>JALHLI010000015.1:600000-895000 GCA_023349425.1 Anthopleura sola | reverse complement strand
TACTTTTGATACAAGCAGTAGTTTTGCATCTATTTAAATGAGTCTTTCACGTAAAGAAGTTGCAAAAATTAATAACTTTAATCCTTTACATACCAAAATAATACAATGGATACAAACATTGAATAAGATTATCAAGCTATATAATCTATATAATAAAACTATATATAATGAGAAAATATATAGTGAAAAATAACATAACTATATAACATATGTGTGAATATATAAAGTTAGAAAATTATTAAATATTGTAAATGTTTAAGATGTCATGACAATATTTGGCGAATAATTTCATAGTCATTTCATCATGCATCAGAAGTAGATATTTAAAAAGATCATAATTTTTAAATTGTCTTAGATCCGGGCAAATAACCCCCAGATCATCTAAAAAAGTAAAATTATGAACCTACCTTATTTTGATAAAGGTGAATCACAATCTCTTGGCTCTCTGTCTCTCTCTGTCTGTCTCTCTCTCTCTCTGTCTCTCTGTCTCTCTCTCTCTCTTTCACTCTCAAATATGTTTTTAAAAAGTTTATAATTTTCCTTTGAAATCATAGCATGAATCATTTTTTTACTAAAAGAATTCACCCCACTAATCATATCCAGAAAACACTTTTCAATGCAAAATCACACACATTTGAAGTAAAATAGTAATAAAAAGAATCAATAGAGATACAATTACACTAGCAACGGAAAAAAGAGTTAAAAACTGTAATCAAACAGGATTGTACTTAAACTTACCACTTTTTTTTTTAAGGAGGTTCTTTAAGAAGCCGAGCTGTTTTCAAAAGGTGATCCTTTCAGTAATGTCCAAGTCTACTTCTCTACTCAACGGGACCTGAGCTTTGCTATTTTTCTCATTACAAAACACTTGTGAAGAATATCAGTCCTTTGTTTAAGGTATCTAGTAACATCCATATATCATTACGCTTTATCAAACATCGCGTATCTTTCATTCAAATTTCATTCAAAGCGGAACAAAAAAAAATCCTCACCAAAAAAGATCCTGCTGAGATATTTTTCAGCTTAAATTGATTGCTTAATAATGGCGTAACGAATGTTTATTGTGGTGTATTGTGGCATCCCACTACTTGAATTTATGCCTTTGGATATGATTGGGATCACCCTGGCTATGAGTATACTCAGTTAATCTTTCAAAACAATACAAACAGAAGGGGGTTGAACAACTTTTGAATAGCAAATTATTGCGTGCCTAGATCATGCTGGAATTCTAAATATACCAACGCGATGAATATAAAAAAACCGTGAAAAATAGAAACAAGCTGAGCTGAAGCTATTGTAGATTGGGCAGAAAAGGAGTGCTAGAGATGACATTATGATATTACAGTGTTAAAGAATTTATGAGTAATGGATTAAACACGAGAAAGAGCTATTACTATTTCTTTCTTTTTTTCTCTCTTTATTTTGTTAATCACGCGCATGATATGGCTTCCAAAAACCATTAATATTTCTTGACAAAAATCTAAGCAAAAGTTATGCAAGTTGTATGGAAATATTGATTATCAAATATCTAGAACTATAAAATCTGTATAAATCTTTGCACACACCTAATGTTGTTGGTAAGCTTGACGGTGGCTAGCTGTCTCTTCATCATATTACCATTTTTCTATATAAAAAAAAAAAAGAAAAATTTAAACACGTACCAACTTAACGACTTGTGGGAATCAAGGGTGGCTTAACGGTAGTGTACGTATACTCACCTCTGGGGTCTCGGGTTCGATTCCTGGACTCGGCATCACATATGTAGAGTTTGTCTTAGATCTCTCCTTTCATTCGAAGATTTTCTCCAGGTTCTCCAGTTTTCTCCCTCCGAAATACCTAACATACCAAATTCCAATTAACTAAACAGCAAGTGAAACTAAATAATAAATGTAAGTAAGAATATTGGAACACAACGCTAAACAAATTATTCGAACTCAAATCCTGAAGAAAACACACCAAATTACGTCGAAACTGTAGATTGGAAATAAAACATCATAAATATCCCACAGAATGGACTGAACACAGTAAGTGAAAAGTTTGGCAAAGTTTACGATTGCAAGCCCCTTTTAAGGTTAAAATATAAGTATTTTACTAATAGAAGGTTTCAGGGAACTCTTCAATCTGATTATGCGTATGAGTATTTTAGGCATAAATGAGAGCATTAAAAGATAGATTGTTTTGGTTGACTAAAATTTCACAAGCTTTAACGTCAATCCGTTAATCAATTCTTTTTATCATTATTGCCTTCAGAATTTTTAATAACTTTAAGTAAACAAATGCATTATTTACCCCTTCAGAATATTCATAATATACTTATTCTATTTCATTTTTCTTTTTTTTTTTTTTCTTTTTTTTTTGGTCGAGTTTCTCGTAAATGTTTCCCATTTCAGACAGGCGTCATTCCCTCGAGGTTAAGATTCCATTGCCAGAAATATTGGACATTGTCAGCGGTGTTACGCATGCATGAAAAAGAAGTGGTTTTCTAGAGAAAAAATATAACTACATGGTTTCCAAGCACATATTTGTATTCAACTATGATGTTAGCAAAACAATTCTTACTAAAAACTAGTTACTAGACAATCAAAAGAACAACTATTATTTTTCTGTTGATAAGCCTCACCAAAGGAAGCCCATGAAGGACAAGAAACAAGTTTCAAACGTAAATCGTTACTTTAAGCTTCCTTATTGTATCTTAGCAGTTAATAGGAGCTTGTAAAAACAAAATGGGGATATTTAGGGGGTTTTGAAGCTGTTTGGGGCAGTTCTCTGTGGTTTCTTGTCATTTTTAACTGAAAACTACGAGCTAACAACGCGTCGAATCGCTTAAAATTTAACCTAACTTCAAGCTTCTTGGGAACCTCCATTCTGAAGGCATGCTGTCTATTTTGAGCGGTTTTGGATTTATTAAACACTCGTTTGGTGATATCGAGGTGGAGCTCTTTTACTTTTAAATTTTTTCGAGCTCAAATAAGACGATTTTGGGGTCAAGTGTGGCCAGATTTATAGACGATGTATGGAATCTAGAGCTTTCAAAGCCTTTCAAAGGCAAGTAGTCCGGGAACCAATATGTCGCATGATTCAATGATCATTTTACGCTTATTTAGTAGCTTGTAGGGTGGGTTGTTTGTCGCGATGTGGAGCTCAGAGGAAATAAGACCCTATTCGCCATAAATAGAGGAAGCTCTATATTCCCCATACATTTCCTATAAGACTCGGCGGCTATTTTGTAAGCTGAAACGCATCATTGCGCATGTATGAGCAGGCTCATGTCCCATATTTCTGGCAATGCCTTGTTTGAGCTCATTCATATAAGACTGTCTACTTCAAATGTCTACTTGGAAGCTCAGAAATATCATACAAGGAAAATAATGATACAAGATAAGACTAATAAGAAAAGTTTGTATACACTGTTGTACTTCTTTCCGCATTACATACCTTTTTCTTCAATCTTGTGTTTGTAACTGATCAAGTTTCTCTTTGTTACAAGTACCTAGGTATAGAAAAACAGGGGACAGAAAAATAGAAAAAGGAAAATTAAAAATAGTAAAAGCAACATAAACTAATCTGTATAATAACTCATTAACATGTGTAAATATATTCTAGATATTTAAAAATTAATGTTGGCCTATCTTGCATCTGAAATAACCTGAAACTGATAAAAAAAGTGATATTAGAATATAGAAATAAAAGAAATCATAATCAAACAAATAGTAAATGACAATAGTACAAAATATCCATCATAATATTCGATATAGAATAAAAACCTAATTTGAATAAACACTAATACAATAGGTCATAACATATTCATGATAAGAGAATAGTAAACAATAGAAGAACAAACTGTAACGTAATTCATTAGTGTGTAAAATATATACAAAACAAGTTAATGCACATCAGTACAGTATTGTTTACGATTATAAACTATTTACTATAATGTGTGCATATAAATAATGGTTAAAGACAGACTTGGTCAAAAATAAGTATACTGAAAACATTGGGCCATTGCATTTCACATTTATTTTTTTGTACCCCCCCCCCCCCCCTCTCCCCTCCCCCCTTTATTCCTACTTATTCCTACTCATCTCCCTGGATTCCTAACTGAATTCTTACCCCCTGAAAAATGGTAAATTTTTGAAAGGCCACACAAGATTTTCACATTTCTATTATTCTTTTCTATTGGACCCCAAGGTTTTACAATGTCTATCACCAGGATTTTGGGCCACAACGTTTACTGTTATTCCCAGTATTTTCCATTTCATTTCAACCCCTACAACTCCCTCCTGAGGTCCACATCTGGAAGGTACAAAAATCAAGCGTAATGGCCCATTTTGTTTAACATATCTTTATTATTTGACCAAGACAACACCATTCTCATCTACGTTAGACATCTTGATTCCTTCAAGATATCATAACTACACACTCATAATTCTGATGCTCAAAATATTTGAACATCAGAACTGATAGTGAATTGTGATTTGACCCTAGGCATTTTCAGATGTGACAAATGCCTGGTAACCATAGAAAAAAATATTGTAAATGTAGCTATAAATAATCGTGTCCTCGATCGGACTCCTTAACTTGCAACGAATATTTGACTAAAATAAATTAATACCGACAGAAACCTTACTTGGCCAATGAACTCCGGCTTCTAGGAAATAGCATAAGTAGTGCTTTGCCGCCAAGAAATTGTATCAAACAACTATGTCGAAATATTGCTATAAATAACTTATAGTGGTATGGACGTTCAACGACCCTGCAAAAATTTCATTGTCAGAGCCTAGTGATTTCATGAACTACGCATGACCCACCCACGTGCCGTAACGTTTAACAATCACTCGCAATATCGTATATAGGTCACATACACTGTTTTACCTTTGCAATTTTTTACTCTTGTCTTAAAAGTAGCATTCGCAGATTTTCCATAATTAGTGTCCTGCCGGTAAAATGGATCAAATAATTGTTATCATAATGCGTGAGCTGATTGGCTGGCTACCTTGTTTATATCACATGAAAATATTTTATAAGCTATTGAATATTATTATTATTATTATTATTATTATTATTATCATTATTACTACATCATCATCATCATCATCATAATCTTCATTATCAACATCATCATTATCATCATCATCATCAGCGTCATTATCACATCATCATCATCATCTATTGTTTTTATATTGAGAGTAAATGGTTTGAACCCAGGTGTAGTAGTTGAGTGAGTAATGTGATCGTCCGGGTGAGTGTAGTCTTGAGAAAGACTGTTGTTGGTAGAGACTGACGTTTCGACAACCTGAGCGGAAGTCATCTTCAGAGTACAGTGGTGAATGAAAGACAGTAGATGGTATTTATAGCTCTGGTGCTGCGGTCGTAATCGTAAACAGTAATTAGTCGGTATTGCGTATAGTCGCGTCGGTATTGTCGCAAGTAGTGGTCTATATAGACCACTATAGACCACTATAGACCACTACTTGCGACTATACCGACGAGAATATACGCAATACTTCCTTCTCTCATGTTTATACTACAGTAAAGAAGCACGCGCGCGCGTTTTGTGGTTCTTAATTCAACTACTTACCCCATTCTGTGCCTTGGTTACTGCTCTTACAGAGACTCGGTATGTAGATCCAGGCTCTAACGGTGCGTTGTAGTAACCATGGTAATAGTTACCATCACCAACCGTAAAGTTACCAGCTAGACTAGAACCCAAGATCTCTGCGGTCACGTACGGATGGTCTACTTCAATGGATGACCTGTAGCAGTTAAGGCTTGACACCTCTAATTTGGTGATTGAAATTTGAAAACATCTATGCAAAAGAAAAAATATATTTTGACTGAAAATGCAGCATTATTTCTCAGCCCTCGCAACAATTATTTCTCAAGACCCCCATCCCAACAATTTTGACATTTCTGTTTTTTTTTTTTTTTTCAACATACGCCCGCATGATATTCCAGTGCCTTCTCCCAGAGTTCCTCGACCAGATAACTTACTTAGTAATGTTTTTCTCTTTTTCAGTTGTTGACGTGTTAAAGATGAGCATAACAGTTGTATATGGTGATCCATCAGAATCCCTGCTTACAAGAAATCTTGGAGCTGAGACTAAGAAAACATAGCACATGTCAGTTAGACTATTATACTTATCATGAAAAAAGCTGTTTATCATAAGCAGCACTGTTGGACCTGAAGAATGATGGCCTTAGCGGATTTAGGATTTAGGGAAGGAATCCGGAAACATCCTCGTCATTTTTTGTTTAGGGATCCTCTTCTAAAGTAAGTTGCCTTTTCGAAGCCAAAGTGTCTATGCCTCTGACTTGTAAAGAATGCTCCCATTTCCGAATTTCCTGGTGCCTGACTCGTTTGTAGTCATCAGTCGTAAGCTGTGGTACGACCTTTTTTTTCATTCCCAGACCATGCAACATGCAACTATGAAGATATAACCTTTGTATACGAAGCTTACCTAATTTACATGTCACACCAACGTTTCTAGTATGGTAACAGCCTGTATTTCCCCATCCATTGTGACTGCAGTCTACAATTGATAGTTCTCTTCCCGTACATCCAAGGTTTCTCAGCCATATTATACCGTTGGTGAGTGTAAAGTTGGTGGTCTTGTTTTCCTGTACTCCATGGTAGCCAAGCATACGACACACCACCTCAGCGTCTTTAGTGTCCCATCCAGCATTGCATACAGTACCCCACTGACTATGGTACCTGACTTCAAGTCGACCAGAATTGGCTGACCTTCCTCCAGCTAAACGAACTCGAACTGGTGGAGGATCTGTGGATTTAATTTGATCAATATCATTTAGGTCATTGTACAACTGAACATTGAACAAGTGTTTGAGAGATATATACTTTAATATCAACCTTAGATCTTTCCTAAAGCTTTTATCTGATCAACAAATGTACTATTTAGATGAGTGTCTTTGATGTGATGATATTTGAACGATTAGAGTAAAGTAGAGATTTGTCTTTCTTACCTTCATTTGTCTGACAAACCACACCAGCAACCACCAGTTTCTTGCAAGAAACATTCCATCCTCCAGCATAAATAGAACACTCTGCTATCGACTTTTCTCTGCCATTGCATCTCACATCGTCCAGAACTCCACTTCTTGGTATCCTATTTTCAATGAACCCAATTGCGTGTTGAGCTGCTTTGTAACCAAGCATTCGACAGATCACGTGAGCATCTCGTATATCCCAGCCAGCATCACACACTACTCCCCAGGTTCCGTTGTACTGGATTTCTACTTTGCCGGTATGGTTTTGATCTCCCACCAGACGAACTTTTATCGCTTTCTCCTCTGAAACAAATATTGTTCCATAAACAAGCCACAAATACACACATATATACATGGCTATTCTAATCAACGTGGTCATAAAAATATCGTCCCGAAAATTTGATAAATATTTCAAAAGAACTAATGTAAGAATTTGCGATCAAATTGATGGTATTGGTTTCTTTGTTTCTTGAAAATATCATATAAATGTCTTGTTTTCTAAGTTATCTAGTTGTACCTCGTGATAGACTGCCACATATCACTCCAGCATCACGGCTGTGATTACAACCAAAAGTGTTACCCCAGCCACCATGACGACACTGATCAATAGATTCTTCGTGTCCAAAGCAACCAGCAGGTCTCATTCGAAACAATATAGGGCCAGTTCCTTTAACGTTAGCAGTTGTTGCTGTAACTGCCTTGGAGTAATTCAACATGTGACACACTACGTAAGCTTCTCGTATGCCCCAGCTATCATTGCATATGGTACCCCAAGTACCGTTGTACCTTACTTCTACACGTCCCTCGTTAGGAGTCTTACCATCCACTAGACGAACATTGACGTTAATTGCATTTCCACATACCACTCCAGCATCACGGCTGTGATCACAACCAGCAGTGTTACCCCAGCCATAATGCCAACATTGATCAATATATTCTAGAGATCGCCAGCAATAAAGTTCTTTAAGCCATATAGGACCAGTTCCTTTGACGCTAGCAGTTGTTGCTGTAACTGCCTTGGAGTAATTCAACATGTGACACACCACGTAAGCATCGTGTATGTCCCATTCATAGTTGCATATTGTACCCCAAGTACCTTTGTATCTTATTTCTACACGTCCCTCGTTAGGAGTCTTACCATCCACTAGACGAACAGCTATCTTGGACTCCGTTTCTGTAACAAAAGAAACGTGCACAAATGTCTCCGTATTTTCATTATTACGTCAAGTCTAAAACAGCTGCTAGTTCTGTTTTGTTTTTAATTACTCAGTGAAATTAGGTTCAAAACCGGCCCCACCCCGAAACAAAATAACGCTCTATATGATCCAACGACCGCGCGCGCACACAAGAGTTACCTTCAAGACTTTATTAAGGAACCATAGGGTCGTGTCGAATTTGTACTTCTACTACGAAGATTGCCAATTCATAATAACTTTTTTTGGTTCAGTGTTTTTCAATGGTTCAATACACCTTTGTCATAATGGCGGATAATGGCCTTTAAATTGTAGGGGACTAGCGACTACTTACAAGGGAACGAGGCCACAAAGGCCTCACTTCACAATCAAAATGGCGTCTAGTGCGAGTACTTCTACAAACGTATCTGATATTTTAATCGAAAAAGATATTGCTGGGGCTTCCCTGGAAGGCCGAAAGGCACCAGAATTAAAGCTGGACTGATGAGCTAAATTTTGGTTGAAGTGTCCAGGGGATCCAGCAAAAGGTTTGAAAACAAAAGCGAAGCTTGTTAAAAGGTATGTATCCCCTAAGAGTTTCGATAAACACGCGAGTCTTGTGTTTGAATGAGCATCCAAAATCTAAAGAATACTTTATTTTGTTTTACGCTTAGGGTTGAGGAATACATCAGGAAAGGCAAGGATAAGGATATTGTTGATCCTGATCCCGATAATTCATATCTAAAGCGAAAACAACATCGTTCAAAACATGTTGTGAGCGAAGAAGAACGACGCGTTCCAGCCGTCAAATTTCCAGAAGGGAATTGGGGTTCATCTCTCCGAAAGATGCCTATGTTCACCCGAGCAGAGATGAACGACCATGTTACCAGGTCAGGCAAGAACATCGCCAACAAGAAAACAAACAGTGTGCCCGCCAGCTTCAGAAAAGCAAAGACTTTCTTGGAGGACGAATACCTTTACAACATAGATACAAATGACGACCAACACAGCCCCCTCCTTGAAAAAAAAAAACAACTCCTGACTCAGCTCCTTCATTTCATCTATAGGTGACTCTATAGGTCTTGTCACTTCGCTTTATTTATTTGTCCAACCAATAAATTTCTGGTTGGCAATTTAAATAACAATCAAAAACATATTTCTTCATCGTACGTTCACCAATTGAGGAAAATCAAGTAAAGGTATATCAAAATTAAATAATATCTGATCAAGTTTTAGACTCACCCTTTACCAACAAGAACGCAGCACACAGTAGCAGCAGAATGCGCGCCATCGATCAGTCAGGTGTCAGGTCTTTATCCAAGATAAGGTTTGTAGGGAAATCTAGTGAACGACGCGTAAGCTACAGCCAAGACAGAAGGTAAGTGAAAAACGATTAGAGTCTGATCAGGTGTAAAAAGCAATGGGAACCCGGCTCCAGTACGTAGGCGTTTTTTAATAATATGTATTTAATTTATTAACGGGTTCCCTGTGTCTTCAGCTCAATGAAAATGATCGTACAAATGTCGCGGGTTTCCTGTGGTGTAGAATGAGACCTCAACGGCCGTAATCATTCTGTAACTGGATAGTGGATTAATATTCAAAATAGCGTAAAGCATTCATTTAGTAACTAACATTACTTCCTACATGACTAACAGAAGGATTACGGCCGTTGAGGTATCATTTTACACCACAGGAAACCCGCGACATTAGCACGATCTTTTTCATTGAGCTAAAGACACAGGGAATCCGATAATGAATTAAAGTCATACATGTTTAAAAAGCATACGTACTGGAGTCGGGTTCCCTGTGTAAAACGTAAAGATCAGGATATTGAAAACGTGTGATTGGCAGCGCAATAGGATTGTATTTACATCAATTATTAATTCGAAATGATTATCCTGAATGTTGGAACTGAATTATCTGCAAATTTATTTTCTACAAAATTATGTATTCCTGTTTACTTTTATTTAATGAGAGAGGTATATTGTAGTTGGAGTACTACTGTAGGTAATACATTTACCATGTCGAGTTCACTCAAGGTCACAATGGAAATGGAAATATGTTTGCTATTTTTTCAAAAGCAGAATTAAATCTTTATTCTTAGTTTACAAAATGTATAACAAAACAATTATTGAATTCGGTTTTCGCATGACATCGTAAATATCAAGACCTCGGCCGTGTTATCCGCCTAAGTTTATGGCCTCGTCAGATAACACGGCCTTGGTCTTGATAATTTTCGATATCATGCACAACCTCATCCAGTAATTGTTTACTATCAGACTGGACTACTTTAATAAGACCATAGAATTCAAATATTTTTATAAGATTTATCCTCAAATATTACACAAGAAACAAGATAAAATAAGATAAATTAAAATAAGAAATGAGATAAAATAAAATAAAATAAAATTAGATAAAATAAATCAAATAAAATAGAATAGAATAATTAAAATCAAAGATGATCAAATAAAATCAAATCAACATCAGTGAGTTCGTGAAATTTGCAAAAGTCGATTAATTTTATATATAAAGAGGAATAAGAAGAAAAGTATTTTTTTGGTTATTGTAGAACTTTTTTCTCCTTCTTTCGAGTCTAGTCTACAATGTCTATATCGTCTAAGTAGACAAGTCTAATACCAACTATTACAAAGTACTATTTTTGCAGAGGCCAAGTGCAAGCACTCTAAACCAGCCACATAATATCACTCTTGAACAAGTTTAGTTTCACGAATAATATCATGTTTATTACTAAAGTAAATACTAAACTAATCTCAACCATACCTTTGAAAGAAAAGTGACTCTTAAATGTCCATTGCAGCTTTAGACTTCAAATTAGGGTTTGTCACGTATAGCTGAATTATGACTCGATATGTTTCAGCAAATCCAGACACACCCAAGATCCACAAAAGGCTTTTGTTACTCGTGCTTCCTGTGCATCCCCGAGGTAAGAATTATTTTTCATTATTCATTCACAATTCGTCCTTAAGGGGTCTAAGGTGCATGCACTCTGCCGCTAAGTTGAAAACAAAAGTTTACGCCGGTGAAAGTAAAGTTAGACATATATCGTTGCGTCTTTCTTTCTTCAAAGGTTTTGTAGGAGCCGAAAACTTGCGTTTGTCTCGAATTTTATCACAGGAAGCCCGAGTAAACGCAGTCATATGCGTCTAGTTAAAATGAAAGAGCATTCATGTGCTTGATACAATGGAAGAACTTAGACGGGATTTTAAAAAAATAAAAGGTTATACTTGTCAAGATTGACGTCTTGGTGGCTCAGTTTGACATCTTAAGGTATCAGGATACGTTTGAGGCCTCTGATATAACTTTACGCGCGACCAAAATTTCGCGCTGGATTTTCAATATTATTATATAAAAATATAAATTTTCTGAAAGCTTAATAAACGTAGTTTTTAAAAATCAATTTACAATTTCCTGTTTTGAAACACAAAAAAAGTTTTTGGCTTTCTCCTCAGATTTTGAGTGACCAAAATATTGTTTTAAAAACCTTGTAGCTCTTTCGGATTACATCCGACCAAACTGAAACTTTGGAATTGGGTGGGATTCAACATTATACCCGTATACAAGAGGGCGACAAGTGTATCATATCTTTTTTTTTCACTTTGACGAGCCACCCTCTTAAAATATATACTTCACTTCACTTCATATTGGCGTTTCAATATTTTTCGTGTTTAAAGCAATTTTTCTTGTTCAAGGCTATTTTTCTTCTCCTTCAGGTTCCCGTTGAATACGTATTGTATGTATGAGTCATAACGATTATTTTCCACATTGGGATGGCATAAAAGAGGAGAGATATAATAGGAGCAGCACTTTGATCTGAGACAGCAAAGAAGAAGGAATACAAGACTTAAAACCACAGGAAACCCAATCAAGGTACAAGAAAGAATATTGGAATTTATTCTCTCTGCTCTTAAAGCTTTTCTCCTCTGCCCCTCTGTTCTGCTCCGTGGTCTTCTGTACTCTATTTCTTTTACTTGCATTCCGTTCTTTTCCGTATTGCTTCGTTCAAAAATAATACTCAAGAGAATATATTGTGGTCTTAGTAAGCTCGGCTATAATCAAGATTGTCAAGTGAAGCTGACGTTCCTATTTCTTGTTTCTTCTAGAGATATTCATGAAGACTTTGATGCTCTTGGCAACTGTTTGCCTTGTTTTCAGTTTTGTACTGCCTCAAAGCGAGGCGAAATGTGTCCTGGTGCATTCCTGGGGATCTTGCCGTCACGTCTACAAGAAAGGAGGCTGGCGTAAAGTGTGTAAACCGAAACACGAATTTGTGTGCGGTATCGTGAGAGACGAGATGGAGGAAGGCCAGGTAGGTTAATCATCTCAGCAATGTTATGGTTGTGGTTATGTGGTTGTGGTTGTAGTTATGTGGTTGTGGTTGTGGTTGTGGTTGTGGTTGTGGTTGTGGTTGTGGTTGTGGTTGTGGTTGTGGTTGTGGTTGTGGTTGTGGTTGTGGTTGTGGTTGTGGTTGTGGTTGTGGTTGTGGTTGTGGTTGTGGTTGTGGTTGTGGTTGTGGTTGTGGTTGTGGTTGTGGTTGTGGTTGTGGTTGTGGTTGTGGTTGTGGTTGTGGTTGTGGTTGTGGTTGTGGTTGTGGTTGTGGTTGTGGTTGTGGTTGTGGTTGTGGTTGTGGTTGTGGTTGTGGTTGTGGTTGTGGTTGTGGTTGTGGTTGTGGTTGTGGTTGTGGTTGTGGTTGTGGTTGTGGTTGTGGTTGTGGTTGTGGTTGTGGTTGTGGTTGTGGTTGTGGTTGTGGTTGTGGTTGTGGTTGTGGTTGTGGTTGTGGTTGTGGTTGTGGTTGTGGTTGTGGTTGTGGTTGTGGTTGTGGTTGTGGTTGTGGTTGTGGTTGTGGTTGTGGTTGTGGTTGTGGTTGTGGTTGTGGTTGTGGTTGTGGTTGTGGTTGTGGTTGTGGTTGTGGTTGTGGTTGTGGTTGTGGTTGTGGTTGTGGTTGTGGTTGTGGTTGTGGTTGTGGTTGTGGTTGTGGTTGTGGTTGTGGTTGTGGTTGTGGTTGTGGTTGTGGTTGTGGTTGTGGTTGTGGTTGTGGTTGTGGTTGTGGTTGTGGTTGTGGTTGTGGTTGTGGTTGTGGTTGTGGTTGTGGTTGTGGTTGTGGTTGTGGTTGTGGTTGTGGTTGTGGTTGTGGTTGTGGTTGTGGTTGTGGTTGTGGTTGTGGTTGTGGTTGTGGTTGTGGTTGTGGTTGTGGTTGTGGTTGTGGTTGTGGTTGTGGTTGTGGTTGTGGTTGTGGTTGTGGTTGTGGTTGTGGTTGTGGTTGTGGTTGTGGTTGTGGTTGTGGTTGTGGTTGTGGTTGTGGTTGTGGTTGTGGCTGTGGTTGTAAATATGTGCAGTTTAGTAAACATCTCAATGCACATATACATCCAGGCCATGGTGCAAGCGTAACCTATGGGACTATCATTAAGAGCGACTGTCCGTAAAAATCAAATAAGTCACGGCAAACTTTGAAAAATCGATTTCGCTCATACTTTCAAGTTTGATAGAGCAATCTTTCCTGAGAATAACTGTATAGTTGGTTTTATAAAATAACGTTTCTTTTCGGAGAAAAATGCAAATTTCCAAAGTCCGCCGAAAATGCCATTTGTAACTATGAATTTTGACTGAACTTCAGTAGCCTCGCGTGGAAAACTGAGTCGCTCCAAGACCAAAATAACTCCTAATCCTTGTTATATAATCTATTGTTTATTGTTTGAGTGATTTTGAGATAGATTAGTCAATTCTAACTCCTCCAAATAATTTTATTCTCTACACCTATATTTTGAGTAGATAAACATTTGTCTTACAAAAAGCCATATAGCAAATGTGCTAAACCTTTAATTCACTCAGAACTTCGGCGATTGAATGTTGAAATGATAGTCTTTCAAATGATAGAAAGATTTCTTTGGGCAAATGTTTGTGCGTGACGCTAACTAGTTTTTCTGCCAACTTGATTGACGTAGCATTGTTTTCAGACAAAACTGAGTTAGAGGTATTTCATAGTTACTGTAGTTAGTATAAAAATGCAAAAATATATTCAAGCAAGTGAATGTACAAGAATATATTCAAGCAAAAATATATTATATATTATAAGTATTTCATAGTTACTGTAGTTCTTTACAAATGGAGGTTTGTTGTTCATTTAAATCAATAGTTGGAGGACTCTGTGGCTCCGATAGTCGTGACAGAAAACATGAAGTCCAGGTTGTTCCTTTACTGTCATGTTCAAAGGATATTTCTAACCACTTATCATTATTCTCGTTCTCTGGACCCGAGAATGAGGTAGATCTCATCTTGTGTCGAGCCTTTTTAGAAGACCCGATACCATAAACAGCATGACCAAAAGTCCCCTTCACCGTGGAAAACTTGGGTTGGGGTGGACAGGAGGGGCCACCAATAGGTGCCGAATACCCTTTCTCCTTTTGGCCAGCTTTTTTTTTACTAGTCTGCCTGTGATTCGACAAAGCAGGTGGTATTCGGCACCTAGTGGTGGCCCTCTTGGTAGAACGAACGACCATCCCAGAACCATCGTTTATTTATAGTTCACCTTCCACACGCCGCCGCGAAAAATGAGCTCATGTTTCGAAACGTTGCCTTCACCCACAATTAATCTTTTCTCCATTCTGTATGTATCATACCATTCGTTATACAGTCGTTAAAAAACTACACATTTCTTAAACACACTCTCTCCCCCTCCCCTACAACCCTCCTTCATTCCTTAGCTTGGGAATACCGAATACCTGTCTTTGCTTGAATATATTCTTGTACATTCACTTGCTTGAATATATTTTTGCATTTTTATACTAACTACAGTAACTATGAAATACCTCTAACTCAGTTTTGTCTGAAAACAACGCTACGTCAATCAAGTTGGCAGAAAAACTAGTTAGTATGTTATTATTTCAACTGCGGAATGTGGTATATGTTATTATGATCTTGGATTTTAATAAAAAAATAACTAAAACCTACCAACATATTTCATCGCTTACATAAAAGATAATTTTACACATTTCGAGACAACAAGTACGGTAAAAAAGGAAGGTTTACTCAAAATACTTGGGAAACTCACCAGTCTGCAATTATCGATGGGCTTCCTGTGGCGAAACTGTTGACAAGCTTGTGACACGAGTCGGGGATTATAGTAACAGTAATCGGAAGTCAGAAATCTTTGCCGAGAAATCCTAAAAAAATACCACTTTCAGATCGAAACAGGTAAGAATTCTCTAAAACAGAAGCATTGACGATGTGAAGCGTCACGCACAAAAATTTGCCCAAAGAAATCTTTCTATCATTTGAAAGACCATCATTTCAACATTCAATCGCCGAAGTTCTGAGTGAATTAAAGGTTTAGCACATTTGCTATATGGCTTTTTGTAAGACAATTTTTTATCTACTCAAAATATAGGTGTAGAGAATAAAATTATTTGGAGGAGTTAGAATTGACTAATCTATCTCAAAATCACTCAAACAATAAACAATAGATTATATAACAAGGATTAGGAGTTATTTTGGTCTTGGAGCGACTCAGTTTTCCATGCGAGGCCACTAAAGTTGAGTCAAAATTCATAGTTACAAATGGCATTTTCGGCGGACTTTGGAAATTTGCATTTTTCTCCGAAAAGAAACGTTATTTTATAAAACCAACTATACAGTTATTCTCAGGAAAGATTGCTCTATCAAACTTGAAAGTATGAGCGAAATCGATTTTTCAAAGTTTGCCGCAGATTTTAAATTTTGCTCGATCGTTACAGACATCCACTCTTAAACCCTTAATAATCACTACTCACTGTCGAAGCCAATTATTTTCTTTCTGCACAATATCAACGATTACGATCAAGTAAAAAATTATATGACACCAAGGGCGGTTTCAGGGGGTTGAATTGGGTGACTAGTCATCCCCGGAGTTGAATATACTAAGAATAAAGAATAAGATAAGAACAATAAAGACACTATGTAATGCCTTGTTAGGTACCAGTCCCCCCGTTTTCTAAGCTCTTTTAGCATATCTTTATCGTAAAATATTCTTTACTAGTACAACTAGCGATGATTAATATTATCACTATTGTTATTATTATTATTATTATTATTATTATTATTATTATTATTGTTATCATCATCATTATTTATATTATTATCATATTTATTGATTTTTTAATTTTTATTTTTTCAGTTCTTTCTTAATGTTTTGATAAATTTCCTTCCAAGGAAGTTTTCAATGCTGATTATTACACGATATAGAATGTTTAGCTGTATAACTACAGTTTCTAAATTCATCACTAAAATCTTTCGTCTTTCAGGGAAGAGTTACAAGTACCAAGAAAGGGTTGGAAAAGGCTATTCATAAAAAGTTCCCGAACAAGTTCTCTTCTCCTCCTATGACAAGCTAGGACGGCGGTAAAAGCATCACCTTTAATGAGTTCCAAATAACACTCGGTGATTTGAGGAACATGCACATGCATTAAAAACTTTTCAACGCTACCGACAAGAACGGTGATCGAGCTCAAATGTTCCTATTAAAATAAATAAAAAGATCCTTTTAGATTCCTTAATTTTGTGATCAATTGTTTCTAGCTCAAAATGTTTCGAGGACGAGCCTATACATTTGGGGAAGCACGGGTGGCGTAGCTGTTTGTAAAAAGCGAGTTTCTTTGTTTTCCGTGTTTTTCTTTTCTTTTTTAACGTTTTTCCTTTCTGCTGGACGAATATCACTTCGGACGGGGGATATCGCCTGATACCCGTCCGGCACGTGACCCATTTGAACCAATGACAGCGCGCGAAAATTCATCGTTGGGTTATAATTCACTATATATGGCGTGCACTCTATAATAATTCTTCCACAAGAAGCCACCACCAAAGAGGATAATGTCACAACAATAGTCATGTGACTGGATTGAATTAGACAGGTTGGCATGGACCGCGAAGCACCCTAAAAAGTAGTTGGGGCCATATAAGAGATTTAATAGTATGGGAAAACGTGTTGGGGCTAAGATTGGAAAATATAAGAGAATAGTATGTGAAAAGGGAAACTTTGATAGGGCTACAGCCTTACTAGCCCCTCCCCTCTTGCCTGCCTCACATCCGACACTTTATCCACTAGCAAAGGTTAACCTACTGTTGACGAATCATAATTCATGTTAGAATCGAACAAGTGGAGAGCCAATCAGAAATCGCTTCATATAACCGTGTTAGTCCGCTTGGGGTCGGAACAAGCTTTTGGTTCTATTTCGCAGACGGACTTTACCGGGGTATTTTTCCGGATGTGAAACAGGCTACTCCCCTCGCGCGGTCCCTGATGAGAACTGGGGATAGTTTGTAGCAAGCCTTGTCGTGATGGTGAAGCTTTCCTTTCCAGAATTGGTGGGTATACCGGGTAGCCCCCTAATCCCCTCTAAATTGATCCAGTCACATGTTCATCTCGGGCATTTTGTTTATCAACATTTTGTTTGTTTGTTGCTGTCAAGGGTCAATAAGTAAACCAATAAATCTCCTGTTTCTACTCTTTCTAGCGCTTTTGGGGATGCTTTTCACTCACAAACACTACCACTACACTCAATATTCTATGCACACAACGCTCACTCCAAGTTGATTTTTACGGAGGAAGGAAACCGGAGTACCCAGATAAAAAACATCTTAGCGCAGGAGAGAACAACACATCAAACAAACTCAATACACATGTGCCGCAGGGCTCGAACCAGTGACCCGAGCCTTTGGAATCACAGTGGTGAAAGGTGACGTGTTAGCAGCGTACGACACCCAGGATAACCAGAATAGATTTTCATATTAATAAAATGTTTTTATCTGCTTGTTTGTTTGTTTGTTTGTTTGTTTGTTTATCTTAATTTATTTACTTTTCATTTTCAAATACCACAATTGACCATACTTTCTTTTAATCAGTTTATTTGATTCTTATTTTGTTAGCCCGCTTCACAATTTTTATTATCATTACTGTTGAATAAATGCATTCTTTGGACAGAATTACCCGGCTCTGGTCAGCGGTTTTACTAACAAACCGGCTTATGGGAGAAGGCAAATACGGCCTTCAAGAACTCGTCACAAGTGATGACATTATCTCCTGTAAAAAGCAAATAAGAAACAAAACATGAATAAAGAGATTGTATACAATTTTAATGAATTACAAAATTAAGAAATCTAGACTCCAAATGTTTGTGCCTTCTTTCCTAAGCGGAAATTGAACTCACCATTCTTGTCGGTATCACGGAAGATTTTTTGAAGCGTATTGATGTCGTGCACATCAGCGAGTGTTGTTCGGAACTCATCAAAGGTGATGCGTTTGTCGCCGTCCTTGTCATAGTCAGAGAACCTGAATGGGAACTTTTCGATGATAGGCTTTCCTGGTCCTCTCTTTGTACTGGCATCCTGAAAGACCAAAATAAATATTTTAAGTTTAACAAATTAACACATTTCCCTCGTGAGCCTTGTCACGCAACGACGTTGTACACAATCCTTCATCGAGGTAACAGCACTTACAAACAAACAATATTGATATGAATTCTTTGGTCATTTACATACATACATACATGAAACACGAATTTTATTTACCCTCGCATTTACAGATAGCTGATTAGATAAAATAAAGAAGAAGAAGGTTAACCTACCTGGTCATTCTCGATGTCTCTCTTGCCGCTATAACATACCGTATTGTAGTACGCTACACAGACGCGATACCAGCCGCATCCACTGACGTAGGCCAAACCACAAGAGGTAGCTCTATAATTGTAGCAGTACGCTTCGGTTTGAGGCAATACAACACAGAGAACAAGGCAAAGAGCTGCCAAGAGCATCAAAGTCTTCATGATTATTCCTAGAACAAACAAGAAGTAGTAAGGTCAGCGTGATAATCTAGAATATATCTCAATGGTTTATTTGATCCTACACCATTCTTTTGACTACTATTGTCTTAAACAGAACAGATCAGAAAGGAACAGTAGGAATAGGACGAGATACAATGTATACAATAAGAAATGGAGCAGATTATGCATGATTAGAGTAGAAGTAAAATGTACAAGGTAACTAGATTCAACGTCGGTAGTTCCTTCATGCGGCTACGTGGCTGGTATCTCATGAAGCCGACGGCTCCCCCTTTCTCTATCAGTGCTCTGTTTTAAGAATAAAACGAGCAGAGCAGAGAAAAGTACAGTAAACTATAGTACAGTACAGCAATTAGAGTAAAGCACCGTAGAAGGCACTTTCACATATTCTTATTTTAAAAAAAGCAATGTACCTTGGTTGGGTTTCCTGCGGTTTTAAGTCTTGTATTCCTTCTTCTTTGCTGTCTCAGATCAAAGTGCTGCTCCTATTATTTTTCTCCTCTTTTATGCCATCCCAATGTGGAAAATAATCGTTATGACTCATACATACAATACGTATTCAACAGTGAGCTGATGAAGAAGAAAAATAGCCTTGAACACGAAAAATCTTGAAACCCGATTATTGATGACATTTCGAAAGGCCTCGAGAATAAAGTACTTTAAATAAAGTTCACGCCTGCAAAACAAAATGTAAAAATAGGTAAATCCCAATAGACCTGGACTAGGAAGTTAAAAATATGAATCTCAAATAAAACATTAGATGAAATTAAACTTATCTTTACTTTAGACCGAATTTCGAAAACAACACCAGATCAGACGTTGAATAAAATTTATATTTGCAAAAAAGGACATTTTTAGATTCTTTAATCTTAAATAAAAGAATAGAACAGGTTTTATTTCTTTTTTTTTTTTAATATTCATACAGGTTTATTCTTTCAAGACCGGAAAATTCGTTTTATTAAAAAAAGTAATTTTTAACTCGTTGCTTTTTGCATCATTTTTT
Source organism: Anthopleura sola (assembly GCA_023349425.1). Taxonomy (NCBI): domain Eukaryota; kingdom Metazoa; phylum Cnidaria; class Anthozoa; order Actiniaria; family Actiniidae; genus Anthopleura; species Anthopleura sola. The sequence continues at coordinate 874,994 of JALHLI010000015.1, read as the reverse complement.
AACTGAGTTTTGTAAAGAATATCGCTCGTCTGAGATGAACTCAGAGGTATGATTCCAAGGGTTAGGGACAATTTTTAATACAACTTTTGGAAAACCTATCGTGTGGACATCAGGTTTTGTCAATTGAATGCTTTGATACACTTATGCATCACGCAGTTAAGGGTATTTGTGTGTGGTGTGCTGTACAACAAGTGCCAATCCAAGGGATTATTATGTATGTGCTTATGCACTTATAATATGTATGGAAAACTGCAAATTGTAACATACGATTGTACAAGTATTTTGCAAGCTATTTGAATAAGCAAGTCCGTGAATTATATTTTCGTTAGCGTAGTGCTTAACTTAGTAAGACTCAATTAGATGCAGAAGTGAGTAGAATACATGATTCATCAAGTAGAGTGATTTTATTTATTAGCTGTTGACATAGTAGTAGACACATCCGATTATTTAAAGATTTGAATTGACTGTTAGTCGCTACTAATAGCCCTGTAAAATCAGAGTAACTTTTCGTAAGATCACTCTAGACTATCAGTGTATGTATATGGTGTGTGTTGTACCATGCAGAAGTTGGAAACTGTTTGTGTAAGTTGCCAATTTCTATATTCGAAAATTTTATAATTTATTTTTAAAATAGTCTTGGTTTAATCAATACAAAAAATAAATGAAATAATCTCAAAAACACGTGGACAGACTAAATATCACTAATTGTGTAAGATAAGTGTTTTCTGGTCATTAAATCCAGGGCAACTTTAGCACCTATTCGTTAGTACTCTTGTGTACACTCTACTTATTCATAGTTGTTTCTTAGTAGTTTAGTTTTCAATATTTGGATATTTTAGGAACATGCGTGACACGAAGATTCAAATCCAAACCCTTGTATAGATGTGTCAAGATACTATGATTACATTAACCGCTGTCTCGTTAATAGCTTGAAGTAAAAAGTGCACAACAATATATCGCTTGGTTACGAAAAAAATATACTTTAAACTGATTGAAATTTGCCCTTTTCAGTGGAGACTTTTACTTTTGTGGTGAAAATATATGTTAGTGTTTCTTTTTTCTTAATGAACAGGCAATAGGAAATATTAAAATAAAAAATGTTGAACTCTTTTGTTTGATATTAACTTTTTTTTAGAATTATTGTCGAATATTAATTGATCCATGTTTGATCAGTACTGACGGCATATTACCGAATCATTTGGAGACTCATGGTTGCAATCATTTTTTCAGCTCTTATACATGCATGATTCATCAAAAACAAAAACTAATGATTCCTAAATTTCCAACATAAAGTTTCATGATTCTTTTTTCCACTTGGAAAACGTGATTCATAATTTCTGATTTTCCTTCTTAATAATAGTTGAAACGTGGGTTAGTATCAAAATAAATGTTAGCACGAAAGATCTTGAAACAGAGCCTATGTGACCGACAACTCTAAACTTAGGCCTTTACTAATAGTCTTATTTCAAATAAATTCTGATTAAACAAAAATATAAAAATATCGAAAGACGTGACGGTGAATAATGCGAGGACGGTGAGAAATTACAGAGTGATCAGGTAGCAATACTGAAATTAATTTAGGCCTATTCACATGGACAATTTGTGGTGCTTTTCCCCCCGAAATTTTCCCTTCGATTCTAGCGGCGATCAAAAAATCGCGTATCTAAACTACTAGCCATTTGAGCCAATTAGAGTAGCGATTCAAATGCGAACTTGTTGCAATTTTCTGGATGTTTACATGTGTAGTAACTTAAAATTATCCTTTGTAGGGTGCCGTGAGGTTGTTTTCTTTTTATAGCTAGGCTCGCAGGAAAAAAAACACACTAAATTCAAACATGCTGAAAATAACTGGAGATTCATAGGCGACGTGAATTTGGATAATCGGTTCAGAATCACCGGTAGTTCACAAGCGCGATTTTTGATCGCAACTGAATAGCAAGGAAAATCGCGGTGTAAATTTTTGTTTAATGATTTATGATTTGTTTAAAAAAGCCGCTTTATAATCCAAAGATATGGTTAGTATGAGTTATAGGCATTGAGGGTGCTCACTGCCAGGATTTCTTTTGCGTCCCTCCGAAGCAGGTTGAGGTAGTGTGGAGAGACGGGACCGCCTTTTTATGTGGTCATCCAAACCACGTGAAGGTCTAACCATTTGTAGATGTTAATAGATTTGGAAGGCAGCCCCTTCTCCTCAGTTATTTTAAGACCCTAGGTGTTGGACAGCCTTGAACCCACGACCTCCCGCACGAAAGTCCGCCGGAGCTCAACCAACTGAGCCAACCGGGTGGCCGTAAAAATCGCACTTCTTTCCATGTGGGAGAGAAAATCATGATTCTGAGGTCTATATTTTTTTATCCTTTGGCAGAAGATATTTTTAAATTCCCGTGAAAAACTTACTTACTCTCTTGGTCTTGAATGTTTCGTGAGGAAAGATTATCCCTATAGCCCTTGGAATCATCCCTCTAACCTTATGTAAACATTAACGATATCCTTTCGAGGGAAATTAAATCTCAAAATGATGCTATTAAACAACGATAAACTGCCTTTTTGAATTAAAAAAAATACGTTCTTGAAAAATGAAAACATGTGTGAATTAAAAATTTGAACAGTTCCATTCTAAAGAATCTAAAAAAAGTATATTTTGGTAGATTAATTATTTATTAAATTCCCCTCAAATTCAGTCTAGAACAGATGTCAGAATTGAATTTCATATATTTAACTTTCTGGCTCAGGTCTTCTGTGATTTACCTATTTTTACATTTTGTTTTGCAGGCGTGAACTTTATTTAAAGAACTTTCTTTGTAAAGCCTTTTAGACTGTCGTCAATATTGGTATTTCAAGATTTTTCGTGTTGAAGGCTATTTTTTCTTCTTTCTAAGTTTACTGTTGAATACGTATCATATGCATGAGTCGTTACGATTATTTTCCACATTGGTATGGCATAAAAGAGGAGAGAAATAATAGGAGCAGCACTTTGATCTGAGACAGCAAAGAAGAAGGAATACTTAAAACCATTGGAAACCCAATCAAGGTACTTTACTTTAGATAAGAATATGTGAAAGTATATTCTACTTTGTTTTATTGTGCTGTATCGAGTATAGTCTACTGTACTTTGCTCTGTTTTGCTCTTCTCCTTTTCTCTTCTCTTCTCTATCTTATGGCACTGCACTCCGTTTCGTTCCGTTCCAACTGATCTATTCCGGTTTTTTTCTTTTCGGTTCTCTTCTGTTTCTGTTCATAAAATAAAATAATAATAATAATAATGCATAAAATTACAGAGTGAGGTAAATATTCAATATTATCAAGCTGACCTTCTTATCACTTTCCTGTTCTAGGAATAATTATGAAGACTTTGATGCTCTTGGCAGCTCTTTGCCTTGTTCTGTTTGTTGTAGTGCCTCAAACCGAAGCGTACTGCCTCAGGTATCGCGTTACTACTTGCCGCGTGGTCTACCTCAGTGGATGCGGCTGGTATCGTGTCTGTATAAGGTATTACAAATCCACGTGCTATAACAAGAGAGACCAGATCGAGAATGACAAGGTAAGATAACCTTCTTTTATTCACCCAGAGAATCCATATCAGTAATGTGCGTTTGCTGTTACCGCGATGAAGGATTGTGCACGAAGGCGATACGTGACATAGGGGAATGTGTTACATGTTGAAACTTTTAAAGATTCACTAAAATCTTTCGTCTTTCAGGGAAGAGTTAAAAGTACAAAGAATGGGCCGGAAACGGCTATCCTTGAAAGGTTCCCGAACAAGTTCTCTACCTATGACAAGGACGGCGACAAAAGCATCACCTTTGATGAGTTCCGAACAACGCTCGGTGATGTGAAAGATGTCCACATGCTTCGAAAAGTCTTCCGTGCTACTGACAAGAATGGTGAGTTCAAAAAACACAAACGTTTAGAGTCTAGATTTCTAAATTCTGTAATTCATCGATTTTCGCTGCATTATCAAAGTAAATTATTCGATAAAAAGCTGGAAACTTTGTAAAACTTTGTACACAAACTCTTTAGAAATTCTATACAATGTTGTTTATTGTTTTGGAATAAAAAATAAATTCCCGTCCCCATTACACACGTAAGTGATGTATCACGCCTTTATTCCAGACGAAAATCGTTTCTTTATTAATGTTTTGTTTCTTATTTGCTTTTTCCAGGAGATGATGTCATCACTTGTGACGAGTTCTTGAAGGCCAAATTTGGCTTCTCCCATAAGCCGGTTTGTTAGTAAAACCGCTGACCAGAGCCGGGTAATTCTGTCCAAAGAATGCATTTATTCAACAGTAATGATAATAAAAATTGTGAAGCGGGCTAACAAAATAAGAATCAAATAAACTGATTAAAAGAAAATATAGTCTATTGTGGTATTTGAAAACTAAAAAAAGAAATGAATAAACAAACAAAGCAGGGAATTTAAAAATACATTAAAACAAGAGAGCATACATCAGAGAGGGGAACTTCTTATAGACTGGAAGCAATGAGGTGACACCCAATAGCGTCACAAGGAAGATTTTTTTGATAATATGAAATGTGTACTATTTATGTCATAAAATGATAGATATCGATACGAAACAACGTAATTACAACTTTTGTTGTTTATGTGATAAGTAATTTGCATTATAAATAGCTATAATTAATAATAACCGCGTGGGGCCTGGTAATTACTCAGCGTGCTATTCTTTTCAGACGGTGAAATTTACTATTTAAACATGAAATACTTATAAGATATTTATCACAAATGAATTTCATATGTTCACAGATCGCATAATCTTTCTGTAATAAGCAAACATACAAACAACTCAGTAAAATCGCGATCGACTTATAGTAAAACGTGTAGCGCCTGCTATAGACAATATATTGACGTCATTGCTTTAGCCTCTATACATAGTTATATATCTCGTTCACAATCTAATTTGAAAGGATTTCGATATGCTCTTCGTCAGTCAGCTCGAGTGGGTTTGACGCTGATACTGCTAACAAGTACATTATTGCGCTGCTGGGACAAACAGTTGCCTTTGAGGTGTTAAGTTGGAATGTGTGCCTGCATCCACTACCAATTCTGTCGTAGTAGAATCCACGAATGACTTGACTCCCACGAGGAAACATGATTCCGCTCCATGGATCAGTTATATCCTTCCTCGCCTTGTAGCAGCCAGAGCTCGTTACTTTAATCAAATAGTAACACTCTCCTTCCTCGTCTGTTTTCACAGCTACAACAGAATCTTTTCCAACGAGGTCTGCAAGTGTCTCCTCTGGTGTATCTTGAGTTGATTCTTGTTGTTCTTGCTGGTTTTCTGGTTTTAATGTAACAACTTTCAGTGGTCCTGTTATCGCTGTGTTTTCACATTTATCAGACTGCATGTTGAGACAGGCGTCACAAGAATAGCATGAGAGTTCCCTGGTACTTACACTTTTTGGAGTTTCGCCCGACTGAACCTGGTGTATTTTCCTAATACCGATAACTCGCCTAAATCGTCGAGACGTAAGTTTGGGAGCAGACTCTATGTATCTAAACACTCTTCTCTTGGAATGCGACCTAGCTGATGGTTTAGACAGATTACTTGCAGCAAAATTGAACAGATCTCTTGCACTTTGGATGACTATGGAACGTGAGAGCATAGTTGCCGAATCCGCTTTTCTCTTTACCAATCCGCCAGCAGCATCTTGGGGCCCCTTAGCGTGAGCTGTCTCAAAAAAATTTCGATATGTCTGGCATCCTATGTCTTCAGTAGAATAACTTAGATCACCAAGGGTGTGTCGACATTTATATTGGCTAGCACATCCGTCTGTAAACTCATGCAGATGATCAACTTTACAATCAATGTCATTGAGGTACTGCATCATTAATCTTCTTACTTCTCTGACAAAATGAGCATCGTGAGTTCGGTCGGATGAGATGACAAAGAATTCTTCAGTAAGAAGACCAGGTTGATCCTCATCAGAGGCTTCTTCCTCTGCTTCTTCTGTCTCAGTCCTGTGTCGGTGTATAATTGTTACGTGTAGAGTAACTTCCTCTCGATCAAAATACGTTGCTTGAGGCTCCTCAAATAAGGTGCATCGGTAGTTTTCAGAGAAATCGTGCACGGCTATGATGTGACCAGGTGGTAAATTTTCTCTCAAGGTGTCATACTGTAAACGCTGCCAGTTGGCTCTAAACTGGTGTGCTGGAAAGGACTCAAGCCTTGAGAGCATATATGAGAACATTTCCTTTGGTGTAGTAACCTTTGTGATTAACATTAGCTTGGTTTTGTCATTAGATATTTTGATGTATTCAAATCTACTCCATTTGCAGGGATGTATAGGGTTTCCCTCGCTGTCCTTGTCATCGTTTTGTTCCTCTTCCATCAAATTGACTCTATCTGTTCCACACTTATCGCACGAGCGATCAAGACACTCTTTCCTAAAAGGCTCGTCATTTAATCTTGGACACAATGAAGCTGTACAAAGATCTGTCAAGTGCTTGTAAACGTTTTCTTTGCCATTCTCACACCTCTTGGCCCGGAATTCCATTGTTGCTTTAAACAGGTTTCTCATTTCTACGTGCGAGCGACAGCAACAGGTTTGACGATCCTTTGGTCTTGCTGAGCGAACAAAGTAGGGTCGGAGACTTTCAAAGGTTCTCTGGCACATCATCTTATGCTTGGCAAGGTCTTGTCGGGATGACGCGTATTGACGGAATTCCTCATAAACTTCAGTCTGGCTCTTTTCAAGAATTAGAGTCTCATGTTCTTCGTAAGTCTTGGGTCCTATTCGTTTCTTCGTGACATCGTTCTTGTTACCAGTGGGTCGGGAGATTCCAGGTCTTGCCCAAAATTTGGATGCTACCTTCTTCAGCTCCTTGGAAATAATATTACGCGCAGTCGTGGGAGTGGCCACCAAGGAGGTACTTTTATCAGCTAGACACTTGCGTTTCAGTGCAGTACCACGGGTAATTCGCTTCCGGTTGATAGAAAGGCGCTTTGCGACCTTGGATTTTGACTTCTTAATAGTTGAGGTACTTACAGCAGCACCTATAGCCTGCATGGCCGCCCTAGACTCTTTGCTGCGACCTGCTTTCAAGACTTGTAATGATTCCTGGATGTTGTTGGTTATCTCATTTTCAATCTGCTGCTGCTCTCCAGTCACAATTCCACGAGCGACTAGCGCCTGTTTCGTTTCATGATCCAAGGTTTTAATGTAAGTTGCAATTTGTTCAACTCTCCTGTTCTGTTCTTTTTCTTCTCCACTTCTCAGTCGTTTCACTGATCGCCGTCTCTGTTTATATGAAATGATTAATAAATAGACAACATTAACCTTAATGCAACACAGTGTATGTGTGAAAGAAAAATATCATAACATAAACATAATCGAACAAACACAACAATAGAAAACACATGTACACAATATCAATTGTATTCAACGAACCTGTTCACGGTGCCTAAATGCTGGTTGTTGCTCGAGCTCGACTTCCACTGTTTTTGGCTTGGCTGTGTCTGCCGCTCTTTTTTTCTTCTCCCGTCTCCATTTTGCCACCTTCTCCCTGTTTTTTCTTTTCCTGTTCTCCTCAGACTCTCTAATCTTCTCCTTCTTTCTCTTCAGCCAAAGTCTCTGATATTCCTTACGTGGACTTGTTTTTTTGCCTTCTTTGTCCTCATTATTCACACGCCGTCGTATTTTGCGAGATTGTTTCTCCTTTTCCTGCTTTTGCTTTTCAAAATCGAGCTTATTTCTATAAGATTTTTCTGCTTTTTTCTTTGCAGCATATAATTCTTGCTTCGAGACCATGCTGCAAAGACTACCTCACTCAACAACATTCATGGGCTCGAGAATGAGCTTGCAAGCATGCAGTTATTTGTCGAGAAAAATTATCACTTTTTAAATCCATACCTTCTAAATATTTCACGCGCTATTCTTATCTTAATGCTTGTTTCTTATTAGCAAGTTATCGAGTCATGTAGTTGCTATTCAATATTCACAAAATTTCAAGCCCTTATGAAGCAGCAACAAAAAATCTAAAGTAACCTTTTTGAATTAAAAAAACAGGAGTAAGCACACATCCGATAAAAAAAACTTTGATTTCTAGAGACAAAACATCCCGATTTCTTTCAAAAAAGCAGCAAAGAACTTGTTTACCATAGATAAGATATCGTGGACTTACAGTTTTGTAAAATATTCTTTGCTCTTCTGAAAAATAGCCTTAACAGTCCCTTACATTTTTTTGCACAAAGCTATAACATATGCAAATGAGATTTCGTTTGTCGAAAATAAGTCAGCAAACTTCCAACTACAATTATACGTTTACTTTTAGAGCTAGACTAGTGGATTTGGTAGCATTATATCAATCAATTAAACGACAAATGCATCCTAAAGTGATATAGAAATCAAGGCTTTGTAACTAGAAGAAATACCCTAAATACGAAATGTTGACAAAAAATTATTGTATGTTTTGTACGTGTCGAATTTATAAACATAAAACTTCAATTGTACACTGTTCCCGATCATTAAGGTCGATCAGCATCAAATCTACACCAAAATGTCTGGAATAAAGTATAATTTATATTCTATGGAAATTTTACGATTTATAGATCAGTTTTCATAACTTATTTTAAATAAATATAAGTGGTCTAAGAAATATACGCTACATGGTTACACAAAGTCGTGAGAAAGAAAATCATCAAAATCAAATGTATTCGAATCTCCTTTACTGATTTACTTCGACTACTGTATAGCTATGTGGCATATATACTTACTGATAATCGTATCTTGTGGTAAAAGATCGCTATTTAGGTGCAATTTTACAATACGCGCTAATGTTAGCTAATAAATGTGACGGGTTACATGCAAATTCGCACTGCGCTTCATTTCTATTTATTAACATTTAATATAGAAATTATACAGATCTAACTATATTCTTTTACCTATAGTAAAACATATCCTCCTTCTTCACCATCAATAGAAAAAATCGTATTTTAGAAGCGTGTTGCTGCTAATAATAAAATATTTAGCTTGAACAAATTGCCGAATTTGGTATGCGTTTCACCTCATTGCTTCCAGTCTATATCGCACGCGCCATGTGAATTCCCGGTTAGGCTATTTTTAGCATTCGCATAAAGTCAGTTTTCACCCCACCCTTCTCCATTGTGTCAAAAATTGTGTCCTTCATTCAAACCTGGAAGTAGCGAAAGCATGTACGGATGTTTTGGGGGAAAAACGTAAATATCGCGTATTTTTATGTGTTCCACAGCCTCAGCCCTGTTTTATCAAAGAACAGAACATAACCAATCCTAATCGCTTGATAATATAGATTTTGCCAAAACAAAATCAGAGAAATCGACGAAAAGAATGTTGTTTTTGAGTAAGTGCGCGCACACGTCCACGCAATCAAAAAATCAAAAACCAAATAGCTGTGAATGCTAAGAATAGCACAATCGGGAATTCAAACAGCACGCGCGATATTAAGAAGTTCCCCTCTCTTATTTAAGCTCTCTTGATGAAAACTATTAAGCTTTGTTTGTTATTTCACAACAGAGCTAGGCTCCAAACTAAAGGAAAGCCCAAAGATCGGAACTTTGGAAGTTGAAAACCAACAAGAAACTCTCAAATATAAAACCGAACCCAGCGGGACTCGAACCCAGGTCGCATTAAATATTGGTGAGAGGCGACGCATTAGCAGTGCACGCTACCCGTGCTTCACTGATTGAAAGTTAAGAAAATGGTTCTCAACGAGCTAAGACCGAATGGGATTTTCGTAATCTCCAAAAAAGGAATAAACCATATCAAAATCACTGCGGACAAAAGCCTCAGGATCAATTTCTGCCAGGCGTTACTCGCAGACAGCAATACATCGGACTCGAAAACAATGCAAATTTTGAAGCTTTCCAGCCAATTTCTCAAAGATTATAACTTAGAACACATTTTTTCCTCCAGAAATACAAACACTCATATTCATACTGTAACTGGTAAGAGTTTAAAGTCATTTCGTTGCGATTTCAGGGGGGCAAACTTGAATTTTCTGATGCCGGTAGGGGACGTTTTAACAAGGCGTCCCTAAGTTTTTGTCAACCAAGTCGTGGAATACTGGGTTTAACTTTAAAACGCATCTCCCAATCCAATTTTTACCACCAGAATATGAATCTAGAATAAATTACCCACATTTTGGTACCAAAAATGTCTATATTTTTTAAGTTTTGCGTGGGGCAAATTGCTTCTAAATATCCCTCGGTTATCCTCTTGCTTCTCTTGACTTTCTGTGTGACTGTAGTAGCAGTTGGAGAAGATTTTAGCGACACAAATGACGGTACAAACTCTGAATTTGGCCATGATCCTGCTTTTTTTATTTACAGAATCAACACGTAAGTCATTAAAAAATATTATGTACTTATTGACTGAGTTGGAGGTCCGAACGGGAAAATATTTGGCTCGAGGTCCTGAAGTACGGAACGAGCGCAGCGAGTTCCGTGCCAAGGACCGAGAGCCAAATATTTTCCCGTTCGGACCGACCTTAACTCAGTCAATAAGCATTTTATCATATGACCACATATAAAAAATCGATTTCAAAGCGTTTTTAATAAATGCGAATCAAAATCGGCAGCGAGTCCGAACGGCGAGTCCGAACGGGAAATTATTACACTTTTCGGAAAAGCGTACGTTTTTTGCTGACGCCATTTTCCCCAAAGGTTTTTCTTAGAATCACGCGTACAGTGAAATACGGTTATATGATAAAAGCTTATATTTCTTAGAAAAATCGTAATAGCCCGAATATTCTGTTATTATATGTAGTTATTTACAACTGATCAACAGTGATTTCTATCAGAATCTCAGGGTCGTCCCTACGGCCAGACCAAAGATTTCTCTTTACAGCACGATAGAGTTGACTGTGAAACACATCTCTTTGGTCTTTAAGAGATACGTTGCTTGGAACAAAGTTCTTTTCATGGCGAACAAAAGGAAAGTAATACTCCTCAACGTCAAAATCACGCCACTCGTCGAACTTGTCACTATACCCTACAAAATGAATTTTCAATCGCTTCTTTGCCTTATCAACTTCTTTGACTTCTATGTCATAAAGGGTCTTGTCTATTTTTTTGCTTTTGAGGCTTTTTTGAGGGTTTCTCTTCACTGTATTCGTCGTATTCATTCATGAATCGTTTTGGGGGGCGTGAGACTCTTTTCCTTAGGCCCGCCATCTTGGATATGTTAATATATGCGCAAGCGCAGTAGTGACCGTCTTATATACCAGTCACCAATATTAAAAGTCCTCAAATGTATGCAATGATTTTGATATGAAAAACATCAGGGATAATATCATATCGTTACAATAGTCATATGACTGGACCTACTCGACTCGATATACGGGAAAGGTGCCGATACCCGTTACATGTAGGGACCACGGAGATGGGAGGGCTGGAGGAATTTTAGCCCCCCCCCCCCCCCCCCCCCCTCCACACACACACACACACACACACAGTTTTTTCCTTTTTCCGTATTTTGGGTATTTCAGGAATCAGTTATTAGGCAGCTTGCATGCAACTACATTTTCAAGCCGGCATTTTTAGACAAGTTGCTTGGAAAAATGTACAGCATTATAGGGCCTTTATGCTACGATGAAATGCGACCAAAAACGGCAAAGTTCCAAATACTTTGAATTTGAAAAATATATAAATAAAAAACACGGCAGAAATAAAAGATCGAGTGGGTATAAATTTGAAGTCACCCATCCATGAATTAACCACCCTCAACCGGGCTTGACTCTGACAGTCTTTGAAGCCCAAGTTTTGTTTACTGGGCAACGAATCCAAGAAATTTGCGCAACAATGGCTGTAAAAACAATGCACAATATAGAGTAGACTTTACGACGTGACCTCAAATTTAGGGATTAGCTGCAGATATGGTCTAGGGACCGGCTAGTCTCTCCCCTGATGCTTCCGAGCTAGAACATTATCCTGCACAATCCGTTCAAACAAGGGCAGAAGGTTTTAATCACAGAGAGCTGTAAAATAAATAAATAAATAAACAAACAAACAAACAAACGAACGAACGAACGAACGAACGAACGAACGAACGAACGAACGAACGAACGAACGAACGAACGAACGAACGAACGAACGAACGAACGAACGAACGAACGAACGAACGAACGAACGAACGAACGAACGAACGAACGAACGAACGAACGAACGAACGAACGAACGAACGAACGAACGAACGAACGAACGAACGAACGAACGAACGAACGAACGAACGAACGAACGAACGAACGAACGAAGAATGAATGAATGAATGAATGAATGAATGTATGAATGAATGAATGAATAAATAAATAGCGAAGTTAGAATTACTTCTGATTTTGAATATCTACAAGAATGAATACGAACTAACTTAGAAAAAAAAAACTACAATTATCATGATACGTTGCCACTATGAGATACGAAAAAAAACAGTAGGATAACACCACTTTGGGAGAAAAACCTACTGGAAAACGTACTCCTCGACCAAATGCAATGTACCCACAGCTCCGAGTGTTAGAGCTTTTAAAAGTCTCAACAATAGAGCTAAAGTTCGGTTATTAAAATTTATTTAAGGTTTTTTTTTCATCTAGCTAATTTTTAAGATTTCCATTCAGTTGGTATCATATTTCTTTCTTTCTTTTTATTTATTGTTACGTTGTTAATTTGTCCTTCCCCGCGCTCTATTCAGTTTATTAGCTCGCGCTGCTGTATTTTCTATGATTGTTCCTGTATGCGCGCGCTTATTGTTAACTACGTACGTTATTTTAAACATAATACATGTACTACAACCCTGATGATGGCCCTGATGATGGCCAAGATGGCCGAAAGTTTGGTTTAAGAAATGAATCATTTCGCAGAAGACACATAGTCAAATATTAGCAATGGTGCTGTCCAACAAGCGAGAGAAAGACACCGATTATTCGTAATAATAATAATAATAATAATAATAATAATAATAATAATAATATTTATTTCTTAATATTGCGCAGTCTAACATGCTAATATATGATCGACTGAGCATTACATATAAAATACAATATCAATAAATTATATAGAAAAAATATATATATATTTACAATGGTTTTTAATCTATTTACGATATACTAAAAGTACCTAACTAATTAAATATAATTGAATAAAATTAATAATAATGTCAATTTAACAAAAAGAAAAATTCTAATCATAAAAAGCTCATTTAAAAAAATGAGTTTTTAGCATATTTTTAAAATTACTATAGGAATTAGTCAGTCTCATATCAAGAGGCAGTCTAAGGCAGTCGTACTACTTAAATACTAAATTTATTTGCATATATTAAACGAACACATAGAGTGATTACAATAAACCCGTTCAACAAAATCTGTTAGTCAAAGTCTACGACTATCTGCTAGCGTTTATTAGTGTGTATTAGCCTAGTGTAACTAGCTCATGTGTGAAGATTATAACTTTATTGGTTAAATTTAGCAAGACGAAATAACGGTCTCATTCTACTGAAAAACAATATTTTTACTACGAGTCATTTGCTTTACAAATTTTAAACTGTAAATAAGTAATTCATTCCGTGTAAAAGATTGAATTAAAGCTTTGCCGTTTTGCCTTCAGCAATCTTTCCATTAATCCTACTTAAAGATTGAAATACATATAAATGTCAATAAACATGTATAGACTACATTCATTTGTTGTCTGTTTAATAATTTTTGTTTTACACTATTTGTAGTCTACTTAGAGTCTATTAGCTAGTACTTGTGATTAATAGTGTGTATTAGCAGGGCCGTAACCAGAACATTTACCGGGGGGGGGGGGGGGGGGTGCACATCAAATAAAAATGGACCTAAGTGTAGCGTACCACAGGTAACCCAACACTTTATTGGAAAAAAGAAACAAATGGAGAAAACTGGGAAATGATAGTGGTTTAATTTTTTGATTTACATTAAATCTGTATTTTTTTTTTTTATTTTCAAGCAATAATAATAATAATGAACTTTATTAACTTTAACAAACAAATGTTGATAAAAAGCGGACCTTTTGGTCTGATGAGGGGGGGGAGGGGGGTGCACGTGCACCCTGTGCTCCCCCCTGGTTACGGGCCTGCATCCAATCCATCTCGTGTACTTTCTTCTTCTGATACGCCCATTCAATCCATCTCGTGTACATTCTTATTCTGATGCCTCCATCCAATCCATCTCGTGTATATTTTCATTCTGATACACCCATCCAATCTATCTCCTGTACATTTTCATTCTGATGCAACCATCCAATCCATCTCGTGTACATTCTTATTCTGATGCCTCCATCCAATCCATCTCGTGTATATTTTCATTCTGATACACCCATCCAATCCATCTCGTGTACATTTTCATTCTGATGCACCCATCCAATCCATCTCGTGTACATTCTTATTCTGATACACCCATCCAATCCATCTCGTGTACATTCTTCTTCTGATGCACCCATCCAATCCATCTCGTGTACATCCTAATCCTGATGCACCCATCCAATCCTTCTCGTGTACGTACATTCTTATTCTGATGCACCTATCCAATCCATCTCGTGTACATTCTTATTCTGATGCACCCATCCAATCAATCTCGTGTACATTTTTATTCTGATACACCCATCCAATCCATCTCGTGTACATTCTTATTCTGATACACCCATCCAATCCATCTGGTGTACATTCTTATTCTGATACACCAATCCAATCCATCTGGTGTACAATCTTATTCTAACGCACCAATCCAATCCATCTCGTGTACATTTTTATTTTGATAGGCCCATCCAATCCATCTGGTGTATATTCTTATTCTGCCTTGAATACAAACCAATTTATCTTGATTACATATTAAAGGATACTGCAGAATATCGTGTTTGATGCTCCAAAAAATTGTCGGATACTTCAAAATGTGATTGAATATCCAAAAATATCATCGGATACTCCAGAATATGGTTTTCGATCCTCCAGAATATGATTTTCGATCCTCCAGAATATGATTTTCGATCCTCCAGAATATGATTTTGGATCGTCGAGAATATGATTTTGGATCCTCCAGAATATGGTTTTCGATCCTCCAGAATATGATTTTGGATCGTCGAGAATATGATTTTGGATCCTCCAGAATATGGTTTTGGATCGTCCAGAATATGGTTTTGCATCGTCCAGAATAAGATTTTGGATCGTCCAGAATATGGTTTTCGATCCTCCAGAATATGATTTTGGATCGTCGAGAATATGATTTTGGATCCTCCAGAATATGGTTTTGGATCGTCCAGAATATGGTTTTGCATCGTCCAGAATAAGATTTTGGATCGTCCAGAATATGGTTCTGGATCCTCCAGAATATGATTTTAGATCCTCCAGAATATGATTTTAGATCCTCTAGAATATGATTTTGGATCCTCCAGAATATGGTTTTGGATCCTCCAGAAAATGATTTTGGATCCTCCAGAATATGATTTTGGATCCTCCAGAAAATGATTTTAGATCCTCAAGAATATGATTTTGGATCCTCTAGAATATTGTTTTGTATCGTCCAGAATATGATTTTGGATCCTGCAGAATATGATTTTGGATCCTCCAGAATATGATTTTGGATCCTCCAGAATATGATTTTGGATCCTCCAGAATATGATTTTGGATCCTCCAGAATATGATTTTGGATCCTCCAGAATATGGTTTTGGATCATCTAGAATAAGATTTTGGATCCTCCAGAAAATGATTTTGGATCCTCCAGAATATGATTTTGGATCCTCCAGAATATGATTTTGGATCGTCTAGAATATTGTTTTGTATCGTCCAGAATATGATTTTGGATATTCCAGAATATGGTTTTGGATCCTCCAGAATATGATTTTGGATTCTCCATAATATGGTTTTGGATCCTCCAGAATATCATTTTGGATCCTCCAGAATATGATTTTGGATCCTCCAGATTATGGTTTTGGATACTCCAGAATATGGTTTTGCATCGTCCAGAATATGATTTTGGATCCTCCAGAATATGGTTTTGCATCGTCCAGAATATGGTTTTGCATCGTCCAGAATATGATTTTGGATCCTGCAGAATATGATTTTATATCCTCCAGAATATGGTTTTGGATCGTCCAGAATATTATTTTGGATCCTCCAGAATATGGTTTTGGATCGTCGAGAATATGGTTTTGGATCCTCCAGAATAAGATTTTGGATCCTCCAGAATGTGGTTTTGGATCGTCCAGAATATGGTTTTGCATCGTCCAGAGTATGATTTTGGATCCTCCAGAATATGGTTTTGCATCGTCCAGAATATGGTTTTGCATCGTCCAGAATATGATTTTGGATCCTGCAGAATATGATTTTGGATCCTCTAGAATATGGTTTTGGATCGTCCAGAATATGATTTGGGATCCTCCAGAATATGATTTTGGATCCTCCATAATATGGTTTTGGATCCTCCAGAATATGGTTTTGGATCCTCCAGAATATGGTTTTGAATGCTACAGAATATGGTTTTGGATCCTCCAGAATATGATTTTGGATCCTCCAGAATATGATTCTGGATCCTCCAGAATATGGTTTTGGATCATCTAGAATAAGATTTTGGATCCTTCAGAAAATGATTTTGGATCCTCCAGAATATGATTTTGGATCCTCCAGAATATGATTTTGGATCCTCTAGAATATTGTTTTGTATCGTCCAGAATATGATTTTGGATATTCCAGAATATGGTTTTGGATCCTCCAGAATATGATTTTGGATCCTCCAGAATATGATTTTGGATCCTCCAGATTATGGTTTTGGATACTCCAGAATATGGTTTTGCATCGTCCAGAATATGATTTTGGATCCTCCAGAATATGGTTTTGCATCGTCCAGAATATGGTTTTGCATCGTCCAGAATATGATTTTGGATCCTGCAGAATATGATTTTATATCCTCCAGAATATGGTTTTGGATCGTCCAGAATATTATTTTGGATCCTCCAGAATATGGTTTTGGATCGTCGAGAATATGGTTTTGGATCCTCCGGAATAAGATTTTGGATCCTCCAGAATGTGGTTTTGGATCGTCCAGAATATGGTTTTGCATCGTCCAGAATATGATTTTGGATCCTCCAGAATATGGTTTTGCATCGTCCAGAATATGGTTTTGCATCGTCCAGAATATGATTTTGGATCCTGCAGAATATGATTTTGGATCCTCTAGAATATGGTTTTGGATCGTCCAGAATATGATTTGGGATCCTCCAGAATATGATTTTGGATCCTCCATAATATGGTTTTGGAGACTCCAGAATATGGTTTTGGATCCTCCAGATTGTGATTTTGGATCGTCCAGAATATGATTTTGGATCCTCTAGAATATTGTTTTGTATCGTCCAGAATATGATTTTGGATCCTCCAGAATATGGTTTTGGATCCTCCAGAATATGGTTTTGGATCCTGCAGAATATGATTTTGGATTCTCCAGAATATGGTTTTGGATTTTCCAGAATATTGTTCTGTATCCTCCAGAATATGGTTTTGAATCCTACAGAATATGGTTTTGGATCCTCCAGAATGTGATTTTGGATCATCCAGAATATGGTTTTGGATCCTCCAGAATATGATTTTGGATCCTCCAGAATATGGTTTTGGATCCTCCAGAATATGGTTTTGGATCCTTCAGAATATGATTTTGGATCCTCCAGAATATGAATTTGGATCCTCCAGAATATGATTTTGGATCCTCCAGAATATGGTTTTGGATCCTCCAGAATATGGTTTTGGATCCTGCAGAATATGATTTTGGATACTCCAGAATATTGTTTTGGATCCTCCAGAATATGGTTTTGGATCCTGCAGAATATGATTTTGGATACTCCAGAATATCATGGAATATTTGTATAATATATATAACCATAACCATCTTTATGTAAGATTCAGTTTTATGGAGTTAATTTGTTTTTATTGATTGATTTACCGGGACCATGCAGATCAGTGATGGTGTAAAAACCAGAACTGAGTTTTTATTGTCTTATCTCTTAAATACCGCTTTGCAAAGAGACATTTTTGGTGTTACAAGTGAGATATGTTTATGCACACGTACAAGGACTGCGCATGCGTATATAAGTATATTGATCATCAATAAAAAAAACCACGTCTAAACAAACAAATAAACAAACAAACAAAAGGAAAACGATCTAAAAAATTCGATTTAAAAATTCATTACTTCGTCTTTACAAACTTTGCAGTTTCACTAATATCGATTTGACAAATTTGATATTATACCTCTCCACCCCCCCCCCCCCCCTCCCCTAATATATGGTCACATTCTGGCTGCTTGCCTTCCGCTGTTCAGTGGTTTACTTCTTACCTTTCTGACCGGTCACAGCGCACTTCCTTTAAGGGCACACTATCTGACCCCCTACCAGTATCGGTAGGTGTTCCACAAGGAAGCATTTTGGGTCCTCTCTTCTTTCTACTATTCATAAATGATCTGCCTTTATTTCTTCCCCAAGACGCTAGTACTAACCTTACAATGTTTGCCGATGACACTTCAGTCTTGCAGTCTAGTTCTTCTATCTGTGAGTTACATACTCGCCTTAGCCGTACTGCTTCGGACGTGTCTGCATGGGCTAATATTAACAACATGGCTCTAAATACTACTAAAACCAAATCTCTTCTTATTACTACACATCAGAAACGTAATCTGTTACAAGATCCTTCCCTCAATATTCATGTAAATAACAAATTAATTGAACAGGTTGATGATGCCAAACTACTTGGTATTACCCTTGATTGTCACCTTACATGGGAGAAACACATAGACAATATATGTTCTATTGTAAAAAGAAGACTGGCACTTTTACGAAGGATCAAGCCGTTCCTCTCCCATGACTGCACATTACGATTTTATAACTCCTGCATTCATAATCATTTTATCTATTGTTCAAGCGCCTGGGGAAATTGTTCCCATTCTTCTTTAACTCGTCTCCTTCGACTACAAAAACGTGCAGCACGTATGATCCTTGACGCCGACTTTTCGCAACCATCCGTCAGCTTATTTGCCAAGCTCAAATGGTTACCAATTTCTGACTTAATCAAACTTAGAAAGCTTGTGCTATTATTTAGTATCCTCAATAATCCTGATGCTCCTCTCTGTCTCAAGTCAATGTTCAATTTCCTGTCTTCTACTCGCTCAGCTGGTCCGCGCACTAGAGCTTGCGCTTTTGACCTTAAGGTACCCTCCCCACGATCTAATTCTGGCAAACGTACATTTGTTTACTGTGCTGCTACTCTCTTCAACTGCCTTGACTCTAATCTTAAACAACTGGTCAGTCATTCACTTTCTACCATCTCTTTTTCATCACGTTTAACTGACTTTAAGTATAAACTTCGTAACCTATTCCTTCAGTTTTCTAATACTGTTAATCATCTAGAAGAACTAATGTGTTATGCTTGTCGCTTCTCTCTTCGCTGTAACTGTATTACTAGATAAATAGCTGTTATCATATCTTAAGCATTTATGTTAGCATGTATTTCCCTTTGTTATTTAGCATCATGTATTGTCTTGTATAATTGTATTGTAAATATCTACATATATATATCAATTTTTAACGCATAAGTTTGTAAGATTTGTATTCTGTTATGTAGTGAGGGCCGTAAGTTAGATAACCAAATGTGTTAATACGTCACCCTCTCTAAATAAAGTTTATTGTATTGTATTGTATTCTGGAAGCTTAGGATCCAATCACATTCTGGAGGATTCGATCATATCCTGGAGGATCCAATCACATTCTGGAGGATCCAATCACATTCTGGAGGATCCAATCACATCCTGGAGGATCCAATCACATCCTGGAGGATCCAATCACATCCTGGAGGATCCAATCACATCCTGGAGGATCCAATCACATTCTGGAGGATCCAATCACATTCTGGAGAATCCAATCACATTCTGGAGGATCCAATCACATTCTGGAGGATCCAATCACATTCTGGAGGATCCAATCACATTCTGGAGGATCCAATCACATTCTGGAGGATCCATTCACATTCTGGAGGATCCAATCACATTCTGGAGGATCCAATCACATTCTGAAGGATCCAATCACAATCTAGAGGATCCAATCACATTCTGGAGAATCAAATGATATCCTGGAGGACCAATCATATCCTGGAGTATCCAATCATATCATGGAGGATCCGATCATGTTCTGGAGGATCCAATCATATCCTGGAGGATCCAATCACATCCTGGAGGATCCAATCACATCCTGGAGGATCCAATCACATCCTGGAGGATCCAATCATATCCTGGAGGATCCAATCATATCCTGCTATAGGAATAAGAATATATGGGTCATAATAAGCCGAAGATTTAAAGTTGATTAATATACACTGAGCCTTTAAATTCTCTGTAAAGGGAACTACAAACTTGAATGACAGGCTTGGTGTCGTTTCCATTTTTGGCGTGTTTGTTTTTTCCGCTGACGCTGATAATTCTCATATACACATGCGCATGCTTTGTAGCACTTGCTTATCTCTATTGATGCCAGAAAATACCATGTTTCAAAGTATTTTAAGACATAAGACCGAATAAAAACCTAATTCTGACTTTTACCCCTAGCTGTTCTATGTATACGCCGCGAATGGGCTTTTGAAAGCACTTCCCACATGGAAAGAAATAACCATTGTAACAAAACTATCAGCGACACAATCGACATACCGGGTGTGCTGTTCATAGCAAGGGGTTAATCATCTACGGTCAAGGGGCCGACTAACCTCTCCCTTAGGCTTCGGCCGAGCTTCCTGATCAGTCAGTAATGTCCTCCCGGGATAGCGGTGTTGGGGCCGAAATCTCCAGCATAGCCGTAAGTCCATACGATGCTTCAGCAATCGATGTCTGGAAGTATGGTCCTGGTTAATCAAGAAATAAAAACCATACTGATCTCAAAAACCTGAATCTTTCGTCTTGGTCTTAGTACTTTTTTCTGATCATACTTCAGTCCTTGCTTAGCTGGATAGATCATATTTTCATTTTTTTTCAATGTTAAAAACTGCCGCGCCTGTCAAAGTGTCTTGGACATATGAAATACTGACACTTAATTAGCAGATTCGTTTCATGAGAGAAAGAGAAAAGAGAAAGATAGAGAGAAAGAAAGAAAGAAAGAAAGAAAGAAAGAAAGAAAGAAAGAAAACAAAATGAGAGCAGATTTAGAGTTAACCGGACAAAATCATGCATACCATAAGGTACCAAACCAAAATACGGTATGGTTTGGTACACTAACTATCCGACAGTGAAGTAAAGATCATGTCAGTGGTAGTATCATTTTCGTTCAACTGAGATGGATTGGATGAACCCTAGGAATATGACTGTACACGACATGGATTTAATAGGCGTACAGGAATAAGAATGTACACGAGATGGATTGGATGAACGCATAGGTATAAGAATGTACACGAGATAGATTGGATGAACGCATAGGAATAAGAATGTACTCGAGATGGATCGGATGGGGTATAGGAATATGACTGTACACGAGATGGATCGGATGAACGCATAGGAATAAGAATGTACACGAGATGGATTGGATGAACGCATAGGAAAAAGAATGTACACGAGATGGATTGAATGACCGCATAGGAATAAGAATGTACTCGAGATGGATTGGATGTGCGTATAGAAAAAAGAATGTACACGAGATGGATTGGATGAACGCATTGGAATAAGAAAGTACACGAGATGGATTGGATGAACGCATAGGAATAGGAATTTACACGAGATGGATTGGATGGATGTGTAGGAATAAGAAAATACACGAAAAGGATAGGATTGATGTATAGGAATAAGAATGTACACGAGATGGATTGGATGGATGTATAGGAATAAGAATGTACACGAGATAGATGGGATGAACGCATAGGAATAAGAATGGTCAAGAGATGGATTGGATGAACGCATTGGAATAAGAATGTACAAGGGATAGATTGGATGAACGCATAGAAATAAGAATGTACACCATATGGATTGGATAGACGCATTGGAAGATGAGAATGTACACGAGATGGATTGGATGAACGCTTAGGAATAAGAGTGTACACGAGATGGATTGGATGTGCGTATAAAAAAAAAAGAATGTACACGAGATGGATTGGATGGATGTATAGGAATAAGAATGTACACGAGATGGATTTGATGGATGTATAGGAATAATAATGTACACGAGATAGATGGGATGAACGCATAGGAATAAGAATGTACACGAGATGGATTGGATGGATGTATACATAGGAATAAGAATGTACACGAAATGGATTGGATGGATGTATAGGAATAAGAATGTACACGAGATGGATTGGATGGATGTATAGGAATAAGAATGTACACGAGATGGATTGGATGGATGTATAGGAATATGAATGTACACGAGATTGATTGGATGGATGTATACATAGGAATAAGAATGTACACAAGATGGATTGGATGGATGTATAGGAATAAGAATGTACACGAGATGGATTTGATGGATGTATAGGAATAAGAATGTACACGAGATGGATTGGATGGATGTATAGGAATAAGAATGTACACGAGATTGATTGGATGGATGTATAGGAATAAGAATGTCACGAGATGGATTGGATGGATGTATAGGAATAAGAATGTCACGAGATGGATTGGATGGATGTATAGGAATAAGAATGTACACGAGATGGATTGGATGGATGTATAGGAATAAGAATGTCACGAGATGGATTGGATGGATGTATAGGAATAAGAATGTACACGAGATTGATTGGATGGATGTATAGGAATAAGAATGTCACGAGATGGATTGGATGGATGTATAGGAATAAGAATGTCACGAGATGGATTGGATGGATGTATAGGAATAAGAATGTACACGAGATGGATTGGATGGATGTATAGGAATAAGAATGTACACGAGATTGATTGGATAGATGTATAGGAATAACAATGTACAAGTGACCATCCTATTGATCCTATACCGCTACTGTGCTACATCGGTAACTGACCATTTTTTTTTTTTTACAAATTTCTTGCTTTAATTCTGAATTTAATTCTGAATTTTAACATAATTTGAATTAATCTGTACATTTGAGAAAGTTTTATCTTATTTTCGAGCTGAATGAGAACACTTGTAGAATTTTAATTGGGCTTCCTATGGTATCTGTTTTTTTTCCGTCACACCACAGGCAGCCCGTACAGAATTTAATAAGTTAGAATAAAAAGGTGCACATATGTAATTTTTTTTCAACACACATTAATAAACCTACTTACGTTTTCTATTTTTACGTGAATAGTATTGAAGCAGTGATGCGTTTGATACCGTTGTCTTTGGAATAAAGACTCAGTTCATTTTACCCTTAACGGTATCTATCGAAATGATAGCAAACTGAGGCCTCTTTCTGGTTCGGAATTTCTTCTGCTAACAAGTAAAGGATCTCTGAACGCTTTTTCGAGGTATTGTATGATAAAGCTGAAAAGAAATTGTAACATATGTGGACTGAAATCACTAATTCCTACCGGTGATCCTTATCTGTATTCTTTTCAAACCAGCTATATTTGTTCATGATTTTCAAAAATATCGATGTCTCAAGTATTGTTTGACTTTCTTTATTGTTTTCGAATTGAAATATCAAAGAATTTTTTTCTCGATCCGACGCTCCTTTTTAAGAAAGTCCGATCCAAGAAATAAATCCACGGACACGGATTTTCCAGATTTTCCAAAATTTTAGATTTTCGCACTAAAACTTTCAAATTCTGAAAGAGCGAGTTGAATAGGTATAAATGGTGTATTTTTTCTTCCTTTTGATGTAAAAAAATGTAGTTTTAGGAGCTTTAAAAACGGTCGACCCGCAAGCCACTTGTAGACCATTACTCACACCACCCCCTCCCCCGAGGAATTTGGAGTTTAGTCGGCAAGGAAAAGCTGTTTAGAGTGATTACAATAAACCCGTTCAACAAAATCTGTTAGTCAAAGTCTACGACTATCTGCTAGCGTTTATTAGTGTGTATTAGCCTTGTGTAACTAGCTCATGTGTGAAGATTATAACTTTATTGGTTAAATTTAGCAAGACGAAATAACGGTCTCATTCTACTGAAAAACAATATTTTTACTACGAGTCATTTGCTTTACAAATTTTAAACTTTATTAAGTAATTCATTCCGTGTAAAAGATTGAATTAAAGCTTTGCGGTTTGCCTTCTACAATCTTTCCATTAATCCTACTTAAAAATTGAAATACATATAAATGTCAATAAACATAGACTACATATAGACTACATTCATTTGTTGTCTGTTTAATAATTTTTGCTTTAGACTATTTGTAGTAGACTTAGAGTCTATTAGCTAGTACTTGTGATTAATAGTGTGTATTAGTCTAGTAATTGTTGAACGGGTTTATTGCAATCACTCTAATAGATCATGAACTATTTCATGACACACATAAACAATCACGCAAATGTGATCTACATCGTTACCGACCGTTATGAAAACGCCTCCCAAATGCACGTTGTTACGTTGGAAACCTAATAATATAGCCTTTTGCTTCCCCGGAGCCTCACATTGAATTGCTCTCTGCGTGATCACTCATCTAGAATATCAAAATTAAGCTATTCATATAGACAATATACCAGTTTTTCTTTCAGTGCAAATTGCTGTTTTTGATCGCAATTCATTGACCATTTCTATCAATGTAATGAGAAGACGATCAGTGCGCAAGATGTGAATGATGAGCTGAGCTCCTTTCTCAAGTTTGATTCGTATGTATCGTGCAAGCTGTCCCCGAACTCGCTAAGCTAGGTCACGTGTTCAGGGTCAGTATACGAGGCCGCTAGGAGAGCCTTATTATTTTCTGGTATTTGACAGCCTTCGTTGTCCGTTGTGAAGGACATGGGGGATGTGGAGGGGGGGGGGGGGGGGGGGGGGGGGGGGGGGGGAGGGGAAGAAAAGAAACGGAAGGAAGAAGCAAATGATGCCGTAAGAACGAGGCTATTTTTCTTTTCATCAATTTGACAGGTAGCAGGTTATGTACGACAGCGAAAAATAAATACATTGAACGTTTTTAGATACACCGACTTTCCTCTAGCCCTGCACGTGGCTTATGTAGTGCTATGGTCATGAAAACGTTCGTTCACTTAGTTTGGAGCGTAGCTTGGTTGTGTTTCTCCCACACTGTGATATAACAGACAAAACTTTTATAAAGCAGGAAAAACGTTTTTATATATTTTCAAAAAAACCCTGCTTTTTGGTTTGTTTGTTTGTTTGTTTATTTCTTTTTCTTTTTCTTTTCTTAGTTTTCAAATACCACAATAGACTATTCTTTCTTTTAATCAGTTTATTTGATTCTTATTTTGTTAGCCCGCTTCACAATTTTTATTATCATTACTGTTGAATAAATGCATTCTTTGGACAGAATTACCCGGCACTGGTCAGCGGTTTTACTAACAAACCGGCTTATGAGAGAAGCCAAATTCGGATTTCAAGAACTCGTCACAATTGATGACTTTATCTCCTGGAAAAAAGCAAATAAGAAACAAAACATGAAGGCGTCATACATCAATTACGGGAGTGATGGGAACGGGAATTATAATATTCTTATTCCAAAACAATAAACAACATTGTAGAGAATTTCTAAAGAGTTTGTGTACAAAGTTTCATAAAATTTTCATTTTTTTCTCGAATAATTTACTTTGATATCTCAAAAAATCGATGAATTACAGAATTTAAAAATTTATCTAGACTCCAAACTTTTGTGTTTTCTTTGTTTTGTTTCATAGTATGAACATTTGAACTCACCATTCTTGTCAGTAGCGCGGAAGGCTTTTCGAAGCATTTCGACATCTTTCACATCACTGAGCGTTTTTCGGAACTCATCAAAGGTGATGCTTTTGTTGCCGTCCTTGTCATAGTCAGAGAACTTGTACGGGAACTTTTCAAGGATAGCCGTTTCCTGCCCATTCTTTGTACTTTTAACTTTTCCCTGAAAGACGAAAGATTTTAGTGAAATTTTAAAAGTTTCAACATGTAACACATTCCCCTGTGTCACGCATCGCATTTGTACACAATCCTTCATCGCGTAACAGGAAACGCACATTACTGATATGGATTCTCTGGGTGGAAAAAAGAAGGTTATCCTACCTTGTCATTCTCGATCTGGTCTCTCTTGTGATAGCACACGGTTCTGTAGTACACTACACAGACACGATACCAGCCGCATCTACTGAGGTAGACCAAGCGGCAAGTAGTAACGCGATACTTGATGCACCTCACACCTTCGGTTTGAGGCACTACAACAAACAGAACAAGGCAAAGAGCTGCCAAGAGCATCAAAGTCTTCATGATTATTCCTAGAACAGGAAGGTGATAAGAAGGTCAGCTTTATGATATTGAATATTTACCTCACTTTGTGATTTCTTGCATTATTATCATTATTATATTTATTTTTATTTATTTTTTTATAAAAAGAAACAGAAGACAACAACAACAAAAAAAAAAAGATTGCATGGAACGAAACGGAATGAAGTGCCATAAGATAGATAAGAGAAGAGAAAAGAAGAGGAGAAGAGGAAAACAGAGCAAAGCAAAATAGATTACAGTACAAAACAGCACAATAAAGCACATAAGAATATACTTTCACATATTCTATTATTTAAAGCAAAGTACCTTGGTTGGGTTTCCTGTGGTTTTAAGTCTTGTATTCCTTCTTCTTTGCTGTCTCAGATCAAAGTGCTGCTCCTAATATTTCTCTCCTCTTTTATGCCATCCAAATGTGCAAAATAATCGTTATGACTCATACATACGATAGTTATTCAACAGACTGAGGAACAGAGGAAGAAGAAAATTAGCCTTGAACACGAAAAATCCTGAAACCAATTAATAATTATTGACGACAGTCTTAAGTGCTTTACAAAGAAACTTCTTTAAATAAAGTTCATACCTGCAAAACAAAATGTAAAAATAGGTAAATCACAATAGACCTGAACCAGGAAGTTGAAAATATGAATCTCAAATCTGATATATATTCTAGACCGAGTTGGAGGGAAATTGAATAAATTCTTAATGTACTAAAACAGACTTTTTTTTATATAGATTCTTTAGAATAGAACTGCTAAAAAATTTTAATCCATAAATGTTTAATATTTCAAGAACGTAAAAAAAATTTTTTTTAATTAAAAAAGGCAGTTTATTGTTGTTTAATAGCATCATTTTTGAGATTTAGTTTCCCTCGAAATGATATCGTTAATGTTTAAATAAGGTTAGAGGGATGGTTCCAATAGGGGTTATAGGGATAATCTTTTCTCACGAAACATTCAAGATCAAGAGAGTAACTAAGTTTTTCACGGGAATTTAAAAATATCTTCTGCCAATGAATAATATAAAAAATATAAGACCTTAGAATCACAGGGAGCCCACCGCCACTGGTAGAATTCAGTGAATGGAATAAAATCTATCGTGCGTAAATGCACGTACTAGCTCCCGCACGTGCTTCAGGTCTGAATAAATTATCAGCTGCTAACGTTGCTAGCGTAGAATTTAATGACTAGGGATGCAACTTCAAATGGACCCCTGGAATAAAATTGCTTTTAAAAAATCATGAAATGTCTTTTAAGCTTTAAACCTCAAAATTCTGATACTTGGAAAGTTTGTCTCGGATATTTCAACGGCTTGTTATGAAATTGGTTATTCGCTGCCGTCATTCAAAACTAATCAGTCGGTACCTTTTATATTTTTGACTGGCAGCAGTGAAAAACCAAATTCCAACGGGAAACTCGCAACTACCGAGTTCGCAGAATATTGAGAATCGCAGTAACGAGACAGGGGTTAATGTAATCATAGTATCTTGACACATCTATACACACGCTTTGACCGACTAAAAAGTGAAACAACTCACTTTAAAAGTGAGTTGTTTCGCAGTAGGAGTCGTAATATAACACCGCTTTGCTATTGTCTGTCTTTAATCCAGTTTTAGAGATTAACACCCTCAGTTGAATGAAACAGTGATCCTGTTTAACGTCTTGTCAACTGCTATACATTGAAATTGAGTCAAGTTAATAAAGTTAAATGTAGACTTATTAAAATAGATTGTATACTGCACGTACTCAAAGATCACAACGAGCTACCAACAGATATATTGTTCCAAACGGTCTTCTCCAGTTCTCTGATTTTTCTCTCCACCCTGGAAAACGTTGGCTCACATTTACAATCAAGATCTATGGCGGACCAACGAAAATTGCTGATCAAATTTTCGGGCAGAGTTTTAAAGCTGAAATTACACGAGTCCCTTTCGAAAGCTTATGTTTAGAAAATGGCGCCAAATGTAACGTTAAACGTTTCCACGGTCTTTGGCTTGTCGATGGGCTGCAAAAATAAGAGATCTGGGCAACGAAATTGTAAGTACCCTATATTTCAAAGACCTTACGAATTTTATTAATTTGTATGGACTAAAAATATACCGTGTGTGAAATGATTCCGTCCAGCAATTAAATAAAGAGCTTGAAGAAACTATTTCAAATCTTGAAGCCCAACTAAGTACTTATGGAAAAAGTATATTATCTTTTAGAATACAAATTAAACTACGAGCCCGCCAATATCTTCAAATCTCCTACCGACACTGCCAGACGAATCGGATTTCAATGTATGACAAATTTTGAAATGGACAGAGTAACTTAATAATATGTAATAATTGTCAACAATACAACAAAAGTCTTCTTGATTTTGCTATGCTATTCTATCTATTGATCCAACTGCTTTTAAGGTGACTCGCCCGAAAGCAGCGTACAAGAAGTTACTAGGTGACTCGCCCGTAAATCTGCTCTTGGAATCAGTATTTCCACTTCCTAAGAATGATATAATTAATAATACTAATAAGTTCTTCATCTCTTTCGAATCCCAACTGCTTTTAAGGTGACTCGCCCGAAAGTAGAGTAGCAGAAGTTACTAGGTGTCTCACCCGTAAATCTGCTCTTGGGGTTATTCCTTCTATAAGTAGTACATAACAAAATCTAATAAATAGTTCTAAGCTTTCTACTTCTAAATTCTTGATTCTAACTGCTTTTAAGGTGACTCGCCCGAAAGTAGAGCAGCAGAAGTTAGTAGGTGTCTCGCCCGTAATCTGCTCTTGGAATCTGTATTTCCACTCAATATTAACATAGGATTTTAACTTGCCCACTTATAAGGAGGTCATACAAAACGTGGATTTGGTTTGATAATGTTCAGTATTTTACATAAGTTACCGTAATGCTTTGAAAAACACATTTTTTTGTGCATATTCTGTGCACAGAGTCATTTTCTTAATAACGTTGACCAACCTGAATATTATATTTCAAAACGTTCTTCCAGTTTTACTTGGCTAGCTTTAGTTATATATTAAGAATACATATATGCCGATAACAGAAATCTTGAGTCAACACTTGCCATATTCATTTAATCCTCACACCTTACAAACACTTTTCTAAAGAGATTTAAGAACCCCTGCTTAGAATTTTTTTCTTAGTCAAAGCTCCTCGTCGGGGTTTGGATTTGAACCTTCGTGTCACGCATGTTCCTAAAATATCCAAATATTGAAAACTAAACTGACTAAGAAACAACTATGAATAAGTAGAGTGTACACAAGAGTTCTAACGAATAGGTTGTAAAGTTGCCCTGGTTTTAATGACCAGAAAACACTTATCTTACACAATTACAGATATTTAGTCTATTCACGTGTTTTCGAGATTATTTTTTTTGTTTTTGTTTTGATTAAACCAAGATTACTTTAAAAAAAAATTTATAAAATTATCGAGAATGCATAAAAATTGGCAAGAGTAGTGACTTGCTGTCAAATCAAATTTGAAAAAATCGAATGAGTCTACTACTATGATTAAAGCATGATAAGTGCCATGTTTGATTTGAGATTCATATATTTAACTTCCTGGTTCAGGTCTATTGTGCTTTACCTATTTTTACATTTTGTTTTCCAGGCATGAGCTTTATTTAAAGTACTTTATTTTCAAGTCCTTTTGAATTGTCATCAATAATCGGGTTTCAAGATTTTTCGTGTTCAAGGCTATTTTTCTTCTTCATCAGCTCACTGTTGAATACGTATTGTATGTATGAGTCATAACGATTATTTTGCACATTGGGATGGCATAAAAGAGGAGAGAAATAATAGGAGCAGCACTTTGATCTGAGACAGCAAAGAAGAAGGAATACAAGACTTAAAAGCACAGGAAACCCAATCAAGGTACTTTGCTTTTTTTTTAAATAAGAATATGTGCAAGTGCCTTCTACGGTGCTTTACTCTAATTGCTGTACTGTACTGTAGTTTATTGAACTTTGCTCTGCTTTGCTCGTTTTTGCTCTTAAAACCGAGCACTGATGGATAAAGGGGGTGCACCGTCGGCTTCATGGGATACCAGCCACGTAGCCGCATGAAGGAACTAACGCACGAAGGAAATCCACCTTGTACATTTTACTGCTACTCTAATCTGCTCCATTTTCATTGTATACATTGTATCCTGTCGCATTCCTTCCGTTCCTTTCAGTTTTGTTTAAAACAATAGTAGTCAAAAGAATAGTTTGGGATCAAATAAACCATTGAGATGTATTCTAGATTATCACGCTGACCTTCCTACTTCTTGTTTGTTCTAGGAATATTCATGAAGACTTTGATGCTCTTGGCAGCTCTTTGCCTCGTTCTCTGTGTTGTACTGCCTCAAACTCACGCGGTCTGCTACAATTATAGAGCTACCTCTTGTGGTTTGGCCTACGTCCGTGGATGCGGCTGGTATCGCGTCTGTGTAGCGTACTACAATACGGTATGCTATAGCGGCAAGAGAGACATCGAGAATGACCAGGTAGGTTAACCTTCTTCTTCTTTATTTTATCCAATCAGCTATCTGTAAATGCGAGGGTAAATGAAGATCATGTATGTATGTATGTAAATGACCAAATAATTCATATCAATATTGTTTGTTTGTAAGTGCTGTTACCGCGATTAAGGATTGTGTACAGCGTCGTTACGTGACAAGGCGGTTCACGAGGGAAAAGTGTTGATTTGAAAAACTTAATTTTTTTTTTTTGGTCTTTCAGGATGCCAGTACAAAGAGAGGACCAGGAAAGCCTATCCTTGAAAAGTTCCCCTGCAAGTTCTCTGACTATGACAAGGACGGCGACAAATGCATCACTTTTAAGGAGTTCCGAGCAACGCTCAGTGATGTGAAAGATGTCGACTTGCTTCTAAAAATCTTCCGCCTTATTGACAAGAATAGTGAGTTCAATTGCCGCTAAGGAAAAAAAGCACACGTATTTGGAATCTAGATTTCTTAATTTTGTAATTCATTAAACTTTGTATCCAACTTCTGTGCCATCCTCTAAACTTAAATTTACATTGTTGTTTATTGTCTTGGAAATAAAAAAGAAATCATTCAAGAATGAGTTTGAAGCCTTTCAGTGCTTTTCGCTCCCACATATCACGACTTAATTCCAAACGAAAATCGTTTCTTTATTCATGTTTTGTTTCATGTTTGCTTTTTTCAGGAGATAATTGCATCACTTGTGACGAGTTCTTGAAGGCCGAACTTGCCTACTCCCATAAGCCGGTTTGTTAGTAAAGCCGCTGACCAGAGCCGGGTAATTCTGTCCAAAGAATGCATTTATTCAACAGTAATGATAATAAAAATTGTGAAGCGGGCTAACAAAATAAGAATCAAATAAACTGATTAAAAGAAAAGATTGTCTATTGTGGTATTTCAAAATGAAAAATAAAATAAACAAACAAACAAAAAATAAATAAACGAACATTGAAAGTTGAACATGGTTCTAAACGAGCTAAGACCGAATGGGATTCTTGCTTATTGCCCATAATGCCTAGCTGGCATGTAGGGCAGCAACAAAGGATGACTACCTCTGTCTGTCCTGGGCAAATTTCTGAATTGAACCCCAGGTGCTCTCCAGGGTCCTCATTTCTGACTCTACCGTGCGCCGTCAGGTGATCTTGGGTCGTCCTCTCTTACGCCGTCCTTCAGGTGTCCAACGTAGAGCAGTACATTTGATGTTATCTTGCTCTCTTCGAAAGATGTGACCAATCCATTTCCATCGCCTTCGCATGATGATGGTTTCCATACTATCCTGATTACACTGAGCGAGTAGTTTTTGGTTAGAGATGGTTCTCGGCCAGAATATTCGTAGAAGTCGACGGAGATTCTTGGTATGAAATGTTGACAGCTTAGAAATGTCATATTCAGTCATCCTCAATCATTCTGAGCCGAATAGAAGTGTAGAAAGAACACAGCTCTTGTACAATCTTAGCTTGGTCTTTGTGCTATACTGGGGGGGGGGGGAACTCAGTAATTTGTTCAACATTACAAAGGAATTTCTGGCTTTGTTGATTTAATATAGCAACCTGCCCCTCCATCATGTCTGACAATGCTGCCTAGGTAGGTGAACTCCTCTGTTACTCGTAAGTTTACACCATGTACTCGAACTGGTGAAGGGTTTAGGATATTGAGAGTCATGACTCCTGCTTTATTTCGGCTGATCTTCAGTCCCACTTGCTTAGCATGGGATTCTAGTAATCTCAAAAACAAAACAAAAAAGAATAAACAAAAATATAAGGGATAAGATCATATCGCAACAATAGTCATACGATTGGACCTTGTCTCGAGCAGACTCGATATACGGGAAAAGTGCAGATACCCGTCATAGTGATCGCGGAGATGGGGGGCTTGGGGGGGGGGGGGGGGGAGGGGGGCTATAACCTCCCCCCTCCCCCGCGTTTTCCTTTTTTTCCATACTAGTCTCGTATATTTTCCAATCTTATCCCCCCACTTTTGCCCATACTTGTCTCTTATATAGCACCTTCCCTTCCCACACACAAACACACACTTTTTAGGGTGCCCCGCAGTCCCTGCGGCATTGTCCGCACTACATAGCACTACATAAGCCACGTGCAGGGCTAGGGAGAAATCGGTGAATCTAAAAAGGTTCAATGTATTTATTTTTTGCAGTTTTTCAACAACGAAGGTTGTCACATACCAGAAAATAATAAGGCTCTCCTAGCTTCGTATACTGACTCTGAACACGTGACCTAGCTTAGCGAGTTCGGGGACAGCTTGCACGATACATACAAATCAATCTCGAGAAAGGAGCTCAGGTCATCATTCAAATCTTGCGCACTGATCGTCTTATCGTTACATTAATAGAAAAGGTACGATGAATTGCGACCAAAAACAGCAATTTGCATCGAAAGTGAAACTGCTATATTGTAGCGCAACTCTGCTAATGCACACCGTAAGCAGTTTCTGGGATGAATAGCTTAAAATTTCGATATTCTAGTTGAGTGATCACGCACAAAGCAATTCAACGCGAGGCTCCGGGGAAGCAAAAAACTATATTAGGAATATTCCCTTGTTTCCTTGGAGCCTCGTCTTAAATTGCTTTGTGCGTGATTACTCAACCAGGATATCGAAAGTGGGCTATTTCATCATAAACATGGTCTTTACTTCACATAGCCTTTGGTGGAAACTAGTGGCGGTTTTTCGCATTTGCGGCACTGGAACTGGGTAACGCTTTTGAATATACCGTAAGTAGTTCCAGTAATATGCAAACAGAAAACAGTTCAATACAACGAGGGGAAAATTGCTTTAAAACCAAGTGGGGAAAAGCTCTCATTAGAGTGTTCCATGGTTCCACCCCCTCCCCCCCACCCCCATAACTTAGGTCTGTTACTAATACGTAAATACGAATGGATCATTAATAATAATAATAAAAAAAAAACAAGAAGAAGAAAAAAAAAGGGATAAAAAAGATAAATAAACGAGTAGTTTGTCTAAAAAAGATTACCAAGGTAAAGTTGGTATCAGGGAAAAAAAGAAAAAAAAAATTAATAAAAAGAAGAAAACTGCTATCCGGATATGTTGGGATTCGAACCCCCGTCTTCCAAAAGAAATTCCCTAATTAATTACAAAATAATCAATTCCCCGGCCCACCGTGTCATACCCCCAAGACATCCGCAGATCTGAGGCGTCGAATGGACTTCGGAGCTTCCGGCAATAGCACAGCGCGGCTATTACGTCACAGACATATGGCCCCCTGCCGTGACTCAGACAAGAGTCATATACATTTTCTGTAAATTACAGGCCATTTTCTTCAACGTTCGCTCGTAAATCGCGAATATGGGCACAAATTTATTCAAAATTCCAATAGTATTGTGTAAATTATTGATCTGATGTGACTGATTAAGGTTTTATGAGCTAACAGACGAATGGAAACTTTCTACATACCATAGAGGTAGACTCAGACACGGCACTTACAGCTCCATCTACATGTATCTAAATAATTTGAGCATAAACATAATTCCGATAATATGACCGTTCTATATCTATCTATTCATCTAAGTTTTTTGCTTAAATAATAGTGTTTGAACTCTTGGTTTGTTGAGTTATCCACGTATCCGTGCGCCAATTTACCGCTCGAATCCTTTTTGTACGATAAGAATAAATTCAAACAAATATCATGCGTTATAATTAGCTAGGAAATTACTCGATTTCATCTCACTCTCCACTATAATGGTGCTAAACCTTAGGTTTAAGGGAACAAGTTCGAATAATGGTCAGTGACCGAATCCCGTAGACCGATACTCCAGCAAGCGGTATATGAAGATTTTCACGGTATCTTAAACTAAATTGACATTTCACCTAATACCAGTACTTAGTGCTATGCATATCTCTTTTAATATCTTTTTGTTTATGGCGATTTGTTGGAAAAAAAATATTGATAAAATGTAAAAAAATAGCGAGTTAAGATCTTATCTCCCATACATTAACTGTAAACAAAGCTCCAAATTTAAATTTGGAGCTTTTTTTGTCTGCGTCATGCGAGGGGTCCAATAGAGTGACCTCTATTTTTAGTAAGGCCGCGCTGCGCTATTAAGACCTTCTGCATTGCTTGAACGGATCACGCAGGATATATTGTGCATTGTTTTCACAGCTATTGTTGCCCAGATTTTTTGGAGTCGTGGCTTCAAAGACTGTCAGAGTCAAGCCCGGTTGAGGGAGGTTAATTCATGGATGGGTGACTTCAAAGTATTTAGAACTTTTCGTTTTTGTTCGCAATTCAACGTAGCATAAAGGCCCTATAATTATACTGTGCAATTTTCTCAGTAACTTGTCTGAAAATGCTTGAAAATGTAGTTACAAGTTGCCTAATAACTGATTCCTGAAATACCCAAAAATTTGCATAGTCTCCGAGCTGCAGATTAGCACCCCTTTTTCATTTCCTTTCAGTAAAGATCAAAGGAATATAATCTATTTTGCATTCCTGTTTTTCTTCTTTGTTTAAGAGATGCCTGCTTCTTTTCAAGATGAAAATGGCCTTGGTAGTTCTTTTGGTAATGATACTGATATCTAACCAAGTTCCGATCTAGTATCACGCAGTCGCGCCAGAAAGGTGGAACACGCAAAGCAGGTTCAGTGGTTATCTGGCAACCACGGGTTCACTATAGGAAAAGGCAGTAGAATAGAATACCATCAGACAGAAATAGGAGAAAATGACTTTGAAAAGCGCTGCCTTGAATTTTCACCAATATAGTGAGAAGATGATCAATGTGTAAGATCTGAATGATGACCTGAGATCCCTTCTCGAGATTGATTCGTATGTATCGTGCAAGCTGTCCCCGAACTTGCTAAGCTAGGTCACGTATTCAGACTCAGTATACGAGGCTAGGAAAGCTTTATTGTTTTCTGGTATTTGACAGCCTTCGTTATCCGTTGTGAAGGACATGGGGGATGGGGGAGTGGGGGAGGGGGGGGGGGGGGAGGGAGAAAAGAACGGAATAAGGAAGCAAAGGATGACCGAAAGAAGGAGCCTTTTTTTTTTTTCTTTCATTTTATCAATTTGACCGGTAGCAGTTTATGAACGACATACATTGAACGTTTTTAAATTCATCGATTCCTCCCTAGCCCTACACGTGGCTTATGTAGTGGTCGGGACATGAAAACGTTCGGACAATGCCGCAGGGACTGCGGAGCACCCTAAAAAAGTTTGTGTGTTGGTAAGGGGGGGGGGGGGGTTGAATATAAGAGACTAGTATGAGCAAAAGTGGAGGGGATAAGGTTGGAAAATATAAAAGACTACTATGAAAAAAAGTAAAAAGCGGGGGAAGGGGGTATAGCCCCCAAAAACCCCCATCCCCGCGGTCCCTATTACGGGTATCTGCACTTTTCCCGTATATCGAGTCAGCTCGAGACGAGGTCCAATCGTATGACTATTGTTGCGATATGATCTTATCCCTTATATTTTTGTTTATTTTTAATTTTTTTTAATTTTTTAATTTTTTAATTTTTTATTTTTTGAGATTACTAGAATCTTTCTTGGTCTTAGCTCGTTGAGAACCATTTTCTTACCTTCCAATCAGGGCAGCACAGGTAGCGTGCACTGCTAATGCGTCGCCTCTCGCCAATATTTAATGCGACCTGGGTTCGAGTCCCGCTATGTTCGGTTTTATATTTGAGAGTTTCTTGTTGGTTTTCTCATGTGTTCGAGTCATTTTCTCCCTCTTTAAGAGATCAATTCCCAAAACTCCGATCTTTGGGCTTTCACCTAGTTTGGAGCGTAGCTCGGTTGTGTTTCTCCCACGCCGTGATATAACAGCCAAAACGTTTAAAAAGCAGGAAAAAAATTCATATGAATTTTTAAAAACTCTGCTTTTCAGTTTGTTTGTTTATTTCTTTTTTTTAGTTTTGAAATACCACAATATACTATTCTTTCTTTTAATCAGTTTATTTGATTCTTATTTTGTTAGCCCGCTTCACAACTTTTATTATCATTACTGTTGAATAAATGCATTCTTTGGACAGAATTACCCGGCACTGGTCAGCGGTTTTACTAACAAACCGGCTTATGGGGGAAGCCAAATTCGGCCTTCAAGAACTCGTCACATTTGATGACATTATCTCCTAAAAAAAGCAAAAAAGAAACAAAACATGAATAAAGAAACAATTTTCATCTGGAATTAAGGCGTGATACGTGACTTGAGGGTGTGATGGGAACGGTAATAATTTTTTTATTCCAAAACAATAAACAACATTGTATAGAATTTGTAAAGAGTCTGTGTACAAAGTTTTACAAAGTTTTCAGCTTTTTATCGAATAATTTACTTTGATAATGCAGCAAAAATCGATGAATTACATAATTTAGAAATCTAGACTCCAAACTTTTTTTTTGTTTTTTTTGTTTTATAGTATGAACATTTGAACTCACCATTCTTGTCAGTAGCGTCGAAGACTTTTTGAAGCATGTCGACATCTTTCACATCACTGAGCGTTTTTCGGAACTCATCAAAGGTGATGCTTTTGTCGCCGTCCTTGTCATAAGTAGAGAACTTGTACGGGAACTTTTCAAGGATAGCCTTTTCTGGCCCATTCTTTGTACTTTTAACTTTTCCCTGAAAGACGAAATATTTTAGTGAAATTTTAAAAGTTTCAACATGTAACACATTCCCCTGTGTCACGCATCGCATTTGTACACAATCCTTCATCGCGGTAACAGGAAACGCACATTACTGATATGGATTCTCTGGGTGGAGAAAAGAAGGTTATCCTACCTTGTCATTCTCGATCTGGTCTCTCTTGTTATAGCACACGGTTCGGTAGTACACTACACAGACACGATACCAGCCGCATCCACTGAGGTAGACCAAGCGGCAAGTAGTAACGCGATACCTATAGCAGGACGCTTCGGTTTGAGGCACTACAACACACAGAACAAGGCAAAGAGCTGCCAAGAGCATCAAAGTCTTCATGATTATTACTAGAAAAGGAAAGTGATAAGAATGTCAGCTTGATAATATTGAATATTTACCTTACTTTGTGATTTCGTGCATTATTATTATTTTCTTATTTTATTTTTATGTTTATTTTTATAAACAGAAACAGAAGACAACAGGAAAAAAAGGATAAGAATGCATGGAACGAAAACAGAATGAAGTGCCATAAGATACATAAGAGAAGCGAAGAGAAGAGGAGAACAGCAAAACAGAGCAAAGAACAGTAAACTACAGTACAGTACAGCACAATAAAGCACAGTAGAATATACTTTCACATATTCTTATTTAATGCAAAGTACCTTGGTTGGGTTTCCTGTGGTTTTAAGTCTTGTATTCCTTCTTCTTTGCTGTCTCAGATCAAAGTGCTGCTCCTATTATTTTTCTGCTCTTTTATGCCATCCCAATGTGGAAAATAATCGTTATGACTCATACATACAATACGTATTCAACAGTGAGCTGATGAAGAAGAAAAATAGCCTTGAACACGAAAAATCTTGAAATACGAATATTGACGACAGTCTAAAAGGCTTTACAAAGAAAATTCTTTAAATAAAGTTCATGCCTGCAAAACAAAATGTAAAAATAGGTAAATTACAATAGACCTGAACCAGGAAGTTAAATATATGAAATTCAAATCTGATCTATTCTAGACCGAGTTTGAGGCAAATTGAATAAATTTTTAATTTACCAAAATAGACTTTTTCATATTCTTTAGAATGGAACTGTTCAAAATTTTTAATCCATACATGTTTGATATTTGAAGAACGTAAAAAAAAAATATTTTTATTAAAAAAGGCAGTTTTTCGTTGGTTTGAATAGCATCATTTTTGAGATTTAGTTTCCCTCGAAATGATATCGTTTATGTTTATATGAAGTTAGAGGGATGATTCCAAGGGCTATAGGGACGATCTTTCCTCACGAAACATTCAAAACCAAGAAAGCAAATCAGTTTTTCACGGGAATGTAGAAATATCTTCTGCCAAAGACCTCAGAATTTTGTTTTTCTCTCCCTCATGGAAAGAACGGTGCGATTTTTGCAGCCACCCGGTTGGTTTAGTTGGTTGAGAACCGGACTTTCGGAGGTGCGTAAAAGAACCACTGAGGACGTAAAGAAATATATGCAGTGACCACCCTCAGTGCCTACATCTCATACTAACCATATCGCTTTTGGTTGTATACATAAAAAAAGGACGTTATATAAATCATAAATCATTAAACAAAACGTTGCACCGCGATTTTCTTTGCTATTCAGCTGTGATCAAAAATCGCGCTTGTGAACTACCGGTGATTCTGAACCGATTATCCCAATTCACGTCGCCTAAGAATCGCCAGTATTTTCAGCATGTTTGAATTTAGTGCGGTTTTTTTTTCTGCGACCCTAGCTTTAAAAAAAAAAACACTCCACGCACCCAACAAATGATAATTTCACGTCGCTACTGATGTAAACATCCAGAAAATTGCAACAAGTTCAAATTTGAATCGCTACTCAAATTGGCTCAAATGACTAAAAGTTTAGATGCCCTTTTTTTTTAATCGCCGCTAGAATCGAAGGGAAAATTTCGGGGAAAATAGCATCAAAAATTGTCTAAATTAGTTTCAGTATTGCTACCTGATCACTCTGTAATTCGTCACCGTCCTCGCATTATTTACTGTCACGTCTTTCGATTTTTTTACATTTTTGTTTAATCAGAATTCATTTGAAATAAGACTATTAGTAAAGGCCTAAGTTTAGAGGCACAATAGGCACAATAGGCTATGTTTCAAGATCTTTCGTGCTAACATTTATTTTGATACTAACCCACGCTTTATCGATTATGAAGAAGCAAAATCAGAAATTACGAATCACGTTTTCCTAGTGGAAAAAAAAGAATCATGAAACTTTATGTTGGAAATTTAGGAATAATTAATTTTGATAATAAGATTAATGATGAA
The DNA here is from genome assembly GCA_023349425.1 of Anthopleura sola. Classification (NCBI taxonomy): domain Eukaryota; kingdom Metazoa; phylum Cnidaria; class Anthozoa; order Actiniaria; family Actiniidae; genus Anthopleura; species Anthopleura sola. The sequence goes on along the minus strand of JALHLI010000015.1, from coordinate 835,280 downwards.
TAAGACCTGAAAAAATGATTGCAACCATGAGTCACCGAATGATTCGATAATATGCCGTCAGTAATCAAACATAGGTCACTTAATATTCGACAATAATTCCTAAAAAAGTTAATATCAAACAAAAAAGTTCAGATTTTTTTTTAATATTTCCTAGTGCCTCTACAACATATATTTTCACCACAAAAGTAAAAGTCTGCACTGAAAAGGGCAAATTTCGATAAGTTTAAAGTAATTATTTTCTTGTAACCAAGCGATTGTTGTGCACTTTTTACTTCAAGCTATTAACGAGACAGCAGTTAATGTAATCATAGTATCTTGACACATCTATACAAGGGTTTGGAATTGAACCTTCGTGTCACGCATGTTCCTAAAATATCCAAATATTGAAAACTAAACTACTAAGAAACAACTATGATTAAGTAGAGTGTACACAAGAGTACTAACGAATAGGTGCTAAAGTTAACGTTGCCCTGGTTTTAATGACCAGAAAACACTTATCTTACACAATTAGTGATATTTAGTCTGTTTACGTGTTTTCGAGATTATGTTAATGTTTTTGTTTTGATTAAACCAAGACTATTTTAAAAATAAATTATAAAACTATCAAGAATACATAAAAATTGGCAAATTATACAAACAGTTTACTACTTCTGTTGCAAAACACACCATACATACGCTAATAATCTACTAGTAGTGATTTTACGTAAAGTTACTTTGACTTTACAAGGCTAACAGTAGTGACTTACAGTCAAATCAAAGTCTAACAAATTGAATGAGTTTACTACTATGATTAAAGAATCTAAAAAATGTCCTTTTTTGCAAATATAGATTTTATTCAATGTCTGATCTGGTGTTGTTTTCGAAATTCGGTCTAAAGTAAAGATAAGTTTCATGTAATGTTTGATTTGAGATTCATATTTTTAACTTCCTGGTTCAGGTCTATTGTGTTTTACCTATTTTTACATTTTGTTTTGCACGCATGAACTTTATTTAAGGTACTTTCTTCTTGAGGCCATTTGAATTGTCATCAACATTGGAGTTTCAGGATTTTTCGTGTTCAAGGCTATTTTTCTTCTTCCTTAGCTCACTGTTGAATACGTATTGTATGTATGAGTCATAACGATTATTTTCCACATTGGCATGGCATAAAAGAGGAGAGAAATCATAGGAGCAGCACTTTGATCTGAGACAGCAAAGAAGAAGGAATACAAGACTTAAAATCACAGGAAACCCAACCAGGTACTTTGCTTTTTTAAAAATGAGAATATGTGAAAGTGCCTTCTACTGTGCATTACTCTAATTGCTGTACTGTACTATTCCTTTACTGTACTTTGCTCTGCTCTGCCCGTTTTTGCTCTTAATACCGAGCACTGATGGAGAAAGGGGGTGCACCGTCGGCTTCATGGGATAGTAGCCACGTAGCCGCATGAAGAAACTACCTAGTTACCTTATACATTTTACTCCTACTCTAATCTGCTCCATTTTCATTGTATACATTGTATCCTGTCGCATTCCTTCCGTTCCCTTCTGTTTTGTTCAAGACAATAGCGGTCAAAAGAATGGTTTGGGATCAAATAAACCATTGAGATGTATTCTAGATTATCACGCTGACCTTCCTACTTCTTGTTTGTTCTAGGAATAATCATGAAGACTTTGATGATCTTGGCAGCTCTTTGCCTTGTTCTCTGTATTGTATTGCCTCAAACCGAAGCGTACTGCTACAATTATAGAGCTACCTCTTGTGGTTTGGCCTACGTCAGTGGATGCGGCTGGTATCGCGTCTGTGTAGCGTACTACAATACGGTATGCTATAGCGGCAAGAGAGACATCGAGAATGAACAGGTAGGTTAACCTTCTTCTTCTTTCTTTTATCCAATCAGCTATCTGTAAATGCGAGTTTAAATGAAGTTTATGTATGTATCTAAGTATAACCAGAGAGTTCATATCAATATTGTTTGTTTGTAAGTGCTGTTACCGCGATGAAGGATTGTGTACAACGCCGTTCCCAAGAGGGAAATGTGTTAATTGGTAACACTTAAAATACTTATTTTCATGTTTCAGGATGCAAGTACAAAGAAAGGACCAGGAAAGCCTATCATCGAAAAGTTCCCGTGCAAGTTCTCTGACTATAACAAGAACAACGACAAACGCATCACCTTTGATGAGTTCAAAAAAACACTCGCTGATGTGCACGACATCAATAAGCTTCAAAAAATCTTCCGCGATACTGACAAGAATGGTGAGTTCAATTGCCGCTGAGGAAAAAAAGCACAAACATTTGGAGTCTAGAATTCTTAATTTTGTAATTTATTAAACTTTGTATACAATCTCTGCGCCGTCCTCTCAACTTAAATTCACATTGTTTTTTTTTTATTTTTTTGGAAATAAAAAGAAATGATTCGAGTTTGAAGTTTGAAGCCGTTCAGTGCTCTTCGCTCCCACGTATCACGCCTTAATTCCAGACGAAAATCATTTCTTTATATTCATGTTTTGTTTCTGATTTGCTTTTTTCAGGAGATAATGTCATCAAATGTGACGAGTTCTTGAAGGCCGAATTTGTCTTCTCCTGTAAGGCGGTTTGTTAGTAAAACCGCTGGCCAGAGCCGGATAATTCTGTCCAAAGAATGCATTTATTCAACAGTAATGATAATAAAAATTGTGAAGCGGGCTAACAAAATAAGAATCAAATAAACTGATTAAAAGAAAAGATAGTCTATTTTGTTTTATTCCAAAATGAAAAATAAAGTAAACAAACAAATAAAAAGACGGGGATTTTAAAAATATGAAAATCTTCGGAGTTTTGGCTGTTGTATCGGTTTCCATATTTTCCTGATTACACTGAGCGAGTAGTTCTTGGTTAGGTCCCGTCCACACCAGTGCGTTTTCATTTGGATCCGTTTTCGTTTGATCTGCAATCGATCGATTCGCGTCCACACTACCATTTTGCTCCGCTTTCGACCGTCCACACTAATACGCTCAAAAAAATAAAAAAAAAAACGATCAAAATTATGGCGTGACATAAGTTTGACAATATGTACATGCTCAAATAGTACATAAGACGTGAGCGTTTTCATTTCGATGCGTTTTCAACCGTCCACACTAATAGGACATGTATGCGTTTTCATTTTGATCCACTTTCAATAGCGTTTTCAAATCGATGCGTTTTCGATGATACGCTCAGCGTTTTAGTGTGGACGGAAGGCCTAAACGCATCAAAATGTATGCGTTTTCAAACTAAAACGCACTAGTGTGGACGGAGCCTTAGAGATGGTTCTCGGCCAGAAGACACGTAGAATTCGACCGAGATTCCTGGTATGAAATGTGGACAGCTTGGAAATGTCATATACAGTCATCCTTCAGCATTCTGAGCCGTATAGAAGTGTAGAAAGAACACAGCTGTTGTACAATTTTAGCTTGTTTTTTTTTTTGCTATACTGGGGGGAACTCAGTACGTTATTCAACATTACAAAGGAATTTCTGGCTTTGTTGATTCCGCTCTTAATATCGCAACCTGTCCCCCCCTCATGCATGTCTGACAATGCTGCCTAGGTAGGTGAACTCCTCTGTTACTCGTAAGTTTACACCATCTACTCGAGCTGGTGAAGGGTTTCGGATGCTGAGTGGCATGACTTCTGTTTTCTTTTGGCTAATCTTCAGTCCCACTTGCTTAGCATGGGATTCTAGTAATCTCAAAAACAAAACAAAAAAGAATAAACAAAAACATAAGGGATAAGATCATATCGCAACAATAGTCATAAGATTGGACCTAGCAGACTCGATATACGGGAAAAGTGCAGATACCCGCCATAGGGACCGCGGAGATTGGGGGCTTGGGGGGGGGGGGGGTGGCTATAACCTCCCCCCTCCCCCGCGTTTTCCTTTTTTCCATACTAGTATCGTATATTTTCCAATCTTATCCCCAATTTTGCCCATACTTGTCTCTTATATCGCACTTTCACCTCCCACACACAAACACACACTTTTTAGGGTGCCCAACAGTCCCTGAAGCATTGTCCGAACGTTTTCATGACCATAGCACTACATAAGCCTTCTTCTTCTTAACTTGATAAGAGACTAGTACGGAAAAAGGGATAGAGTGTGTTTGTGTGGTGGAGGGGGGGAGGCTTTAGTTCCCCTAGCCCTCCCATCTCCGCATATCCTGCATGTAACGGGTATCTGCGCTTTTCCCGTATATCGAGTCGGGTGGGTCTAGTCATATGACTATTGCAACGATATGATCTTATCCCTGATGTTTTTGTTTATTCTTTTTTTGGAGATTATCAGAATCCCATTCGGTCTTAGCTCGTTGAGAACCATTTTCTTAACTTTCAATCAGGGAAGCACGGGTAGCGTGCGCTGCTAATGCGTCGCCTCTCACCAATATTTAATGCGACCCTGGTACGAGTCCCGCTGGGTTCGGTTTCATATTTGAGTGTTTCTCGGTTGGTTTTAGTTCCGATCTTTGGGCAATCCCTAGTTTGGAGCCTACAGTAAAAATAAAAAGTGTTGATACACTACCTCATAATGTTGGAAAAATTAAGCACGCAGTGTAACAAAAAGCGCTTTAAAAATCGTATATAAACTAAATCCCCCCTCCCCCATTCAATGTTGTTCCTTGAGAATGTAGCTAGCTCACGGTACCCAACTTTTGCCATTTAGACAACACTGCAAGGGGAGGGGAGGGGGAGCGTACAATCGACATCAGTCATTTTACACAACAAATTTTGGGAGCATTGTAGGGGTAGTGTATCAACACATTTCGATTTTTACTGAAGCTCTGTTGTGAAATAACAGCCAAAGCTTAATAGTTTTTATCAAGAGAGCTTAAATAAGAGAGGGAAACTTCTTAATATCGCGTATGCCATGTGAATTCCCGGTTCGGCTATTTTTAGCATTCACAGTTCAGTATTTGGTTTTCGTTTTTTTGATTGCGTTGACGCATTGCCAGAAATATGGGACATGAGCCTGCTCATACATGCGCAATGATGCGTTTCAGCTTACAAAATAGCCGCCGAGTCTTATAGGAAATATATGGGGAACATAGAGCTTCCTCTATTTACGGCGAATAGGGTTTTATTTACTCTGAGCTCCACATCGCGATAAACAACCCACCCTACAAGCTACTAAATAAGCGTAAAATGATCATTGAATCATGCGACATATTGGTTCTCGGACTACTTGCCTTTGAAAGGCTTCGAAAGCTCTAGATTCCATACATCGTCTATAAATCTGGCCACACTTGACCCCAAAATCGTCTTATTTGAAGTCGAAAAAATTTATAAATAAAAGAGCTCCTCCTCGATATCACCAAACGAGTGTTTAATAATTCCAAAACCGCTCAAAATAGACAGCATGCCTGCAAAATGTTGGTTCCCATGAAGCTTGAAGTTAGGTTAAATTTTAAGTGATTCGACGCGTTGTTAGCTCGTATTTTTCAGTTAAAAATGACAAGAAACCACAGAGGACTGCTCCAAACAGCTTCAAAACCCCCTTAATATCGTTATTTTGTTTTTACAAGCTCCTAATGACTTTTTTCTTGTCCTTCATGGGCTTCCTGTGGTGAGGCTTATCAACAGAAAAATATTAGTTGTTCTTTTGATTGTCAAGTAACTATTTTTTGTTAAGAATTGTTTTACTAACATCGTAGTTGAATATAAATATGTGCTTGGAAACCATGTAGTTATAATTTTCCTCTAGAAAACCACTTCATTTTCATTCATGCGTAACACCGCTGACAATGTCCAATATTTCTGGAAAATGTGTGTGCACGCGCTCAAACACCACATACTTTTCGTCGATTTCTCTGAGTTTTTTTCGACAAAATCTATTTCATTAAGCAAATAAATTAGGTTCTGTTCTGTTCTTTGATAAAACAGGGCTGAGGCTGTGGAACACATAAAAAGACGCGATATTTATGTTTTTCCCCCATACATCTTTATATGCTTTCGCTATTTCCAGGTTTGGATAAAGCACACAATTTTGCCGCCCTGGAGTAGAGTGAGGGGGGGGGGGGGGGAGGGGGGTATTGAATAAATGTTTATTTATTCGTTTCTTTTTTTAGTTTTCAAATACCACAATAGACTACACTTTCTTTTAATCAGTTTATTTGATTCTTATTTTTTTAGCCCGCTTCACAATTTTTATTATCATTACTGTTGAATAAATGCATTCTTTGGACAGAATTACCCGGCTCTGGTCAGCGGTTTTACTAACAAACCGGCTTATGGGAAAAGCCAAATTTGGCCTTCAAGAACTCGTCACAAGTGATGACATCATCTCCTGGAAAAAGCAAATCAGAAGCAAAACATGAATAAAAATACAATTTTCGTCTGGAATTAAGGCGTGATATATCACTTACGGCTGTGATGGGAATGGTAATAATTTTTTTATTTCAAAACAATAAACAACATTGTATAGAATTTGTGAAGAGTTTGTGTACAAAGTTTTACAAAGTTTTCAGTTTTTTCTCGAAAATTTACTTTGATAATGCAGCGATAATCGATCAATTACAGAATTTAGGAATCTAGACTCCAAACTTTTGTGTTTTTTAAACTCACCATTCTTGTCAGTAGCGCGGAAGACTTTTCGAAGCATGTGGACATCTTTTACATCACCGAGCGTAGTTCGGAACTCATCAAAGGTGATACTTTTGTCACCGTCCTTGTCATAGGTAGAGAACTTGTTCGGGAACTTTTCAAGGATAGCCGTTTCCGGCCCATTCTTTGTACTTTTAACTTTTCCCTGAAAGACGAAAGATTTTAGTGAATTTTTAAAAGTTTCAACATGTAACACATTCCCCTGTGTCACGCATCGCCTTCGTACACAATCCTTCATCGGGGTAACCGCAAACACGCATTACTGATATGGATTCTCTGGGTGGATAAAACAAGGTTGTCTTACCTTGTCATTCTCGATCTGGTCTCTCTTGTTATAGCACACGGTTCGGTAGTACCTTATACAGACACGATACCAGCCGCATCCACTGAGGTAGACCAAGCGGCATGTGGTAACGCTATACCTGAGGCAGTACGCTTCGGTTTGAGGCAGTACAACACATAGAACAAGGCAAAGAGCTGCCAAGATCATCAAAGTCTTCATGATTATTACTAGAAAAGGAAAGTGATAAGAATGTCAGCTTGATAATATTGAATATTTACCTTACTTTGTGATTTCGTGCATTATTATTATTTTCTTATTTTTTTTTTATGTTTATTTTTTTAAGTTCAGCTTGATAATATTGAATATTTACCTCTACCACTCTGTGATTTTATGTATTATTATTTTTTTATAAACAGAAAATAACAAGAAAATAACAAGAAAATAACAAAATAGATAAGATGGAATGGAACGAAACGGAGTGCAGTGCCATAAGCCTGATGGATAAGAGAAGAAAAGAGAAGAGAAGAGAAGAGAAGAGAAGAGAAGAGAAGAGAAGAGAAGAGAAGAGAAGAGAAGAGAAGAGAAGAGAAGAGGAGAGGAGAGAAGAGAAGAACAGCAAAACAGAGCAAAGTACAGTAAACTACAGTACAGTACATAACAATAAAGCACAGTAGAATATACTTTCACATATTCTTATCTAAAGCAAAGTACCTTGTTGGGTTTCCTGTGGTTTTAAGTCTTGTATTCCTTCTTCTTAGCTGTCTCAGATCAAAGTGCTGCTCCTATGATTTCTCTCCTCTTTTATGCCATCCCAATGTGGATAATAATCGTAACGACTCATACATACAATACGTATTCAACAGTAAACTTAGGAAGAAGAAAAAATAGCCTTCAACACGAAAAATCTTGAAATACCAATATTGACGACAGTCTAAAAGGCTTTACAAAGAAAGTTCTTTAAATAAAGTTCATGCCTGCAAAACAAAATGTAAAAATAGGTAATTCACAGAAGACCTGAGCCAGGAAGTTAAACATATGAAATTCAATTCTGATATTTATTCTAGACCGAATTTGAGGCAAATTGAATAAATTTCTAATTTATCAAGATATACTTTTTTTTAGATTCATTAGAAAATAACTGTTGAAAAATTTTAATCCGCAAATGTTTAATATTTCAAGGTCGTAAAATCTTTTTTATTCAAAAAGGCAGTTTATCGTTGTTTAATAGCATCATTTTAAGATTTAGTTTATGATATCGTTTATGTTTACATGGGGTTAGAGAGATGGTTCCAAGGGCTATAGGGACAATCTTTCCTCACGAAACATTCAAAACCAATGGAAAAAGTAAGTTTTTCACGGGAATTTAAAAATATCTTCTGCCAAAGGATAAAAAAATATAAGACCTCAGAATTTTGATTTTCCCTCCTTCATGGAAAGAAGTGGGATTTTTGCAGCTAACCGGTTGGCTCAATTGGTTGAGCACTGCGGACTTTCGTGCGGGAGGTCGTGGGTTCAAGCCAGTCCAACACTCAGGGTTTTAAAATAACTGAAGAGAAGGTACTGCCTTCTAAACTATTAACATCTATAAATGGTAAGACCTTCACGTGGCTCGGATGACTACGTAAACTGGCGGTCCCGTCTCTCCACACTACCTAACGCCGCCGGTGAATCGCCAGTTATTTTCAGCATGTTTGAATTTAGTGTTTTTTTCCTGCGAGCCTAGCTAAAAAAAACTCAGGGCACCCTACAAAGAATAATTTTACGTTACTACACATGTAAACATCCAGCAAACTGCAACAAGTCCGCATTTGAATCGCCGCTCAAATTGGCTCAAATGGCTAGTAGTTTAGATGCACGATTTTTTAATCGGGAAAAGCACCAAATATTGTCCATGTAAATGGGCCTAAATTAATTTCAGTATTGCTACCTGATCACTCTGTGATTCCTCACCGTCCTCGCATTATTCACCGTCACGTCTTTCGATATTTCATTACATTTTTGTTTAATCAGAATTCATTTGAAATAAGATTATTAGTAAAGGCCTAAGTTTAGAGTTGTCGGTCACATAGGCTCTGTTTCAAGATCTTTCGTGCTAACATTTATTTTGATACTAACCCACGCTTCAACTATTATTAAGAAGGAAAATCAGAAATTATGGGTCACGTTTTCCAAGTGGAAAAAAGAATCATGAAACTTTATGTTGGAAATTTAGGAATCATTAGTTTTTGTTTTTGATAACCATGAATCATGCATGTATATAAGAGCTGAAAAAATGATTGCAACCATGAGTCTCCCAATGATTCGGTAATATGACGTCAGTACTGATCAAACATGGGTCAATTAATATTCGACAATAATTCTAAAAAAAAGTTAATATCAAACAAAAGAGTTTATATATTTTTTTAATATTTCCTAGTGCCTGTTCATTAAGAAAGAAAAAAACACAGCGGTTAATGTAATCATAGTATCTTGACACATCTATACAAGGGTTTGGATTTGAACCTTCGTGTCACGCATGTTCCTAAAATATCCAAATATTGAAAACTGAACTACTAAGAAACAACTAAGAATAAGTAGAGTGTACACAAGAGTTCTAACGAATAGGTGCTAAAGTTGCCCTAGTTTTAATAACCAGAAAACACTTATCTTACACAATTAGTGATATTTAGTCCATTTATGTGTTTTCGAGATTATGTTAATGTTTTTGTTTTGATTAAACCAAGACTATTTTAAAAATAAATTATAACATTTTCGAATATAAAAATTGGCAACTTACACAAACAGTTTACAACTTCTGCATGGTACAACACACACCATATACATACACTGATAGTCTAGAGTGATTTTACGAAAAGTTACTCTGATTTTACATGGCTAATAGTAGCGACTAACAGTCAATTCAAATCTTTAAATAATCGAATGTGTCTACTACTATGTCAACAGCCAATAAATAAAATCACTCTACTTGATGAATCATGTATTCTACTCACTTCTGCATCTAATTGAGTCTTACTAAGTTAAGCACTACGCTAACGAAAATATAATTCACGAACTTGCTTATTCAAATAGCATGCAAAATACTTGTACAATCGTATGTTACAATTTGCAGTTTTCCATACATATTATAAGTGCATAAGCACATACATAATAATCCCTTGGATTGGCACTTGTTGTACAGCACACCACACACAAATACCCTTGACTGCGTGATGCATAAGTGTGCCAAAGCATTCAATTGAAAAAAAATGATGCAACAAGCAACGAGTTAAAAATTACCTTTTTTAATAAAACAAATTTTCTGGTCTTAAAAGAATAAACCTGTATGAATATAAAAAAAAAAACTGCTCGATTCTCTTATTTTAGATTAAAGAATCTAAAAATCTCCTTTTTTTGAAAATAGAAATTTTATTCAACGTCTGATCTGGTGTTGTTTTCGAAATTCAGTCTAAAGTAAAGATAAGTTTCATGTAATGTTTGATTTGATCATGACATTCATATGTTTAACTATTCATATGTTTAACCTAGTTCAGGTCTATTGTGCTTTACCTATTTTTACATTTTGTTTTGCAGGCATGAACTTTATTTAAAGTACTTTATTTTCGAGGCCTTTCGAATTGTCGTCAATATTGGGGTTTCAAGATTTTTCGTGTTCAAGGCTATTTTTCTTCTTCATCAGCTCACTGTTGAATACGTATTGTATGTATGAGTCATAACGATTATTTTCCACATTGGGATGGCATAAAAGAGGAGAGAAATAATAGGAGCAGCACTTTGATCTGAGACAGCAAAGAAGAAGGAATACAAGACTTAAAATCACAGGAAACCCAACCAAGGTACATTGCTTTTCTTAGAATAAGAATATGTGAAAGTGCCTTCTACGATGCTTTACTCTAATTGCTGTACTGTACTGTGCTTTATTGTACTTTGCTCTGCTCTGCTTGTTTTTGCTTTTAAAACCGAGCACTGATGGAGAAAAGGGGAGTACCGTCGGCTTCATGGGATACCAGCCACGTAGCCGCATGAAGGAACTAACGCACGAAGGAAATCCACCTTGTACATTTTACTCCTACTCTAATCTGCTCCATTCTTTATTATATACATTGTTTCTCGTCCTATTCCTACTGTTCCTGTCTGTTCTGTTTAAGATAATACTAGTAGTCAAAAGAATAGTGTTGGATCAAATAAGCCATTGAGATGTATTTATTTGTTTTAGGAATAATCATGAAGACTTTGATGATCTTGGCAGCTCTTTGCCTTGTTCTCTGTATTGTATTGCCTCAAACCGAAGCGTACTGCTACAATTATAGAGCTACCTCTTGTGGTTTGGCCTACGTCAGTGGATGCGGCTGGTATCGCGTCTGTGTAGCGTACTACAATACGGTATGCTATAGCGGCAAGAGAGACATCGAGAATGACCAGGTAGGTTAACCTTCTGCTTCTTTCTTTTATCCAATCAGCTATCTGTAAATGCGAGTTTAAATGAAGTTTATGTATGTATCTAAGTATAACCAGAGAGTTCATATCAATACCGCTTGTTTGTAAGTGCTGTTACCGCGATGAAGGATTGTGTACAACGTCGTTGCGTGACAAGGTTCACGAGGGAAATGTGTTAATTTGTTAAACTTAAAATATTTATTTTGGTCTTTCAGGATGCCAGTACAAAGAGAGGACCAGGAAAGCCTATCATCGAAAAGTTCCCGAACAAGTTCTCTGCCTATGACAAGGACGGCGACAAAAGCATCACCTTTGATGAATTCCGAGCAACACTCGCTGATGTGCACGAGATCAATACGCTTCAAAAAATCTTCCGCGCTACTGACAAGAATGGTGAGTTTAATTGCCACTGAGGGAAAAAAGCACAAACACTTGGAGTCGAGATTTCTTAATTTTGTAATTCATTAAACTTTGTATACAATCTCTGCGCCGTCCTCTCAACTTCATTGCCAGAAATATTGGACATTGTCAGCGGTGTTACGCATGAATGAAAATGAAGTGGTTTTCTAAAGGAAAAGTATAACTACATGGTTTCCAAGCACATATTTATATTCAACTATGATGTTAGTAAAACAATTCTTGCCAAAAAATAGTTACTTGACAATCAAAAGAACAACTATTATTTTTCTGTTGATAAGCCTCACCACAGGAAGCCCATGAAGGACAAAAAACAAGTTTCAAACGTAAATCGTTAATTTAAGCTTCCTTATTGTATCTCAGCAGTCAATAAGAGTTTGTAAAAACAAAATGGCGATATTTAGGGGGTTTTGAAGCTGTTTGGAGCAGTTCTCTGTGGTTTCTTGTCATTTTTAACTGAAAACTACGAGCTAACAACGCGTCGAATCGCTTAAAATTTAACCTAATTTCAAGCTTCTTGGGAACCTCCATTCTGAAGGCATGCTGTCTATTTTGAGCGGTTTTGGATTTATTAAACACTCGTTTGGTGATATCGAGGAAGAGCTCTTTTACTTTTAAATTTTTTCGAGCTCAAATAAGACGATTTTGGGGTCAAGTGTAGCCAGATTTATAGACGATGTATGGAATCTAGAGCTTTCAAAGCCTTTCAAAGGCAAGTAGTCCGGGAACCAATATGTCGCATGATTCAATGATCATTTTACGCTTATTTAGTAGCTTGTAGGGTGGGTTGTTTGTCGCGATGTGGAGCTCAGAGGAAATAAAACCCTATTCGCCGTAAATAGAGGAAGCTCTATATTCCCCATACATTTCCTATAAGACTCGGCGGCTATTTTGTGAGCTGAAACGCATCATTGCGCATGTATGAGCAGGCTCATGTCCCATATTTCTGGCAATGAGATATACATTGTTGTTTAATGTTTTGGAAATAAAACGAAATCATTCAAGAATAAGTTTGAAGCCATTCAGTGCTCCTCTCTCCCACGTATCACGCCTTAATTCCAGACGAAAATCGTTTCTTTATTCATGTTTTGTTTCTGATTTGCTTTTTTCAGGAGATGATGTCATCACTTGTGACGAGTTCTTGAAGGCCGAATTTGCCTTCTCCCATAAGCCGGTTTGTTAGTAAAACCGCTGACCAGAGCCGGGTAATTCTGTCCAAAGAATGCATTTATTCAACAGTAATGATAATAAAAATTGTGAAGCGGGCTAACAAAATAAGAATCAAATAAACTGATTAAAAGAAAGCATGGTCAATTGTGGTATTTGAAAATGAAAAGTAAATAAATTAAGATAAACAAACAAACAAACAAACAAACAAACAAACAAACAAACAAACAAACAAACAAACAAACAAACAAACAAACAAACAAACAAACAAACAAACAAACAAACAAACAAACAAACAAACAGATAAAAACATTTTATTAATATGAAATTCTATTCTGGTTAGCCTGGGTGTCGATAGCCTGGTTTGTGATTCCAAAGGCTCGGGTTACTCGTTCGAGCCCTGAGGTCGGCATATGTGAATTGAGTTTGTTTGATGTGTTGTTCTCTACTGTGCTACGAGGGTTTTCTCCGGGTACGCCGGTTTCCTACCTCCGTAAAAATCAACATATGGGCGAGCGTTGTGTGCATAGAATACTTAATGTAGTGGTAGTGTGTGTGAGTGAAAAGTGTCCCCAATTAGTGCGAATGCGCTAGAAAGATTAGACACAAGAGATTTATTTACATACTTATTGAGCCTTGGCTTTTGTATCACAACGTGCGACAATCACAACAGAGGCTCCAGCTAGGGGAAATTAAGCCAAAAAATCGTATTGTTATTTGGAAGTTGATTCTTAAAAAGGGGAATAACTTTCGGAGCACAGGAGAAAACCAACAAGCAAGTCTACACATTGTCAATTGGGGCATTTCAAAACAACCAACAAATCAGCAAACAAACAGTAAAAAAATAGATAAGTAAATAAAATGCTGATGAAATATTAATATACGCGAGATGAACATGTGACTGGACCGATTTAGAGGTGAAAGGTGGCTGACTCGGTATACCCACCACCTCTGGAATTAAAATTTTGGCCTTTTGTACTCGAATATGTCAATATTATTTGAACTAAATTTCAAATTGCAGAAATGAATGCAGCTATTGCAAAACACGTTGAATACTGAATATTGAATATGGAATAATGCATTCCAAGACCAAAGGGCATTGTGGGTCTCATTAATTTGAAATAAAAAATATACAGTGATTTTAAACACTCCTTGTTTTTACAAGGGTAGCACTAAATAGCCAGTGACTAACAAACCTGTGGCTCTCGTTCCATGATCGAATTGGAATTTAGAAGTTGATTTTTGCTCTCTATATGTAGTTAGTATATTGTTTTAGATGGAATGCACTAAGAATAAAATAGATAATTATCATTTATTTTAGTTTCAACAATATAACATGGCCCAAGATGCATTTTGGTCTTGCAATAAACTATTCTGTATGCAGTATTAAGTATTCAACATTTCTCAAAATAGCTGTATGATAGGAATAGCCGCTACTATACAGCTACAACAGACAACTAGTATTGAGTATTTAGATTTTGAGTTCTTCTCAAATTTAATTTTGTTCGAAAAGACATAATCCATCTTATTAAATACCTAACATTAGAAATAACATAACGTCTCTTACCAAACATTCCTCACGCCTTTACTCACGCCAAGATTTTTAAAATTATTTCCATTTCTTTGTACATAATTACTCAGTCATCTCTTGCTGCATATCAGTTACACCTGTAAATCAAAGAGTTTATAGAATTTAACAGCTGGCATCCTTTAAAGCTAGATAGTTTAGTGATACCATGCGAGACGAAATAGGACTGAAGAAGCAGTCGTTTGGTTGCGCTCCTGGCCCCTTGTCTCTTGTTGGAAAGAATACCGGGAGCCCTACAAGGGGGTCGGTGAAAAATCCTGAATCCTGAATACCGGGAGAAACATTTTTCTGGCGTCGTACAAATGCAATTAAAAAAGAAATGCTAGGAATTTTTTTGTTAAGTTAGTGGAGACTTCGGTGTTTAATGCTTTCTTGCTCCAGAAATAATCTGAAATAAACGAAAGTGAAATTATGTTATACAAAAAAAAAAAAAATGATATCAAGAATTAATATGCAAACTTTGTACGCTGAACAAAATTCAAGCAGCTCATTGGCTAAAATCGATCACGTGATATCGATGTATTTGAGGACAAAGCGCTTGTCGTTATGTTATAAAGTTTATTGCACGCTTCGAGTGCATTATAAGAAAATGGATTTAGAAAATGAAAGATTCGAAGAGCTAAACGATAAGGAAATTGAAGGATTTATAGATGGAGCCATTCCAATTGCTACCAAGCGACAAACAAAGTGGGGAATTTCCCTTTTCAAAGGTAAAACCATACAACTGTACATTTGTAATTCAAAACAAAACATTTTTTTGTAGCTTTGTCGATAGCTTGCTTTCAACTGATGAATGAGAATTTTTTTGTTTGAAGCGTTAACTTAAAAATAATACCTTTATTTTGTTTTTCAATGCAGAATCGCTTCATAAGAGATATAAAGAAGAAATTCTGGAAAACTTAGAAAAAGAAATCATAGCGGAAAGGCTGAAAAAGTTCTACCAAGAACTTAAAGCAAACCAAGACAAAGACTACAGCCGTTCAGCCCACCTTTGCATAAGAGCAGCTATCAACCGCCACCTAACTTCAGAACAAGTTGGAAAGACGTTCTCTATTATAAGTGACCCTGTGTTCAAAGTTGCTAACATATCTTTGAGTGCTAAATTGAAGAGAATTAAAGAGAAAGGCAAGTGTAAAGTTCAACACCATTCATCAATTCAACCCGAAGATATCAAGAAATGTTATGACAGCGGAATATTTGACGAATGCACACCTACTTCTCTACTACGAGTAAATTGGTTTAATATCAGCCTGTTTTTCTGCAGAAGAGGTAGGGAAAATCAAAGAAATCTTAAAAAGACGAGTTTTGTGATGCAGAAAGATGCAAACAACAATGAGTATATCGAAATGACCGAAGAAGAAAAGACGAAGAATCATCCTGGTGGACTTGGTGATAAAGCTGACGAAGGAGACCCAAAAATGTTTTCTAACGGTGGAAAACACTGCCCAGTCCAGTACTTCAAGAAGCTATTGACAGTTCTAAATCCAGGAGAAGAAGCATTATTTCAAAGACCAAAAAGAAACTTCGTTTCAACAGACAAAGTTTGGTTTGAAAAGTCACCGCTTGGCGTCAACACGCTAGGTAGTATGATGAAAGAAATCTCGACGGCAGCAAACTTGAGTCAAATTTACACTAACCACAGTGTAAGATCAACGTCAATAACCTTGCTTGACAGAGCTGGAATTCCAGTTCATCGAATAATGCAAGTATCTGGTCACCGAAGCGAAACAAGTGTAAAAGTTTACTGCGAAAGACAGACTTTAGAACAACAAAAACAATGATCTGAAATTCTGGCCGCTCCCACGTCAACAGCTTTGGTTGAAAAACCTTTATCAGAACTATCTCAACAGGATGCAGTTCAGACAAAAACAAGTAGTGACACTTATCAAAACACAACCTGCACCAATAATTTGCAGAATTCCCCAAAGTTTGTTGATTTTGGAAATGCAAAGTTTCAAAATTGTAATTTTGCGTTCAATTACAAGTCATAAAACAAAGTACAGTGACGCCTTTTGAATAAGATTTGAGCCAGAATAATTCACTTATTTTCGTATTTTTAAGTTAGGAATTATTTATTTATCTTAACTTTTGAACCCTTTCTGTATTTATCAAAATAGTGATGGCTGTTTGGAAATTAAAATACTTTTTGATTCAAACGTTCAAATTCGTAAATGACACGTAAAAAATGTCGCGCCGTCTGCTCTTCAGCGTACTCAGTTTGCATATTAAAAGAGTTAGAGACTTGTAGTTCGTGTTTTGTTGGAGAATAAATGCATTTGCTTACTGTATAATGAACTCGAAATTTCTCATACTGCACTCGGCTTCGCCTCGTGCAGTATTAAAATTTCTCGTTCATTATACAGTCAGCGCGTGCATTTATTCTCCAACAAAACACTCACATCAGTCTCTAACCCCTAAATAGTAAATAACAATAATACAAACTATCCAATATAGATAAGATGTAGATGAATAATAACTTAATATATCATATAATATAACATATTCATGATAAAAGAATAGTAAACATGAGAAGAACAAAATGTGGCGTAACTAATAGCTCTTATTCCAGATCCGCGTCCGTAGTTTTGATGGGCAGCGGTTTCGTATATTAGCGTAGGTGAGAGCGAGGCTATCGGGTCGAGCTTCCCGGGAGATTACAAGAAGAACTATAGAGAATTTTACAACCTAAAGAAAGTTTAGATATAATATCAATAGTTTACATAAATCTTATCCAAAAACATCATGGTTAGATACTGTATAGCCTTTGGTTGTACTAGCCGAAGTTTAAAAGAAGATTGTCGTGGACTTACATGGCATTCGTTGCCGCTTTCAAACAAAGATCTTCTCCAGAAATGGCTGATGAAAATCCGAAGAGAGAATACTCCTGTGAGCAAAAATTCTTACCTATGAAGCAAGCATTTTGAGCTTGAATGCTTCCTGAAGTCTCTAGGAGGACAACGAATGCGATTGAAACCGGAATCTATTCCTACGAAGTATATTTTCTCCTCTGAAAAGCCACAGAGGAAAAGACCATATTAATGAACTGCAACAACAACAACAGCATTGCCATCTTTAGCGGTTTCTTTCCGATATGATAGCCATTCCTTTACCCTTTCCTTCGTTAGGTCACGCAGACATTTGCTGCTTAATAGTTTGACCTTTTCTTCCGCTGATTTGGGAAATGTTTTGAAATTTTCGAACATCATTCTAGTCTTGACTATAGTTCTTCTTGTAATCTCCCGGGAAGCTCGACCCGATAGCCTCGTTCTCATCTACGCTAATATACGAAACCGCTGCCCATCAAAACTACGGACGCGGATCTGGAATAAGAGCTATTAGTGTGTAAAATTCAAAGTTGATATACATCAGTACAGTATTGTTTATATTCATTAACTATTTACTACAATATGTGCATATAAATAATGGTAAAGACAGACTTGGTGCAACATAAGTATATTGAAAACATTTGGGTATTGCACTTCACTTTTGTACCTCCCCCCCCCCCCCCCTTTCTCGGTAGAGGATCATAGATTATTCCTCCTACTCATCTCCCTGACTTTCTATATCAGTCCCAGGGTTTCCCATTCGATGTAAATCCTAGTCCCTAACTCCTAGATTTCTTGAGGTCCACATCTGGAAGGTACAAAAATTAAACGTAATGGCCCATTTTGAATAACGTATCTTTATTATTTGACCAAGACAACACCATTCTTATCTACGTTAGGAAATCTTGATGTCTTCAAGATTTCATAACTATATGCTCACAATTCTGGTGCGTGAAGTATTCGAACATCAGAATAGTGACCTCAAGGATATGTGATTCAAACTAGACATTTTCAAATAAGCAAAAGCTTGGCAACCATAGAACAAATAACTGCATGTGCAGTGGTATCCTCGGATCTCTTTTACTTGCAGCGAGTAATTTACTAATATACATGAAAACACACACACAAAAAAACTACTTATCACAAACAGCGAGTGCGCTTTTGAAACACGAGTCACAGGATCCTTGTGCTTGTGCTTGCGTCGTAGTGAAAACCAGTCTTAAGTCAAATGAATTGTTTTCGATATTTTGTTAGAAATAAAGACTGTGCATCAGATTTTAGCTGAGAATAATCATTTAGAAGACTTTGAGAAACCTACAATACAAAAGTAAAACCGGCAACAATTTTTATCATACAGTCATTTGAAAAAGCGTTTTCGTCGACCGGCTTGTATGGGTAAAAATCACTGAAGCGATTGAATTATTTACTGATTTAAAAAATATCCTAAAATATTTAAAAATATCTAAAAAATATGCGCCGGGATTTCAGTTTGAAAATTCGCTGGCGAAATAGTATTTGAATTGGGAACATCTTTGACTGAACACTAATTAGTCTTCATTTCGCAAAAAAAGCGGACGACATA
This sequence comes from Anthopleura sola, assembly GCA_023349425.1. Classification (NCBI taxonomy): domain Eukaryota; kingdom Metazoa; phylum Cnidaria; class Anthozoa; order Actiniaria; family Actiniidae; genus Anthopleura; species Anthopleura sola. The sequence goes on along the minus strand of JALHLI010000015.1, from coordinate 816,388 downwards.
CATTTAAGGGGTTGCTGCTTATACTATCTTATTAGTAAGCAAAAACAACTACTTCAGAGTAAAAGCGCTTCAGCGATTTCTACCCAATACAATATATCATTTCGGTCCAGTCGCGTAGTCGCGGAGCCGGTCAACGACAACGTTTTTTTCAAATGACTGTATACATAACCTACCCATCGTACATGTCACACCAACGTCTGAATTATGGTAACAGCGTGGATTTCCCCATCCACTGTGATTGCAGTCTGCAATAGACGATTCTCTTCCTGTGCAACCCACGTGTTGCAGCCATATTATACCCTTGACGGGTGTAAAGTTGGTGGTTTTGTATTCCTGTACTCCAGAGTAACCAAGCATACGACACACCACCTTCGCGTCTTTCATCTCCCATCCAGTACTACATACAGTACCCCACTGACCATGGTACCTGACTTCAACTCGACCAGAATTGTTTGACCTTCCTCCAGTTAAACGAACTTGAACTGGCGGAGGATCTGTGGATTTGATTTGTATCGACATTATTGAGGTCACTGTACAGCTGAGGCCCAGTTTAGTCGTCGAACATCACTATTTCACCCTTTTCGAGTATGGCGTCTATGACGTCAAACTAGGAGAATGAAAATGTTCCGGATGTCGAAATCCAGTGATTTCCACTAGCAGCATCCGGGACTAGAATGCCTCAGATTTCAAAACTCAAGCATTATCACTCGGGACATTATAGGACTCTTCGTTTGACGAGATAGACGCGATTTTCGAAAAGGGTCTATTTTTTTATTTTTTTAAAATTTGTATTCGATTCGGCACATGTCAAATTCGACATCTAAATTTGGCCTGACATTTGGTCAACTGTCGAAAGGCGAATAAGTATAATTTATTTACTACTTCAAAACGTTTGATCGTTTTCCGGGAATCGGTCTGAGCTGTCCGGGGTTCGCACCTGATTTGTTTTTATTACCTTCATTTGTCTGACAAACCACACCAGCAAGACGTTTATTCGAGCAGGAATACATCCACCATCCCGGGTGAGCACACTCTGCTATCGATTTTTCTCTGCCACTGCATCTCACATCATGCATGAGTCCTATTCTTGTGGTCTCTCCTTCAATGAACCGAATGGCCAATTTAGCTGCTTTGTAACCAAGCATTCGGCAGACCACGTGAGCATCTCGTATATCCCAGTCATAATGACACACTACTCCCCAGGTCCCTTGATACTTGATTTCTACTTTGCCAGCATGGTTTTGATCTCCCACCAGACGAACTTTGATCGCTTTCTCCTCTGAAACAAATATTGTTCAATAAACAAATGATATTCTTATCACATCACGTAAATTCTAGCTTGTTTGGGTGTTCAGAGAGTAAAAATCAGTGCACATCATATGTAAAAAGTAGTTAATGCAATCCACTTAATTAGCCCTAAAAAGTAACTAAAGGTGACTGATTTTTTTTAACTTTGAATTTGAGCCAAAGCTGTAAGCGCGCACAAAAACTGCTAAAAACCGCATAACCTTCAAAATTTTATTGAGGAACCATACCCGTTTTCGACTTCAACAGGGCAAAAACCCACAATTTTGTACGGTAGTCTTTATTTCTCTTTTAATTTCCTAAAAACAGGTGAACAACAATCTTTCATAAAAGTTTGAAAAAAACTTAATTATAAGAACATGTATGCTGTATGTGTTTTTATTGTCGTCGTTTGAGAAAACATTTTGGTTCATTGAGCTATGAAAATGCTGAATTTTGAGCTTATTTTCTTCGAATATTCTTATTCTTCTACAACAGTATTTAATCAATGTTTTGTCTTGAGAAATCTTTTGTGCAAAGCTTGATTTCCGCCATTTTTCTTTCGAAAACTTGTCAAGATGGTAATATTCCAAATTCGTTATTTCGAAAACGAGCTCGTTTCGTATCGTTTTTCTTTTCATTCTTGGAATCAGCGTTAATTTTTTTTATAAAATAGCTTTCTAAGAAAATCTTCTAATGACTCTTTGCTAAAGTAGTCAGTCACCTTAAACATTTGAGAAAGGTGTCAAAGGAAGCGATGTAAAACCTTTCAGCTGTTACTCTTAAAACCTGATATGATTGAATACCCCAGCTGGTATGATGACACTGATCGATAGTTTCCTCGGATCCCAAGCAAACAACCCTTTTAAGCCATGTAGGCCCAGTTCCTTGTATGCCAGCAGTTGCTGCTGCCACTGCCTTCGAGTAATTCAACATGTGGCACACCACGTAAGCATCCCATTTGTCCAATCCATCATAACATATGGTACCCCAAATACCTTTGTATCTTACTTCTACACGTCCCTTGTTAGGAGTTTTACCATCCACTAGACGAACATTGATGTTAATTGCATTTCCACATACCACTCCAGCATCACGGCTGTGATCACAATCAGCAGTGTTGTTCCAGCCATAATGATAACATTGGTCAATAGATTCTTCGGATCCACCGCAACCAAGCCTTTTAAGCCATATACGACCAGTTCCTTTGACACTAGCAGTTGTTGCTGTAACTGCCTTGGAGTAATTCAACATGTGACACACCACGTAAGCATCCCATATGTCCCATCCATCATTGCATATGGTACCCCAAGTACCTTTGTACCTTACTTCTACGCGTCCCTCATTAGAAGTCTTACCATCCACTAGATGAACAGCAATGTTAGTTTTCTTTCCTTTAAATAATTTAAGAAGAAAAAAAATAATATTTCAGTTTTAAAGTAATTAATAGCGGTCACAAATCTTGCTCCATTCTAGTAGCCCCTGTTTACAATAGTTCGCTAAAGGAAATATGTATTCTATCATGAACACCTCGGTCTCCATTGAGGGAAATTTCACCTTTGACATCCCTCGGGATAAAAAAGTGAGGAGGGTCATGAATATAGACACGAGAGAAATTAATACTGATTTCCCCTCAAGAATATGAATACGAATCAAATGAATTTGAACTGTTTTCATGAGTATAAGTAGGAGTGGTCGATTAAGACGCAAAATGCACCATCAATAATCAACTTGCTATCAATCTCACCTGAATGAGCCGCAGCCAGGATATACAGAAAGAGGATGCAAAGAGGAAACAGTCCCATCAAATGAATCATGATGTTAAATTTTCATTTAACAGACGTAAGAGACGGGGTTTAAACAAATGTTAAACGAGTGTTTAACGAAAGTGTTTTGAGTACAGGTATACTATCTGTTTCAGGTTGTGGTTTGAGATGCAAAACCGCGAATGTTTCGGTATCCTCCCTTGATTTACCACAAGCTATACCAAGTAATAAAAACGCACTCAAATTCATTGGGGTTTAATACGGGAAAGTATTCGAATTCATGCAAAGTAAAGCAAGTAGCACTTTCTACCACCGGTTTCTATCTATTCAGATTTTGAAGAAAAGATCAGACGTTAACATTATTTTGAAGGGTCAAACAAAAGAAACAAACGAAAATACCTTCTAGTAAATGACCGCTACTAGTCAAATGAAAACAATAGAAACCATATAATAACATATTCCTGTTTGTTTGACTAAAATCTATTTAACAGGATCCATCGTTCTAACTCTATAAAATTCATTACTCTTAAATGTGATAATAGTCAGGGGGAAAATTTTGAGTGAAAAAGCCGAACACTAAAGCAAAGGTTGCTGACAAGATAAAACATGTTGTCTTCTGATCTTTTTATTTATAGGATAATTGGTTTACTGGGTTTTGCTTTCGTGTTTCGCTCTTTCATAATTTGCATATAACCTAGATTTACGAAGCGACGTCTTTACCAGCTAGGCACTTAATATAGTTCTCCATCGATCTAAGAATTTCTTGAAAAAGCAAGAAAAAATCCCTTTAAAAGAACGACTTTCTGTAAAAATCGACAAAATATTGACAAAAGCAAAAAAATTGATTTTGCTCATATTTTGTTTATTGATAGTCCTTAGCATGAAATACATTCTGGTGTTTTCAGTTTAGAAAAATTTTACCTGGTTTCCGAGAAATTTACAAAAATCGATTTCTGCCCTAACGAATCGAAAAAAATGACCGCCAAGATCAAGGAATTAAGCATAAAAATGAGCGCATTGTACAACTAAATCGCTTATCTATATTTTGGTGGCATTTTTTATCGAATCAATAGATATTTCTCTTCATTTTAGTTGTATTCGTCTTAGAATATTTCGATTTTAAGATCCAAAAAAATTATCTACGAATTATAGAAAAAATATTTAAAAAATTATATAGGAATTAAGCGTAAAAATGAGCGCATTGTACAGCTAAATCGCTTACCTATATTTTTGGTTGGCATTTTTTATCGAAAGAATAGATATTTATCTTCATTTTAGTTGTATTCGTCTTAGAATATTTCGATTTTAAGATCCGAAAAAAAAAATTATCTACGAATTTTAATTTTAATTTTAATTTTAATTTTAAAAAGTTTGAAAAAAAAAACGTAATTAATAAAACTTTAAAAAAAAAGTGTTTTATATGTTGTTGTTGTTGTTGTTGTTGTTGTTGTTGTTGTTGTTGTTGTTGTTGTTGTTGTTGTTGTTGTTGTTGTTGTTGTTTGAGAACGATGTCGAGAAAGATTTTTTCTCTTGGGACTAGCTGGTCTTCCACGACAAACTAGAAGGATGCTTTCTTTGCACTTTTTTGTCTTCTTTATTTTATTTTTTTTATTTTTTTTGGTGCTAACTACTCTAATCTCTACTCTGCTCTGCCCTCTCTCAAATAAACTTCGTGCTTCATGGTTGTGAGATTGGCTGGATGACCATAAGCCTAATATCGGCTCACGTCATTTACGAGCCTTGTGTTTTGTGGCCAAGAACGATGAACAATTATCGACTAGTTCCCAATTCCCGAGGAGGAATTTGAACTATGTTAAAATTCTACTATTCATCGTACTTGGGGTTAAATAAAAAACTTCACCGTCGCTAGACCATTAAGTGATCTAACAGGTTCTTAACTAGAACTTAGTCTTTAAACGAAATTTGGCGAAATTGACTTGCTCCAAAGTTGGGATATCAGGCATTGCTGAAAGCGCCAAGCTATGAATATTTCAACAAAATTGGAACTAGCAAAACCCTTAACTTTCATTTACAGTTATGAGATAATGTCATCTCAGCAAAATTTCCAATTAAAATTTGTTGTTTTGCAACTGCCGATCTGTCGCTCATCCCTTGTCACAATTCCATTAGCACTCACTGGTATTTTCAAGAAGTGAATACATCTCCAAATTTAGAATTTAAAAAAAAAAGGTACAGAACGACTCGTTCTTGGGAGTAATTTTTACTCCACTTTTCGACTCCCGTTTAAGAGTAAATCCAAGAAAATAAATCTTAACTCTTACTTTGGTATAAATTCAGAGAAGTTAACTTCATTCTCACTATAGTTAAGTTTACTCCAAAACTGGAGAAGAGAAAAAAGGTACAGATTGACACCTTTTGGTAGTATTTTGTACTCCATTTTTACAACTTCATTTTCAGGGTTAAAATATACTCCTTCAGCAAAGTAAATTTAACTCTCACTCTGGGATACCATACGCCATGCCAAGAGTGGAGTATAACAGAACAACTCTTTTTCAGAAGTACTTTTTGCACCTTTTTTTGCCACCATTAGAGAGTAAAAGTTTCCCCCTTTGATAGTATATTTTACTCTCATTTTCACTCACATTTTGAATCATGTTAATCAATTTCTCTCTGCTCAAAAAAGGCTAAATACAAAAATACATTCATTCATTCATTTATTAAATACTGGAACATATATGTATTAAGACACCAACATTCTGCAAACCCATTGCCTATAACAGAGCAACAAATGATGAAAGGACAATACTTAAAGGGTACTTTTTTCCGTGTTATTTTGTATGAAAGCAAAATAGCAAGGCAACAATTATACCTTAATAATTGACTCCTATGACTTTAAATCAACCATTATTATCAACAACGTTATAGGATCGGATAACTTAGAATCTTGGCGGTGATGGCGTCCAGCAATTTCTTAATGTGGTTCGAAAGAAACTGAACGCAAAAATTATACTCGAAGAACTATATGGTCCGTTCTAGAGCGCAAACACTACATCCATGAAATGTTATCTAACTGTTGTAACTGTGTAATATATTTTATGTAGTGACTAGTAATCAATATATTACACAGGAGACATTAAATGAAGCTATGTTAAATTGAAATAAAGGAAAAATTAATGTGTTAGGTAACATAACGTACCACATAATCAACCGGAATAATAGAACATAGAATTCTATGTGACTAGAATTAGTTAACTTTTGATGGCAGTTTGACGCGGCAAACATCGACGGAAAGGCATGAGCAGTACGTATACATAGTAGAATTAACTCCCTTTCAGATTATTCTAAGGTTAGAGATTAGTAATTACTCATCTCTTTTGTGGCATGAGCGGGGGTAAAATCAACTCCCTTCTCATTACTCCAAAATGGAGTCGAAATTCAGGAGTAAAATCCCTGTTAGTTTGATCTGAAATTAGAGTCAAACTTTCTCATCTGTTCTGTAGCATGAGCGAGAGTAAAATCAATTCCCTTCTCATTTACTCCAAAATGGAGTTGAATTTCAGGAGTAAGATCAACTCCCTTTCAATTTGCTCTGAAATTAGAGTCAAACTTACTCATCTGAGCGGGAGTCAAATCAACTCCCTTCTTATTTACTCCAAATTTGGAATATAGATTACTAGATTATATAGATTATGATATAGAAGATTTTAGATTACTCGTGTATGAGTATAAATTACTCTAGTGGGGGTTAAATTTACTTCGAGAGATGAGTATAATTAACTCTCTATACAATTACTCCACTTTTTTGCTCTATCATATGAGTTATATCTACTCTTTGAAAATAACAGTGCTGGCACTCTCGTTCCGCACCATGACTACTTCTTAATAAACAACAGTATTTTGTTGTTTAACATCTTGAACTTTCATGATTTCTTCTTCTCTTTCATTTCGTAATCAAAATATTAGTGCCTCTTTTCAGACTTTCTGGCACTGCGACTTACAACAACATCTGTCAGTTTCCCTTAATTAATATAATTATTTTTCTATTTCTTGTTTTCCAATTCGTGTCACGTCCTTTAGGACAAATCTCTCTTTACAACGATTTACGGTCCATTAAGCTAAGAAAATGCTGAATTTAGAGCTTATTTTGAAACATTTTCTTCAAATATTTTTAGGCAATCTTCGAAAATAATGTTTAGAGTAGATGTCCTGAGAAAATTACTTCCATTTAAAGCTTTTTAGTCTTCGAGTTATGATTTTCTTTGTGCAAAGCTTGGTTTTTTTCGATAATTTGTCAAGATAGTAATATTCAAAATTCATTATCTTGAAATGGAGCTCGGGACCCCATTTTTTTTTTTTTTTTTTTTACTTTTTCATTATTTAAAACAGCTTTAAATAGTGTATGAAATGGCTTTCTACGAAAAAAATCTAATTACTCCTTGCTAAAGTAGTCAGTCACCTTAATCAAGGTCCTTTTGAAGTGTGTCCAAGATTAAGTTTAGATAATATTTTCAAATGCCAGCTAAAGGTCTCCTAGCTCAAATTGTGTTGAGTGATAATTAGTTGGGCGCTGTCACATCCCAAATTTACAGCAAGAACATCTATCTTTATTTCGTTTAAAAGCTGAATTCTATTTTAGTACCTGTTAGATAACATAACGATCTAGCGGCAGTTTGATTCAAATTTAGATTGATGCATTTTGAATTTTGAATTTTGAGCTTTTTAGTCTTCGAGTTATGATTTTCTTTGTGCAAGGCTTGGTTTCTTTCGATAACTTGTCAAGATAGTAATATTCAAAATTCATTATCTTGAAATGGAGCTCGGGACCCCCCATTTTTCTTTTCATTATTTGAAACAGCTTTAAATTGTGTATGAAATGGCTTTCTACGAAAAAAATCTAATTACTCCTTGCTAAAGTAGTCAGTCACCTTAATCACGATCCTTTTGAAGTGTGTCCAAGATTAAATTAAGATAATATTTTCAAATGCCAGCTAAAGGTTTCCTAGCTCAAATTGTGTTGAGTGATAATTAGTTGGGCGCTGTCACATCCCAAATTTACAGCAAGGACATCTTTCTTTATTTCGTTTAAGAGCTGAATTCTACTTTAGTACCTGTTAGATAACTTAACGATCTAGCGATAGTTTGATTCAAATTTAGATTGATGCATGATAATTGATAGAATTTTAAATTTTGAGCTTTTTGGTCTTCGAGTTATGGTTTTCTTTGTGCAGAGTTTGGTTTCTTTCGATAACTTGTCAAGATAGTAATATTCAAAATTCATTATCTAGAAATGGAGCTCGGGACCCCCCATTTTTCTTTTCATTATTTGAAACAGCTTTAAATGGTGTATGAAATGGCTTTCTACGAAAAAAAATAATTACTCCTTGCTAAAGTAGTCAGTCACCTTAATTACGGTCCTTTTGACAAGTGTGTCCAAGATTAAATTAAGATAGTATTTTCAAATGCCAGCTAAAGGTCTCCTAGCTCAAATTGTGTTGAGTGATAATTAGTTGGGCGCTGTCACATCCCAAATTTATAGCAAGAACATCTCTCTTTATTTCGTTTAAGAGCTGAATTCTACTTTAGTACCTGTTAGATAACTTAACGATCTAGCGACAGTTTGATTCAAATTTAGATTGATGCATGATAATTGATAGAATTTTGAGATAGTTTAAATTCCTCCTCGGGAATTGGGAACTAGTCAATTGCTATTCACAAATGCTTCATCCAATCCCAACGCTTTTAAAAGATGTCAGTCAAAATTAGGCTTGACGTTACCTTACTAATACTTTTATTTTGCTGAAACGGGAAAGTAATCAGTCATCAGTCAGTCTATTGTGCAGAACGATCAATATTCGGTTAAACCTTTGACTCTGAAGACCAAGAATATTGACCGATCAATGTCTCTCTGTGGTGTTGTTAGTGCCGTGGTTTTTCTAGCCGTATGGTATGTGAACTTGACCGAAGGTAAGAAACATTCCATTCATTTTATGGAAAAATAAATATAAAACGGATACAGGATTAATCAAAGTGAACTGCCTAAATCATTCAGCACAAACCAGCCGAGTTCAAAGAAAAAAAGTTGGGGAAAGTTTCAAGGGTACATTAGGTTACAATGTTCTACAATTCGAAATCAAAGTAAGAGATTATAGGAGGTTTTACCCGTGACGTTTTTGCGGTAGCAGAAGGGAGCTGGCTGTCAAATTTGATCAGTGCTGGTTGCAAAAGACGGCACATTTATTTTGTTATAGTGAATCCTTAGTATTTTGCAAAAAAAAAAACATAGCTTTAAAATACTTGCGTGTTTTTGAATTTTGTTTTATTTTTTTATTTTTTTAAAGCGAAAATCATGTTTAATCTATCACTGAAAGCAAAGAAGTCATGTCTCTCTTAACGTGAACCAAAACAGTTTTTCGTCTTCAACGAAAGAAGATTGACGAAGCCATCTTATAGTTGTAGCTCTAAGAAAAAGTTTCCTAAAGAACGCGTGTCGCGAAGATCCACGACAGCGGGTATTGATCGGCTAATAAACCAATGTTTATTATCTTTCTGAGATCCGAGATATCACTTGAATTACGTAAAACGAAAACAAAGAAAATCGGTTTTTAAAAACAAGTGAAAATGAAATACAAAGACTGGTTGAGAAAACTAGGCCACCAAACACGAAAAAATCAACAAAATATCCCGTAAATGTATTCAATGGTAAGCATCCATGTTGTTTCATGAATGAAGTTTTTGGTTTGTTTTCCAAATTGTTTTCATAAACTACTAAAAACCAACAAACAATTCGACAACTAATGTCAGACAATAGAAGTCAATCTCAAAAAGCTTTTATTTACCAAAATAAGTGTGTTTATATCCAGCTTGGAGACGAGAGAGAAATATTTTTTGAAAACTCTGGAGATTACCCATGAGTCAATACAGTTTGCTGAATCCATTCCAATGAAGTCGTTGTATTGGGTTATAAAATAAATAAACCCCTTCTGGCTCACTGGAATATCGGCTGATAATGTCCGAGGATGAGAAATGGTCCGAAAAAAGAACATTTGGCAAAGAAGCGAAGCTTCCTCCAGACTGCTTTGCGCGCTCAGTTAGCTCCTGATTCAAGACTCATTGAATTTTATAGAAGTTTAAGCTTAGTGTACTAACCGTTAACTAGATTCAGTCACTCAAAGATGATCGGCAGTATTCTCTGCTTGAACAATCGAAGGTTAGTCGCAAAATAAGGTTTAAAACCGGAATAACATAACAAATTATTTCGCACTTAATTTCACTCGTTAACTTCGTCCTGCAAAATTGTTTATTTTTATTTTGGCGATTCTCACATGGTCTGGTTCAATTCATTGTTCTATAAAGAACCCAAAGGGCCTCAAATACTGCTATAAAATAACAATGAACAATACGAAATATGCTTAGTTTTACGCTTTTTACTCTAGATCGATATTATTTCTTGTGAGCATGCAATTTGACTCTTGCGTCCAGTCATAGTCGTTTGACACCGTCAAACTCTGAAATTAAACCAACAAGTTAAGCGTTGAACAGCAGAGAAATTTGGTCGAATAGAATGTCCAGTGATGCAAACACATTTGGTCAGTACAAAGAGGACAAAGAAAATGACAATTCAGAAGGAATCATTTGGTGGTTTTACTATTTATTAAAATGAACCCTTCTCGAGTAAACAACATTCATTTCTCGAACAATTCTGGGCAAGTCTAACAACCCACTTGACAAGACACAGGTATCCCATACTTATTTTGTGGTAGTGGGCAGAATAGTGGGCATATCCGTGATCGAGTTGTCTCATTGAGATCTTTGATTAAGTAAAATTATGTCACTATGTTTCATGTTTAGCCTTTGTCTTATTATACCCCATTCACACCAAAACCTGTTTAGTTAAACTGAGATTTTATTAAACAAAATGTTTAGAGACTAGAAAGCTTCAATGTAAATATTTTATCTCTAATCTGTTCAGTACAATATGAAGGATAGTTTATATGTATTATTTCATCAAAGAGTGAACAATGTTTGTAAATAATTTTCTAAACATGTTTAGTTAAACTACTTTAAAACATGTTTAAGCTATAGTGTGAACGGGGTATTAGCCTAACAATGACATTTTCTGAGTATTAATTTTTATGCATTAGCAATACATAGGAAAGTAAAACATTCTGAAAACTTTGTAGCTTTCGCATAAAATAGGTTTAACATTCATGTTTCCAAATATTCAGAAATTTAGCATTGATAATTACTGTTTCTTTCATCAACATTTTTACCGTGTCCAACGCACCTCTTAGGTTTAAAACTACCAGCTTCCTAAAGATCACCACCACGATAAATTCTTGGGGTTTTTTTTTTCATTTTCAATGCAATTAGACAAATTAGACAAAACAATTAGAGCAAATATGCCTATTCAACCCCAGCAAATGATAATTTTTTCAAGAAAAATGTTCTGTTTCTGTTGTTTTATATGATTAGATGTTCATAATATGTTTTCTAAAGAAGAGATAGTTGTCAAGATTTAGTAAATGAGATGTAAAGGAGCATCAAAACATTTTACGTAATTTTTTATACACATAACATAAACTGTGCGTCAACACTTCATCAATAGTGTCAGAGTTGAGGAAGAGCCTGCATGGGGTCGTGGGTAACTATTACTCTAATCGGATAGAACTTCCAGTACTATTATTCTCATCTAGAATAAATGGAAAGTTATTTAGATACCTAGCTAATGTTGTTTGTAGTCGACGAAACCATTTTAAGACCTCGATTATTTGCTTTCAGATGCATACTTATAATTCCTTTGCGTCTTGTAATGTTTCACTCCTTTCGTTTCTTCCTTTTTTAAAGGGGGAGGGGGGTCATAACCAGTATCCACTGAAAGTAGGGGACACGAACGTTTTTCAAAACGTCTTCTTTTTACAAAACAAAACAGAACAAAACAAAACAAAACAAAACAAAACAAAACAAAACAAAACAAAACAAAACAAAACAAAACAAAACAAAACAAAACAAAACAAGACAAGACAAGACAAGACAAGACAAGACAAGACAAGACAAGACAAGACAAGACAAGACAAGACAAGACAAGACAAGACAAGACAAGACAAGACAAGACAAGACAAGACAAGACAAGACAAGACAAGACAAGACAAGACAAGACAAGACAAGACAAGACAAGACAAGACAAGACAAGACAAGACAAGACAAGACAAGACAAGACAAGACAAGACAAGACAAGACAAGACAAGACAAGACAAGACAAGACAAGACAAGACAAGACAAGACAAGACAAGACAAGACAAGACAAGACAAGACAAGACAAGACAAGACAAGACAAGACAAGACAAGACAAGACAAGACAAGACAAGACAAGACAAGACAAGACAAGACAAGACAAGACAAGACAAGACAAGACAAGACAAGACAAGACAAGACAAGACAAGACAAGACAAGACAAGACAAGACAATACAAGACAAGACAAAACAAAACAAAACAAAACAAAACAAAACAAAACAAAACTCCCCTTAAAGAAAAATCTAGTAAATTTAGGAAATTCAAACTTTTCAAAGTAAGAGAAAAATCACTTGCACCAGGTTAATAAGTATAACATTTCCGTTTGCTGATATATATTTAGATTGAATTTGGTTAGGTAGGCTGGTGAGTAAGTAGGTAGGTACGTAGGTAGGTAGGTACGTAGGTACGTAGGTACGATAGGTAAAAGCGTTATTGTTGTGCAAGGGCAGCTCTTAATAGTCGGCTAACAAACCTTTGGCTCTCGTTCCATGATCGAATTGGAATTTAGAATAATTTTTTTTTGAGGGAGGAAAACCGAAGAACCCAGAGAAAACCCGTCGAAACACAGAAGACAACCAACAAACAACTCCTCTACTCAAATACGACACCAAGCCCGATAGGACTTTAAACCCATGCAGACCGCATTGGTAAGAGGCGAGCGCTCTCACCACTACGCCATCCGTGCTTCCTAACGTGGAGGGTGGGGGGTTGTTAGATAGGTGGATGGATGGGAGGATGTGTGAGTGGGTAGGAAGGTAGACAGGTGGTAGGTAGGTAATAAAGTGGGAGGTGGGTAGGAAGGTGAGTATATAAGTAGGTAGGTGTGTAGGTAGGTGGGTAGGTTAGGTAGATAGGTGGGTAAGTGGGTAGGTGGGAAGGTAAATAGGTAGTTAGGTTAGGTAGGTAAGTAGGAGATAGGGAGGTTAGATAGGTCAGTCGGTAGACGGCAAAATTTGACAGGTTCGCAGCTGAAGGAAGGAAGAAGCAATATAGGTGCTATAGATAGGAGTTAACTTATTTTCTTTGATCCATTCTCTTTGCAGCTGCTCCATGTTGTCAAAAATGTAACATAAGGAGATCGTTGGACTATCCTATCAACGTGAACGTTGATGTCACATCACGAACAGATGGCTACCTTGATGTATATAGGGGAAAGAAGCAATGTGATTGGCTACTGACTGCTCCAAAGGGTTATAGTATCGCGCTAATTTTGATAAAGGAAACCTATGAGATTGTTCTTGCATATGATGGTGCTTCACCTAACCGCTCTTCAAAGACGATGAATCTTCCACATATATTCGATCAAGTGGTAGTAACTAGTGGACGCCATATGTGGCTGAAAAATGTTAAAGAGATGTATGCGTATGAAGTAGGATTTACAGTGGAGTATATTGCATTGAAGCAACAGAAAGGTATTTTTTATTATGTTTGTTGTAATCAATGGTCCAGCAAGCAAAGCGGTTGTGGTTTAAGTTAGAACGCAGTAAGAATGGATTTCGAGTGATTTACATAAATATGTCGGGACATACTACGCGATAAACTAATAAACTAATCGCTAGGGATAATACAGCAGCAATTCCACTCTGGGGATATGTCGGTTTAAAAGAAAAAAGCCTCGATTGAATCTGCGCTACAAAATTACCTTTCCATGTCAGACCTTTCAGATTTAGTGTATATTATATATTTCTTTATAATATTATATATGAAATTACCTTCTTTCATGGCTGCATTGTACGCTCAAAAATACAACACTGTATAAACGTAATGTTTCTCAAGAAGGTACTGTCTCAGTGACCTGCCACCTAAGCAGTGCACACAAAATAGCGTATCGTGATATTTAAAATTACGCAGGCTCTTTTTGAAATAGACCAAATCGGCTAACCAGTTGGAATGTACGTTTCCACTCAATTCAAAACCTCTGGGTATGAAAACTTTTGTTCCAAAACTTTCCTCGTGATAATGAGATAAAGACAAATAATCTTATTCCCAAATGATTTGAATTGGGTAGAAAAGTACATAGCAACGCGTTAACCTATTTGGTATATAGAAACAAAGACCATTGAAAGTCCTTTGTAAGGTTCACTTCCAAATCTTTTCGCTCCTTTTTCAGTATCGCAGTGCTTTCCACTGAATGCGTACATCAAGAATGCAAACCTAAACTGCTCAGGCAATTCCTGCCACGTGACCTGTGATCCGGGATATTTCCCTTTAGCGTCTACAGTGTTGACATGCGTAGAAGGAAACGGTTGGGCTGGTTTTTTTTACGAGTGCTGTGAGTACTGAAGAAACAACAAACAAACTGTTACAACAACAGTAGTATCCAAATATTAGTTCTGCATCAGGGGGCTAGTCTGAAGCCTATCGAAGCCGTTGTTTTTAGTAATGTTTCTTTTCAGACCAGCTGATTTCAAGGCAATGATATGACGTCATATGTAATTGTGCATAAGCGAGAACATCGGTCTGCAATACAATGGGCACGTAACTGGCCCATTGCTCTTTAAAAATTGTAGATGTGTTAGCTTTATGTAATTAAAAGAGTCTAGCCAAATACAGTGATTTGCAACTTAAGGCAGAGATCGATGTATTCACATTCTAAGGAGACTTTCATTTATTAGTATATGGGGGGGGGGGGTCGGCAAAATCATATGTTGCCTTTTTTAAATATTACCCAACCCTTCCCCCCCTTCTTAGTTGCGAAAAATATCATACCGCCTACATTTCGCCAGTTTATTACTAAACCCCTATAAAGCTGCATACAATTAGTAACGACCCCCCTATATAGCTTCTGAAAATAATGTGACCTCAATACTGCCACCCCCTCCCCCCATTCAATAATAAAATGGAAGTGTCCATTTAATTTTGGTAACTAATAATATGCTTTTTCTTCTTTCCAGTATCAAAGTTCAGGATTGTAGGTACGGAGTACAACTCAACAGGTCGAGTAGAAGTGTTTGTTGATGGCGAATGGTTCAAAGTTGCCTATAGCAGAGGATGGACCATCCAATCAGCAAATATTGTTTGTCGAATGCTGGGTCTTCCCAATGCTACAGCAGCACCAGAAGGTTCCCTGTTTCCTTCCAGAACAAACTACACGTTGATGCAGGTTGAAGGATGCACAGGAGATGAGACATCGATATTTGAATGCAACATTCGTGTTTTATCAAGAAATGGATATAACCCGAATGGTTATGCAGGAATAGCCTGTGGGCATTTTAAAGGTATTTGCGTTTCCACTATGGACCCATGCGTGTGGGTATTAAAATAGTTTCTCGTCCGCTTTTATTTGTAGAAGAAACAATAACTGATTGGGTTACTGGGTTGCCTGTGAGCCGAACCTAATGATAAAAAAAAAAAGACCGTCTTATTATCCATTGTTTGAAATGCGTTCGGCTCATTTGAAGTTCGACATTTGACCTTAGCCTTAGAATATCTAGACTCTGTTGAAATTTTCATTCTCGAATATTTTAATGTGGACTTTAGTAGTTTGGCAAGAAGATCGCCTATAAACAAAATTCGAGGTTTCTTTATTCGCTGAGGATAAAGCATTTTATTGTAAATCATTTTCTCAAACTGACCTTCAAGAAAAATTTAATGAAATTTATCGTCACTTGAAATCTTGTTTTAATCAAATACGCTAACACTTTACACCACTAAATCCGAATTTATTTTTTGATGTGAAATATGTAAATTTACCTTTGAAATTTGATAGGAAAATAACGTAGCGATAATAAGCCAAGAACGCAGACACACTTTTAGAGATAAACATATGTGCAATAAGATGTGATAAACATTTGATCCACCCAAATCTTTTCTATGTTCATTAAAGTGCCTATAAACCCTAACTCAATATTTTCAGTATTGATTCTACATGAAGTGAATAGTTGAATGGCAAAATATTTCTATATGATTTGAGTGATGCATCTTGGAGTTAAAAAGGTTTATACTTCCAATATGTTAATGCTGTGACGTATCTGGAGACATTTGAGTTTATTTGTCATCATAT
Organism: Anthopleura sola; assembly: GCA_023349425.1. Taxonomy (NCBI): domain Eukaryota; kingdom Metazoa; phylum Cnidaria; class Anthozoa; order Actiniaria; family Actiniidae; genus Anthopleura; species Anthopleura sola. The sequence goes on along the minus strand of JALHLI010000015.1, from coordinate 800,082 downwards.
GTAAATTGAACACTGATTTCTATGAGAAAACAAATTTGCAATATTCTTTCCAAAAACCCTGAGTAAAATAACAAGTTATATAAATGATGTTTTACTGCTCCAGAAACGTTTTGTATGTTTAATAATTCCTTCAGATACGCCACAGTATCAATATATTGGAAGTATAAACCTTAAAATCTCCAAGATGTGTCACTCAAATCTTTTAAAAATGCTTTACCATTCAACTATTCACTTCATGTAGAATCAATAATGAAAATATTGAGTTTATAGGGTTTGTAGGCACTTTAAGCATCGTTTATGGAGATCACTAGATCATGACTAACAAGTATGCAATCCTTGTTAAAACAACAGTTCAGAAAATGTATACTTTGTTGGGATTTCATTGAATATTAGGCGCGATACGCGAACTATAAACAAACCAATTTGTATTGGCTGATTAATATATTTTATCTTCACTAGTTAAATCTTAATTTTTTTTTTAATGCAATAGTTTGTTCTATATTTTCGGAGGTCCCTATGCTCGTTAAATGTTGTAATCATTATTATATATAATTGACGTCGTCCATCTATCTTCTGTCTTCTTTTCTTTTCCAGAGAGAATTGAACTTGTTGGGACCCGTTCAAGCGAAACACAAGCCATAGGAGAAGTTCGGTTATCTGTTAATGGTATAAAAGCACCAATTGGACTCAACAACTGGGATAAGAAAGCCATGGACGTAGTGTGTCGAATGCTGGGCATCGAAGGACCTCATGACGCGCCTCCTTTATCTAGGTGGGCAGTCAGTGAGAGGTACGAAGATATGTGGGTAGATCACGTGAAGTGCTTGGGAAACGAGAGTTCTCTACTAAAGTGTGATTACCCAGGACTGAGAAACAAGAATCGCTACCATGTAGCTTCTAACCGAAAAGCATTAGTAGCTTGTGGACGGCTAAACAGTAAGTAATATCATTTATGCTAAGTGTTTACTAGTGAAAGACCGTTTTCGATCATGCAAAAATTTATACTTCATCTTTTTACATGTAATTTTCTTTAATTTACACATGTTTTCAATTCTTTATCTATATATATATATATATATATATATATATATATATATATATATATATATATATATATATATATATATATAGTAAAATTCTACTACTATACTAATGCAAATCCTGCATTCTGATTGGCTAACGTACTCGCTATCTATCAGCCGATAGATAGTGGGTAGAGAAAGCCGGACTTGTTTTGAAAAAATGGCGGCTTTTCCTTCGCGCTTTTGTGAAGTTTAGTTTAGTTTAATATAGTATAGTTTAGTTGAGATTTTTACTAAAACAATTAGAAGACTCACTCTCGATTTCTATCGGCTTTGATAGTTGACTCGGGGCCGGAGCCCCTCGTCAACTATCAGCCGATAGAAATCTCGAGTTCGTCTTCTAATTGTTAAATATATATATATATATATATATATATATATATATATATATATATATATATATATATATATATATATATATATATATATATATATATATATATATATATATAATGCATATACACCTACTTGCAAAAAGGTTGTACCTCTTTTTGTAATATATGACTTATCCTACAATACGTGTAAAACTTAACTTAAAAAAGTATAATCTAAAGAGGTTTTGAATTCGTTACTAACAAAAATATGTTCTGCCAATAGTCGTGACCCCCTAAACTGAATGCATTTGAACTAATGAAACAGTGTTTTTATAGAAAATAATAGTTAACTAGTACTGCACTAGTTAACTAATTTTTTTTATAAAACCTTTGCTTACTCTACATGAAAGAAGATATCAAGTAGAGCTCCGTACCAGGACTAATTGTTACTTTTCTCTGTTACAGTTACCTTCAAGCTCAGTAAGGGAATTACCAAACAAGATGGATTCATCCAGGTGTTTTTTAATGGCTTGGAGGGACAACTTGAATTACAAACAGGCTTTAATAATCTCTTGGTAAAAGCGGGAAATGTGCTATGCCGCATGTTTGGTCTACCTGCTGCTTTCCACGTTGGACAAATTAGAAATTCTAAAATACCAGATTGGAAGATGGTGTTGGACCAAGTGGGATGTCAAGGAAACGAACAGTCTTTACTCGCTTGTAATTATACGATTACGACAATATCTTCGTTCAACCGCTTGCTAATCTCCGGTTTGACACAAACCTATTTAATGTGCAGGAAAGAAGGTACGTTAAGAGTGGTTTAAATCAGTCTCAATCAATTTCCGATAACTCTATCGTTCTTTGAGGTAGTTCCGAATACTTGGATTTAATCAGCGAATTTTCTTAGAAATCCTGTCATTTATAGATTATAGATTACGCAATAGACTATCTTAAATGATAATAGATCTAAGGTTAATTTAAAATTTCCTGTTATAATGATCTTTCAATGATGGGTAAACGTGAAATATGGGTAAACGTGAATTCCAGTAGGAAAATTCTACGGCAATTACGCACCCCTCTAACAAGTGTACAGAGTTGTAAAATTTGTAAAACTCATGATAATTCATTCAATTAATATTGTATCTTTTTCTTTCTAAATAGCAAGAATAGTAAATGCAGCCTTGATTAGAAAGAAAAAATGGGGGGTCACCAAACCAATTCAGTGACGAGTATAAGGGACTAAATATATTCTTGTCAAAAAACACCATTCCTGTCCGCGCGGGACTGGGTTCCAGTACTTGAGACATCTGTTTCAAACTTGAATTGTTTTTTATAAAATTGTCCTTGAAAATCTCCAGAGACCCTAAGACCTATTTCCAATAGATTTTGGAGCTAAAGCCGTCAAATTAATGTTACGTATTCATTTGTACAAAGTTGTAATTTTTGTTAATTTGAGACAAAACAGAGACCAAATCAAGTAATGGAAATCTTAACATATTTCGAAAAAATTTCCATTTTACCTCGAAAGTTGCGTGAAATAACCAAATACTTTTTGAGTTATTGGAAAGGGTCCAAATTAATATATTATTCGTATACATCTTCAAAACAACGCAAATAATGGGTAAAAATGATATGCGCGAAAAGGATGCGCAGTAGCAAGGGTCCGGAACTACCTTAAGGAAAATTTAAGATTCAGCATTATTCAAAGTTATTTTCTTATGATCCAATAAAAACCCCAACAAATCAGGCATGATAGCATTAAAATTAAAAATCTTTGAAACAAAATGTAACACGATTTTCATTATACAGGTTTTTCCTGTCCTTCTGGCTGTCAGTGTACTAATAAAAATTTCGAAGTTTCTTGTATCAATGGCAATTTGACGGAAGTCTGGCAAAATATTCATACGTCGACGACAACTTTGTAAGATATCATATTCACCATTTTTCGTGCTACGTACCAATCAGAAAGCTTTCAGTATATTTGGATATCTTCCATACATTATTGAGGCTTTGCACCATCACGTGACTCGCGTAAACCATAACAAAGTATAATAACGAACGCAAATGTCAGAATTTTAAACGTTCCGAAGCAGATCAAGCATTAAATCTAAAAGCAAGATGGATTTTAAAACGAAGACGAAAAAAAAAAATAGCTTGCAAACATCTAGATACGACGAGAGGCTGTTTCGAAAGGGCAAGTTAAGAACCCAATGGTTTGCTCGCTTCATTTTCACCAAGTTGTTTTCAAAGTGCAACTAGCTTATTCCTTCAAATAAATTATGTTCGATTTTTTAATTAGAAAACTTAGCTTATAAACACGCGTATATTGAAGAACATACCTCTGACCGAAAAATAATACAGTAGGGAAATTTAAACTTATTTCTACTGCTTTGTTTACTTGTTTCCAGGTCTTTTCAGAATACCGAGAACATGATGGATTTTGGGGAGGACCACCTACTTAAATTGCCGTTCTTCCTTCAAAAACTGTAATTTTAATAGTTTAATAGTTGAATAGACAAATTTACAATTGGCGTAATGTTTCCCATTTTAGACTACACCTGAGACACATTTTTTAAGCTTGCTTAGCGGCTCTCTCTTGGGATGGTCATTCAGGAATGACGAAGAGAGTTGGGGAGAAGAAAAAGGGAGGGTCTGTCTGGCAGCCAGTAGATATGACCGCCTTGTGATGATAACATCGCGATGATTATATCATTTTATTGAAAATACATTGTTTAGTTTTTCTTTTCCCTTCTCTTTCTCTTTTTTTTTTAGTACAATCAAAGGATACAGAATACAGAGGTTAAAACAAATCTATTTTCTCGAACGGGGAACGTTCTTGCGTGAATTGTAAGGACAACAGCATTGTTATATCTGTCATTTACTGTGTGTCCCTTACTGAATTCACCCAACTCGATACGACTCAACTCGTTGAGCAAGAACGAAGTTTTAAAACTTTTGTTTGCAACTTTCTATTTAACAATTAGAAGACGAACTCGAGATTTCTATCGGCTGATAGTTGACGAGGGGCTCCGGCCCCGAGTCAACTATCAAAGCCGATAGAAATCGAGAGTGAGTCTTCTAATTGTTTTAGTAAAAATCTCAACTAAACTATACTATACTAAACTAAACTAAACTTCACAAAAGCGCGAAGGAAAAGCCGCCATTTTTTCAAAACAAGTCCGGCTTTCTCTACCCACTATCTATCGGCTGATAGATAGTGAGTACGTTAGCCAATCAGAATGCAGGATTTGCATTAATATAGTAGTAGAATTTTACTAATATGAAATAGAATAGCTTGAGATGCCAGATCAAAAATGAGTGCGTCGTGTTTGATCAGGGGATTCAAACATCTCGTAAACGAAAAAATAACTCGGCAGAACAGCCTTGGTGTTTCATCTGTTTCTCAAACACTCCCTTTTGATTTATGACTTCCCAAACCGGCAAAAGCCGCCCTCTTTTAACCGCTGATATGAACATGATACTTGATTTGAAAAATGTGCTGCCTGCACATTTTTCTCCAGACTTAACATTTCAGTTTCACACGATACTGAAGATTCGCTGCTCTGTGGCATTTAGAGGCGCGAAAGATAGTAAAATGCCATAATGTCTTATATTTCAGAACTCTTCATAACAACGAGCTGAAGGTTATCGAGCCTTGGTTTTTGGTAAAACCAGGAATTTATAAAGTGTATGTACAATACTGCTACTATTACCACCTCAACCACAACCACCATCACTATACCATTACCACCACCTACCACTACCATCTCCGCTATACCATCACCATCACTACCCCCGCTACCATTACCACCACAACTTTCAATATTGAAAACCGGCGCTTTTCGCTACTAGAGGTCTATCACTAATAGACCCCTAGTAGCTCAGCCAATCACAGGGCTCTATTGGTGATAGACCATTAGTAAGTTTTTTGTAACTGGGGTTAACTGGGGTTCTTTCCTACTTTCTCAGCCGATATCTTTGAAGATCCCTAAAATCTTTCTCATATTTCCATTTATTTTTGTAGCTCATTATGTAATAAGTATAATGTATTTTATAATGCTTTTGCAATAGATTATACAGAGAGAAATTGATAATCTTTTACTTAACTCCACAGAGAAATTCATGATAACAATATCACTACAATCAAGTCTGAATCGTTTGTCGGGATTCTTGGGATTTCAATACTGTACGTAAACATTGTTTATTGTACCACCATGCATCATCATCACTATCATCATCATGAACGGAATACATAATGTATTAATATATGTTAGAATGATATATTAATAGCAGTAAATTCTTCAATCATAAGATGTTTTTTTTAGTTTTAATTTTTTTTATTTATAGTTCACTCAACAAAATTTTATAAAAATGCGAAGCGAAGGCATTCATCCATTGTCGAGTTTTTCTAGAGCCGACCCTTCTTCAACATTTCTAAGTTGAGAACTGAGTTGTTGTAAAGACTTTTTAAATTAAATTTTATATATGATTTGAAGTACAAAATACTAGAAAATAATTTTACATCTCAAGTAAAATGCCATTTTAATGTTTACATATTTACAACTAATAACAGTGTGAAAACTGTGAAAATTAAACGAAAGTTGAGAGTTCAGTACAGTTCGCTAAAGTATGTTTTTTTTCCTCTTTCCATTTGCTAATAACTGCAAAAACACAATTTCAAAAATACTTTCTTTTAAAACCAGTTAGCTAAACAACGTCAAAAGGGATGAAAGCGACAAATATGTCTTTTCAAGTTAAAAGTTTTCAAATACAACTTGCCGTGAACGAGTCGCCAGTGATCAGACCATGTGCTTTGGATATTATTCCTTCCTGTAGCTTGAAGAATTTCACTGCTATTTTCTTTGAATGGTGAATAATCTGGAGATTTTATTATCTCAAAACTGGATCAATTAACTTCGACAACTTGGGATCAATTAACTTGCGATAAATAGCTGAATTCGTCTCTCTACAACTACTCGACAGTTCAGTTGCCGGTAAGATTTGATCTTAAGGTAATTCAGTAGTTTTGCATTGCGCACGTGCTACTGCGCACGATTTTAGCCAGCGCGAGCTCGTGCACATTGGCTATTATTACGATTTCAAGATGGCGGCCGGCTGGTAAAAACGGTTTGTTAAAAATACACAAAATATACAGCAAACAAACCAAAACAACCAGGAAATTATCAATCGAAGGCATCTGGCATTGATATGAGAGTTTTGTATAAATCTAGAAAGATATCACAGTCTTTTTTATATTTTTTTTGTGTGTAAACTCTCCCTAGTCCTTTCTAGATCACTACATTTCGAGGACAAAATTCGTATTTTAGCGAGCTGTAGCGCGAAAACGAGCACGTTGACCTATCTTTTTTATTTCAGTTAATCAATAAGGAATAGGTTTACCATAATATATCTTAATTTAAACAAAATTCCATGTCCAGTTTTCGAGATATTCTTAAAAACATACTGCGGAAAACTGTTTCCAGATCGATATTAGGGAGAACATAAGAGTTGAAAAGTCCCTGTTTTTTACAACGACTGCATTTTCTGGAAAAAAATTCGGCATCCAACTGTTGCTTTGCTTCATAAGAGAAAGAATAACGCAAATGGTTTAATGTTAGCAATGACTTCCTGAAAGTGGTGGGGCCTTTTGTTCGATTCTCATGATTCGAAAATTTCTTTCGCACGACCCCAAAAATGCCATAGATTGCCGTCATCTAGCGCCAAAACGAGCACGCTGACCCCACTTTTTTATTTCATTTTTGGAATAAGTAGCATTAACTTAATGAGTGTGTGAATTTTTATTTAAATTCTATGTTCGGATCTATTACTACGGAATTACCTTAAGCTTAACTATTTTTAAATAAAAAAGAAGCCTTCACTCGCTGTATTTTTCCTGAACGGAAAGAAATTTGCTTTAAAATTATTGTTAGCTTTTTTCTCTATCAATATTGTAGATGTGGTTTTGAATTTAATTTATTTAGAAAACCACTCCAGACAACAGGTAATAAAACGTCCAAATTGTTCGTTGAAAACTAGAAAAACAAACCAATTAATACTAAAAAACATACTTTATTATGCCTTAAATTTGTCTAGTAATCGTAATTTGAGGCCTTCCTATGTGTGTGTCACACAATTTTCTTAAATTTTCGCAATTGTAATCTATAAATTAATTTAATTCGCTGGGGAAATTTGCCGCTTTTTGCCGTGTTTCCACAGCAACATTATTCCTTCAACGTAACTGGCTCAAAAGCTGTGAATTCCACGTGCACAAATCATATTAAGTGTGAGAAACGAATATTATATATGACACTTGACATTTGGAATAGTCGAAATGTCTAGATCTGGACAGCGTTGATGGGAATTGCACTATATTCAAATACATATATTACATACATATATTAATTGATAGTTCCCAATAAAATTTTTCAAAAAAAATAAAAATAAATGAATAAATGAATAAAAATAAGTAGTGCCCAGTCTCCGAGCGTTATTCAAAATGGCGGTCAAATTTTGAAACTTTACGACATAATAGTTTTCTTTTTCTTCAAAACGACGTACTATAACGATCTGTAATATATTTCAAAACGAAAAAAATATATATCACATGCAATTTTCAAAAAAAAAAACCTCTTCGCTTGATCAAAGCTCACGCAATTTGATGGCAGTTTTTTCATAAATATTTTATTTTATTTTTGTCATAAAGAAGAAAATTTGATGTCAGAAAAAGTTTCGTAAAATTTGGAACCCTTTTTTTTTAGATTTTCAAATGCTTTAATAAACGCGGTCAACTGCAATAGAACGTTCGCTGTTTTTTTTTCCTTTTTTCGAAATAGTCGATTTTGTTCGAGTTATAGCCCTGAAAAATTAATGAAGACGATGACCCCCATTTTTTGTTTCATTTTTGGAACTCTTATATGATGATGTAACTGTATGCCAAACTTCATAAAAATGAAATTTGCCCGCGATTTAATGCCTTAAAAACAATCATTCTCCAAATGCCTAATGCGTTATAACCCATCTACATCAGTATTATTTCACTTCATCTTCCTCTAAGTTTTAAACTTGATTCACTAGCTAACGAAGTAGAGCATAGTCCTTGATATAACGGATCCTGCCTTGCCGAAATAGAAGATAACAATTTCGTTTGAAGAATACTAGTCATTCTCTTGCCTAAGCTTAACTTGAATTTTAGCTTCTTTTCAATATGCTATTTTCATTATTTATCTTCTTTAAGAGGAAATTCCGATAACTACTGGATTCCCAATTGCAAACAAGTGCAAATTCATTGTTTAAATTCAATTAATTTACAATTACACTATTATGATAAAAGGAGCCTCTGCCAGCAGGGAACTATCAATTTTTTAAGCAATCAGTTTACTTCTGTTCAACCTTGGGCCAAAAAAATATTTTATCTGTCATCACCTTGCAATGTCTTACTACGAAATAAATGTTATTCTAGATCTACGCTCAATTAAATCAACGCCATGTGTGATTTTCAGCTTTTCTCTTCTAAGACGCTTTTGGAGAACTGTGTGGATGATTTTTTCCATTTAGTTGTTTAGTTTCATCGACTTTCGCAAATGTGGGAGTCATATCTCCATCACACTTGATCTGTTTTCTTTGACTACGTTTTGCAAGACTTCTGAATAGATGTAGTTATCCATAGCGTTTACGAATTCTAATTCAGATGGCTTTCTTGGTGCTTTTAACAAAAATAACTAGCAATGGGAAAGTCTGACGTTTCGATGTTGATTTCAAAACTGACTTCATAATCAAAGTGGAAAAAATATTATATGAATTATTATTGTAATATCATGATTACCTCGGGATGCATTGTTTCCAGAGGGATGTTTAAGGTCTAACATCCCCCTGGATGAATAGCGATGAATATAATCATGAGGGATATTTAGTCTAAATATCCCTCATGAACATAATCATGAGGGATATTTAGACTAAATATCCCTCATGAATATAATCATGAGGGATATTTAGACTAAATATCTCTCATGAATATAATCATGAGGGATATTTAGTCTAAATATCCCTCACCACTATTTATGAGGCAAGGTCCCTCATATGACAATCACCGGGACCATGGCTGGGTCGCATTGACCCAAACGGAAATTTGGCGCAATGACTCTGCGCTACACACTATTCAACACCCCAGTACTTGTGGGACACATTGAGTAATCTTTGCGCATGCGTTGACTAGCCGAGAGTTTTTCTTACTATGTGTGACGTAATCAAGACGGTTTGAAAACAATTCATTAATACCGCTCTAGGCCAACCAAAGTGAATTAGAATAAAGCACCACGAATGAATGAATGCTGGTTCAATTCGCCATTGTCGCATTTAACAAAGGCAAATTCCCTTAAGTATGCCGCATATCAACAGCTTTGTAAAACTTTGTAATTTATGCATCGTACGAAAGCTAACATATTTCCTAAGAGCAGTTTTATCCCTCGGTAAAATAATATTACAAACTAATAGCATGACATTTCGGGCGATTAGTAATTAAATGTCCCCTAAAGCCTCGGGAGGTTTAGTTAAAGTCCCTCCGCCTTCGGCGTCGGGACTTCAACAAAACCTCCCTCGGCTTTCGGGGACATTTAATCACTAATCACCCTCAAGTCATGCTATTACTTATAATAATTGTATAATAGAGAAATTAAACGAAGCTTACCTGGAAGTTTGATTGAGATCCGATAGGTCATCGGTCAGGAGCTAGGGAGTCTCGAGAGATATGCGTGCGCACCTTCGCATTCAGACTTTAAATTTACTTACTGGTCACATATATTGGGTTTTGTATTAAAGTAACGTTACTCGTATTTAACCAAATGGTATCAAGTATGGGTGGGCATGTGACTCCCTAGCTCCTGACCGATGACTTGTAGAATCTCAATCAAACTTCAACTTCCAGGTAAGTTTCGTTTAATTTCTCTATTCTACTACGTCATCGGTCTATGTCGCTAGTAAGTCACGTGAGACTTGAAAGCATGTGACCAGAGTCAATATAGCAGTGTAACAGTTGTTTTATTTGCTGCCATCATATAATTTTTTACAGCAACTTGTAACTATTTCCCTGTTAAAGTAAACATGTACATTCTTAGCCACAGCAGTTGACTACACAGAGTCAATTATGAACAATCCTGAGCTAAACCTAGTCAGAAATGCAAGAGATGTGACATTATGGTCTATCCTTACAAACAGAGACCCTTGGAAAGAAGATATTCTGAATCTGATTTTGAACACAACAGTTGTTTCTTAACAGTTCTTTAACAGTATGTAACTTTTTTCCCATTGTTATAGAGAACATGTTCTTTTTTCATCTTTTCAAGGCCTCCAGAAGTTCTTTTCCAAAGTTTCCCTTTGTTTCCATTATTGGCTTTTTGTAAACCTTCATGAAGGTATTTTCAGAGGACCATCCCGCACCTTCCATAATGGTTGTAATTGGGACCTTGTGGGCCTCTGCTGCTATGTTGAAGCAGCTCAAGTACTGTGAGCTCCGAACATTGATGTATCTATGCCACACATTTTAAGACCATCTTAAGTCCTCTCCCCACTGTATCTTTTGAAATTGCTTTTTGTGGTTTTTGGTAGCTTATCAGTACCTTTTGGTCCTTTCATGTGTCGCTGGTTCTAGTCAGGTATTCTGACAGGTACCTGACCACAAAGAGACTTGGGTCTTTGTCATGAGAGTGGAATTCTAGCTTGGTTCTTTGGTTTCCAGGTTTGGTTGTTTTTAACAAGTCAGAGATAACAAAATCAACCTTATTTTCAGTGATGAACATGTCCTTCTTATTCAAAGCATTAAGTGTATGGCAGCGTTGCCCTGATAGCAAAGCCAACAACATGGTTAATTTGAGTGACAAGTTTTTGAATGACAGGCTCTTTGGAGGGTGCAGTGTCTTTAAGTGGTCCAGGACTGAATTTACATCCCACACTACTTTGTACTTGGGAAGTGTTGGCCTTGTATTGAATACACCTTTGAGCAGTCTGGTGACGAGTGGGTGATCCACAAATGACTTGTTTCCATCTAGTATAATAATAGTTGGCAATGCACTTCTTGCAGTGTTTAGTGCACTATAGTCTAGTCTGTTTTTGTACAGTTCAGTTAGAAAGTTGATCCCTTTGGCTATAGGTGGTGAAATTGGATTAAATTCCCTGATTTACTACAGTATGCAATCCATTTATTGATGTAGGATTTGTATTGAGTCCTCGTGCTAGTTCTCCATGACTGCATAATGATTTCGGAAGCTGATGGTAAAACTCCCTGACTCTGCAAATGTTCCCGATAAGTGGCAAATAAGTAGCGTCATTTGTCTGTGAAGTGGATGCATAGCTTTGGGGTTCTGAGGAAGGAACAGTGTGTCCTTCCTTTTGGGCAGTACTACTGAATGGCTCTTGTATCAACATTCTTGTTAGTAGTGGCCACCATGCTTGAGTTGGCCAATGGCGTACTATGAGTAGTCCTGTAACTTGATCCTGTTGTATCTTTTGAAGAGTTCTCATGATTATGCTGAAAGGCGGAAAAGCATAAAATAAGTACTGGGACCACTGAATGGTGAATGCATCCACTGCTATTGCCCCTGGGTCAGGTTTATATGAGACATATTGTTTGTGTCTCTAATTAAGCCGCGAGGCAAATAAGCCAATCTCTGGTTTTACTGATAATCGTCTAGAACCTTCTTCGAATAACTTTTGATTTAGAGTCCATAAGGTCTCTTTTCTCTTCAATCTGGACTCGCGGTCAGCTATTACATTGTTGATCCCTGAGACATGTGCTAGTGTCAACCATATCTCTCTTTTAATGCACCATTCCCATATTTCTATATTGAGTTCATTCAGTTCCCCTGAATGACTTGAGCCCATATTACTAAGGATGATGACAGCTGTCATATTATCAACCATCAGTTTCCTCCTCTGGGTTCCAAGCCCCCCTGTAGTTATTCCTTGGCAATCACAGCCCCAACCAATTTTTGAGGCATCTGCATATAGTGTAATGTAGGGGTCTCCATGGTTGATGACATTATATGAGGTGTGTATAGAGTCTATCCACAACTTAATGTGCTCTTTTGCATACAATGATGAGGGCATTTTACTATCAAAATCTATGTGTATTGAAAGTGCCCTTGTTTTTTCCCTGTCTAGTCTCCTGTAGTAAAGTGGGCCATATCTCACCCCAGGGAAACTCGCTGTCATAAGACCCAAGAGTTTTGTAATGGTTCTAATGGTAGGTCTAGCTGTGCTAATGACCTCCTGACAGAAATTCTCTATTTTTTAAGCTATTTCAGGCGTAAGCCGAATTGTCATATTTCTAGAGTCTAGGATTAAACCCAGAAATGTAATTACTTGACTAGGTATAAATGCAGATTTTTCCGACTGCACAACAAACCCTAATTTGTCAAATAATTTTGTGGTGTCTACAGCATTAGCCAGGCAGTCCTGGTAACTATCGCCTTGTAGATAGGAATCATCAATATAACCTGATGAAAGGTGACCTTTTTTCCTCATGTGAAAGTATACTGGTTTGAGTAGTTTTGTAAACTTTTTATCCTGAGTTTCAGTGACCGACTCCGCCATAATTTCCATGTTCTTGTTTAGTTTCCCCAGTGTGTTTTCCAGCGTGTCGCTGGTATTATTTGGTGTCTTTTCAGCCTCATCTTCTTCTTTTGATTATTCCTCGTCTTTGAGGAGTTTACTTTCTTCTTCTTTTTCTTCTTCTTACAGTTCAGTCTGTTTGCGTTCGCGCGCCATTTTCCACGTCCGAACGTAACGAAGGGTAGCAAGCAACTGAATGCAAAGGTGCGCACGCAAATCTCACGTGACCTGCTAGCGACATAGTCCGATGACGTAGTAGAATTTCTATTATTATTGTTGTCATTGTTATTGCTGCTGTTGTTGTTTTTTTATTGTTATTGTTCCTGTTATTGTTATTATCATCGTTATTGTTATTTTCATTATTCTTTTAGCTCACTAGTTGGAAACCACATAAAACATATCGAAAAAAATGCGTTTGGATATACTGGATCACTGTGAGTAGATCTCTTTTTCCAAACCCTCTTGATTATCTCTGAGTTTTTGTTCCCCTTGAATTCTGTTTCTTTGTGAATCCAAAAAAATCTCCTCCTCCCCCAAGCATTTATCTACGTTACTGAAAGGGTAAAAACGATATATGTGCATGAAGCAAAATTATTATCTTATAACATTTATTCAGGTAACCACTAGCATTAAATACAACACTTCATATTACCTGATATTTTTATTTCTCTGTCCTTTCGACTTCAGAATTATCGAAAGAAACAATATCTCTAAAATCAAGCAAGAATATTTTTACTATGATAAAGAGTAAGTATATAGAGACTACCACGATAATTACCATAATCATAAACACATGGCCACCAACACATGACCACAAACACATGACCACAAACACATGAACATGGCAGTGACCATTTCCATCATCATCTTCAATATATATAGCATTAGTAATAAGACTGACACTAAAACTCTATAACTGTCATTGTCACTTCCACAAGGACTGCAGAGCAACCTCCTGAGGCTTTGAAATATATTTGACTAGCATTTATATGATTTGTTTGGGGAATTTGTCCGTTTGACATTAGCAGAATGTGGGACCCTATTCCTCACCACTATTCACACTGTATAAATTACAGCAGCGCATATAAGACCACGAGTTATGAATATATTAATCATTTGGCTCAACTGCAGGAATTGCAACGTCGGCGCGACAGACGCCGGCGTAACACCATCAGGTATGATTAGAAGCCTTGCATGGAAGTCCTCCCTTGTTATTTTTCCCCTCTCCCAACCCTTATCACATACACTGTGACCATTGTTGGGTCGCCAAAATTTATCCCCAATCTTATTGCGATGCGACAATGGATGCATTGTGGAATAGGTTACTACTGCCACTAGCACTAACACAACCGCTACCTTTGCTACTACCACTACTATGGAAATCAGTAGACCGCGGCACACAATCATTTTTCTCTTAGCCCAACGGCTATCAAAATATATAACGTGATAGCTTTTTTATGTATCACGTAATCAAAATGTTGTGAGAGGTAATGTCAGAAGTATTCAATAAACGTCACAAGGTAATTGAGTGAGAGAATTTTTACCATATAAAGATTCACTCCAATATTACTACTTCAATATTACTATAAACTTGTTTTATTCACGCTCTTATTTTTATTATCAGAATAGGATTGAGTTGAACTTCTCGTAACATATTGTTAACATACTGCGAAATAATATCTGCAGATGAATTACGAGGAGCTAGTGACTCTCAAGTACTTTGAAAGCCGCGTAAGAAACAAAGTGGAGTGCTTAATTTGTATAGTACTCAGCTCCCGATGATGAATTGAGGATAAAACACTGAATACCTTTATCAGTTTACTCTTAGAAGGTTCCCTCTTTGATGCAATATTTAGGGTGCAAGGACCGACTTTAACTGTTACCTGTTACCTATATCCTCCGTGCCTCGTGGCACATAAGGCCTCTGCAAGGAACGAGTTTATAATTACGAATGTTAAATGTACAATAAAAATTAAATGGCAGCCAAGATCAACAACATCGGTGAAGCTAACACGGCAGTCAAATGTAATGCGCATGCGCGAATGTATGTTTTCGTTCCCAGGGATTCTCGATTTTTCATGATAGCTTTTTATTAGGGAAATGTCCGATGTGAACAGCCAAAAAGCACTACAAAAAGGACAAAAAAAAAAAAAAAACCCAGAAAAATCACTGCAAAGTTAGATCCATATTCACATGTGCTATAGAAATACACCAGAACTAAGTACTGTGGGCTTTACAGAGAATGCCAATCTTTCTCAAAGAAGTTATAGGCTTTTAAAGACAAGCTTGGAGAAGAAGTCGTAAAAAAGCATACAACAATACACTTTTAACAGAGTTTGAGCATTATGATAATTTGAATACTACATATAATTACCGTTACAACTTTAAAAAAAGGTGGAAAGACAAGTAACTAAAGACCAAAATGAAGCGGACAATTTTCATGAAAATCCTTTTATCGATCGACGAATACTTGCTGCTTTATTTAGATAAATTTTAAGTCACAGCATAAATTTGTATTTATTTCACCTATTTGGTAATTCAAACAATTGGTGGCTTTCACCTACGCCATCATCAATTTAAAAAGCGTAATTTCGAATTATAATGAAATAAAGGTTTCATAATATTGTAAAGCGTTCAAAACTACATACACTGCCAAATTTCAAAGCTGTAGAGCATTTCGTTTCGGAATTATACGCGAGCAAACGAAACACGACTCGATTTTTGGTAAAAATGTATGGAGCGGCCATCTTCGGTTAGCGATTATATTATTTATTTTAGTGGCCAAAATGACCTATTTTCATGTAAAAGTCTAAAAGTACTTAACAAAATAACACATAACAATACAGTTTTGATTAGGGAGAGAATATTTTGCATCATTTTTTCCTAAACAAAGCATAGAAACATAAAAATCGAAACATAACTTACATTTGCCCGTAAAGTTTACGTGATCAAAACTAACATTGAAAAACATTGACAACGTACGATCCACATCCAGATGTGTGTAACAGCGAATGCCAACTGCTCTCATTTAGAAGTGTGACTGCAGAAGAACTCGTTGTCATCATCTCTCCCATCTCATTCAAGTCCTGTGACCTAGATCCAGTGCCTGGACAGATTCTCAAAGGCTGTTTCGATCTCCTGCTACCAATCATTACGAGTATTGTCAATCTGTCCTTGGAATCTTCTGTTCTTCCAAGTCAACTCAAGGAAGCAATGTTGCGGCCGCTTTTAAAAAAGCCATCTTTAGACGCTGATGAATTCAAGAACTTTAGACCAGTGTCTAACCTGCGGTTCATTTCGAATATCGTTGAGAAAGTAGTAGCAAAGCAGATCACAGAGTTCATTGATAGGAATCACTTAAATGAATGCTTCCAGTCAGCTTACAGAAAGTTCCACAGCACTGAAACAGCTCTTACACGTGTACATAATGATATTGCAATGGCTATTGACTCTCAGAATGCTGTCATTCTATTACTATTGGGTCTGTCTGCAGCATTTGATAAAGTTGATCACGACCTTCTTCTCACTCGCCTTCACACCAAATTTGGGATTCGTGGGGCGGCACTTGACTGGTTAAAATCATTCCTATTTGACCGGAAACAGTTTGTTAAAATTGATGATTCCATCTCAGCTTCTCATAGCCTTGAATTTGGTGTGCCGCAAGGGTCTGTCTTAGGCCCCTTACTCTACTCGCTCTACACATCTCCTCTGGGCGACGTCGCACGTAAACATCGAATGAGTTGCCACTTTTACGCTGATGACACTCAACTCTACATCAAATTTAAATCTTCTTCTGATGCAGATATGGAATCAAGCAAGGTCAAGTTGGAGGCTTGTGTTTGTGAAATTGACGAATGGATGAGTTACAACAAGCTAAAGTTTAATAAGAACAAGACGGAGCTACTTGTATTGTCATCTCCATATCGTCCAACACCATCACTTGATATGATATCTGTGTGTAATGAGTCCGTGACCTGCTCCAGTGAGGCACGCAGCATCGGTGTACTGTTCGACGATCGTCTCTCCATGGCTTCCCATGTAGCAGCCACGTGCAAGTCAGCGTTTTACCATCTCCGAAATATTTCTAGAATCAGAAAGTACCTGAGTGTTGATACTACTATGATCGTTGTTCATGCTCTTATAACATCAAAGCTTGACTACTGTAACTCACTTCTGTATGGTCTTCCACGCTATCTTCTCAAAAAGTTACAACATGTCCAGAACTGTGCTGCCCGTCTCGTTACACTGGTAGCGAAATTTGAACACATAACTCCTATACTTTTTGAACTTCACTGGCTTCCTGTAGAATATCGCATCAAATTCAAAATCCTGGTTCTGACCTTTAAAGTCCTCAACAACACTGGTCCTGTTTATCTTCAAGAGCTGATCTCCCATTACAAACCGTCTCGACCTCTAAGATCCGACAAGAAGTTCCTGCTCAGCGTACCCTGTTATAAGCTGAAAACCTATGGTGGACGAGCCTTCTCTGTTGTGGGTCCTGAACTTTGGAACAAGATCCCAGTAGACATTAAAAGACTAAAAAGCATTGGAACATTTAAAAAAGGCATCAAAACCTTACTTTTTCGTGATGCATTTGAAAAGAACGGAAAATAAGAACCATTTATACTGCATACAGCGCCATTGAACTGCTGAAATGGCGCTATATAAATATATTATATTATTATTATTATCATTATTATTATTATTATTATTATTATTATTATTATTATTATTATTATTATTATTACGATGCACTCTCCTCGCCAAATTGGTCTTCATATGCATATAACTTCTTTGATAATGCATGACTTTTTTTGTGAAACTCAGCAAATGTAGCTCTTGACTTGATCTACAATATATGAGGATTTGAATCTAAGCTTTAGAGTATTTTTCTTGGTATTAGCACGTTTTTTTGCTCATTAGAGTGTGAAAATCACTGATAATGAT
This sequence comes from Anthopleura sola, assembly GCA_023349425.1. Classification (NCBI taxonomy): domain Eukaryota; kingdom Metazoa; phylum Cnidaria; class Anthozoa; order Actiniaria; family Actiniidae; genus Anthopleura; species Anthopleura sola. The sequence continues at coordinate 782,135 of JALHLI010000015.1, read as the reverse complement.
GGTATCTGCGGGTTAAATAAAACAAATAGGAATATTGAAGTAGTAATTTTCAATATGGTAGAGACTAGATAAACTAGTAATATTGAAGTCAATCGTTATATGGGGAAAATTCTGTCGCTCAATTACCTTGTGAATTCTATTGAATACTGCCACTGCCACTGCGAATTGTTACGTAGAAGTGGTAGTAAGATGAAGCGGAGACAAAGTACGTAAACACTTACATATTAAACATGCTTTCATTTTTTCACAGCACCGCTGATGAACTCCTGCATAGAATCTGGCTAATGGATCACAAGAGGCATCAGGTTATGTTATATGTTTACTGGAAATTCATGTAAGACTTCAATGATATATGGTCTGTTTTGATTTCAGTTCAGATTTAGATCAAGGGCGGATCCAGGAATTTTTGAAAGGGGGAGTCCAACCAGCTGATCAGAAATAATGACGTAGAAATGACGTCACGTTTACCAAACTAATCGACTGCCGCAGGCTTGAGCAAATTGGGGGCATGCTCCCCGAAAAAAAATTGATATTCAGACTCTCGGAAATGCGATTTCCAGCGGTTTGAGAGGCATTAGACTCTCTTCAAAAGTGGAATATTCCATTTGGTTCTAAAGAAGTGATATCTTGAAATCGAATTTATAAGCTAGCTCGATATTTTTTACCGTATTTGACGTTCAGGTTGGACGACAGTTTTTTAAGGATAGAGACCTTGCTCCATCAAAAATCAAATTGCCTGTGTATAACCTCAGGTATGACAGGGGGGTCACATAACATACATATTAAAAGGGCATCCATTTAAAAATTTTTTTTACTGCTTTGATCTCATTAAAGACTCCACTGTACTTTTAATTTTACTTTTATTCCAGTGCACTACCAAATAACCAAATAGAAGATATCGAAGATGGTGCTTTTGAAAATTACGAGGCAAAATATGTTTCTAGATTGTAAGTCATTCAACAGAGAAAATGCTGTAATATATAAATTTAGGCTCTGTCTAAAAGCAGAGCTCTCAGTTTAATTTTTCGAACAAGTATATAGTGCAAAATGCGTGACAAGTGTAACGCGGCGTTACGGAACAGCGTGACCAAGCAGGGAGAAGCAGGGAAAAACTGAAAGAAGAATCAATATTCTAAGCCTTCAAAGCATCAGAAAATTTATTCAAATAAAAAAAAATAATAATAATAATAAACATTTTATGTATAAAAGAAAGAATTTCATTTCGCAAATGATATGTTAAAAGATGTTTTGAGGTTGGAAAGTGAAAATATAAATGAGCTGTTTCTTATATAAGCTTTTAAGCTCAAAAGGTTACTGGAGAACTTCAGGGGTATGTTTGGTTTAAAACTCTCTACGCAACGCTTTCAACAAAACCCTACAAAACTACAATCATATGATAAAGATTACGAAAAATATTTTTTTTTGAATGTGATTTTTTAATCTGAAATGATGTCGGGGCCTTCAATGCGGATCGGGTACGTTCCGTAGATGTGAATTAATAGACATGGCGTTAGCGCAAATTGTCAAAACAATTTCACTTCGTGAATTACTAAAGGAATAACTATGAAAGTATGAAAGCGCTTTTTGAATTTTGTTTTGTTAATTCTTTTTTTCTGTTGTTGAAAATTTAGTCCTATTTTGAAATGAGATCAAAACAATTCAAAGTTGCAGCTTTTGCTTTTCTGGTTCATTAGTAATGAAAAAATATGATAAAAATGAGAGAGAGAGAGAGAGAGAGAGAGAGAGAGAGAGAGAGAGAGAGAGAGAGAGAGAGAGAGAGAAAGAGAGAGGGAGTGAAAGATTATCATAATAAAGAATTGACTCATGCAAAACTAATCAAAGTGCTAACATAACCCCTAACACTCATTTTCTCACTTCCGCAGACTCTTGGATCATAATCGTATAAGGAGAATAAGAAATTCAACTTTTGGACGCCTATCAGATCTGAAAATACTGTAAGTCATAAAACAGCAACGAATGGAAACAATAATTTCTTTGTATTTATTTTTTCACTCGAACTGTTGACATGGTAACAAGTCTGACACAATGGTGTGTTAACATTGCTGCTGAGGCTGTGTTCGCACTTTCCTCAAGAAGGATTATGGGAGCATTATGAAATGCGAGTTATTTGCGACACGTTGTGATGCAGAGCACATCAATCTCCTTGTTCAATCTCCGTGTTTTGAGCTTTTCATATAATTTTTTCACTATTATTGTTTACGTATACGGTATTACAATATTTCGTAGTAAAATATACTTGGATTATAGAACTGTATTCAAAATCTTGGCCATAATTCACACACGGATGACAAGCAAGAAATATAATCCGAGAAGTCAAGCTATTCAAAGTCTATTTGAAAATGTAAATTATTCCCATGGGTATTGCTAATGAACATTCCTACGGACATGATGCTAGTATAAAGGGAAAAGGACGCTAAGAGGTGACACTTTGGTTACAACCATCAACCAAGTACGATCAGTTTTGAAGGTTTCAAACTACAACCCGGCTTGCTCTCTCTGTTAAGACGTTTTTTCATGGCTCAACAAAACCAAGCACAAGAGATAGCGAAATATAGTTCGTGGTGCCGTGGATCAGGAATGCCAGGATCAACCGGGACGACAGGACGCAGCTCAAGATGGTCGTCAGTCTCAGGATTATGCTGGAGAGCAGCAGGCACCTCAAGATCGAAATCAGGCCGAGGCTCAGGCAGGAGTTGAAAATGTTTCAGTTTTGCCTCAAGGTCAAGAGCTAGCAGTCGGCCAGAAGATCGGATGATTGTATGAACTGCAGTACGGCCAGAAAGGTCTGAATATGTTGTGTGAACTGCAGTACGGCCAGAAAGGTCTGAATATGTTGTGTGAACTGCAGTACGGCCAGAAAGGTCTGAATATGTTGTGTGAACTGCAGTACGGCCAGAAGGGTCTGAATATGTTGTGTGAACTGCAGTACGGCCAGAAAGGTCTGAATATGATGTGTGAACTGCAGTACGGCCAGAAGGGTCTGAATATGTTGTGTGAACTGCAGTACGGCCAGAAAGGTCTGAATATGTTGTGTGAACTGCAGTACGGCCAGAAGGGTCTGAATATGTTGTGTGAACTGCAGTACGGCCAGAAAGGTCTGAATATGATGTGTGAACTGCAGTACGGCCAGAAGGGTCTGAATATGTTGTGTGATGCTCCAGGAAATGTTGGCCAATCTTTTTCTGAGGTGTGATGGCCTAGAGGACGCAAAGGCTTTAAGAGTCAAATGTCTTGAGTCTGTTACATGCCAAAAGGGGATTGTTATTATTTCTGAAATGTTCCAGATTAGGGCGAGCAACTCCCATGGACTTCTCTTTTTCTGGAGGGTCTTTGGACGTACTTTCTAGTCGTTTGAAGTTTGCTCCTTCCTGATCGGGAACCCCGTTATGCCCAAGTCTTAAGATAGTTTCAGTTTTTGTTGACATTTTATGCTTAGCCATTGACAAAAAAGGCAATAGTTGGAGAATACGATAAATAACAGGCATGTGTCCATGAACGACTTTGGATTTCACTGAATTGAGTTTACTTCATGCTCGTAATGAAGTTTCTTGGGTAGATGTAAACGGGGTTCCCGCTCAGGGAGGAGGAGATTTGCAAAGTGTTAGCGAAATTTTATCCTCGAATGAACCACCTGATTTGTCGTCTGGGTTTAGGAGTAAGGTTTGGGGAGAGGTGTATTTTCCTGGTAGGATTCTGGTGTTTTCTCATATTAAGAAGGCTTTTGGTGAATATAAGGTTAGTAATATGGGCAAGGATTTTGGGGAAGGCCAGTGTTGTCATTCCATAACTCATTAATAACAATACATGATGCGGAATAATACACTATTCAAAGTCAATTTGAATATGTAAATTATTCCCATGGGTATTGCTAATGAACATTCCCACGGACATGACTCTAGTATAAAGGGAAAAGGACGCTAAGAGGTGACACTTTGGTTACAACCATCAACCAAGTACGATCAGTTGACCCGCCCTCCCACCCTCGAGCAAGCCGGGTTGACAATACAAAACCTGAGCATCATTATTGTTCGCACTCTGGTCTGGGTTTGTCCCAGGCCAGTGTTGTCATTACATAACTCATTAATAACAATACATGATGCGGAATAATACACTATGCGTGACTTATTAACGCAGAAAACCAAAGTAAATTCAGTTTTTGGAGAATCGTAAGACCAAAAAAACCTAGTACATTATTTGAGTGTTGCATAAATTTAAAACGGTATCAAAGTTTCGATCAGATATTTTGGTTTTACAACAGGACTGTTTGGGTAGCTTTTATGAATCACTACAGCCAATGACAATTCTAGTGACATTTAGACGAAAATTGGACTACAAAACTAGTTTTGAAACCCGGAAAATGAGAAATAACGGGGGAAGCGTTGGGTAGTGACTGAATTGGCAGAAAGAACAACATTTGTACTACAACACTATACAGTGTTAAAATATTTGAATTAATAAGAAAAAAAAGGGAATTATCACCCAATCAATGAACATATTACGGGAGACTTTTCTCGGTAGAGTAACAACCAAGGAGGAACAACTGACAGAGTTTTGGCTGGTCAATATTTTATTCTTGCGTTCGCTTTGATCCAACTCACTTCTGCTCTAGTTCTTATCTATTCCATGTGGAGAAATTATGGACATCCGTTTGGGAATGGGGCGAGTAGTACGCGCGTAGTATGTTAGAACAAAAAGGGCGCAGTCAACACAACGTCTACATAAAACGATAAATTCTTCAAAAGTATGACGAGAATGAAAAAAAGAATAACTTAAATATGTTAGTTCGATTATCACTTTCAAAATATCACATCAATCAAGAAAATATATATTCTATAAAATTGAATATAAAGTTACCTATCTGAGAACAGGAACAAGCCATGATTTTGGAGAAATGTGTGAAAATGTAATCCCATAATGCTTTTCTAGGAGAGTGCGAACACCGCCTGATTGTTACTGGTGCATAGCTTCTCGCATACTGCTAAGTTTCAATCAGCTGATAAAATTAAAAGTCTTTGTACTCATGATCTGCTAGAAATAGTGGTCAAACACTGACCATGATTTAGTGGACGTCAGCAAAAAAGAATTTTATTAAAAATTCGCAATTCAACTGATAAACACTCCTCATGAGACAAGAAATGACGTCACGTAAAACCCAGCAATTGGCATCCTCAGCTTCATAATAACTTCTGAGGGAATTCATCGGCTCATAATTATCACACTGCGGTGTGTTGCACAAAAAGTGTGTTTCACCCTCAATATCTTTCGGGATGCATTTTTATAGTCAAAAGAGCACTCAGCAAGGGAAACCAATGTACTCAAAGTGTATGTCGATTTAAAGATCCTTTAAATTACTTAACTACCTTTTCTTGCTTTAGCTGGCTTTCTTCAAACCCTTTGGAAATCATCGAAGATGGAGCATTCAGATTGACGACTGATCTTCAATATGTGTAAGGAGTTTGACAGTCTTTCTTGAACAATTATGCAGAGTATTCTGAATAAAGAAGTTCCCCTAGGCGTTCACTGCGTGAGTTGCATGTGATTGGCGCATGCTCAGAAGATCATGGAATGCTTCGCAGAGAAAGCACCCAAACGAAGTTTCCTCGTAATTGCGCGGAAATACGAGCAACAAAATCGTGCAATTTGTCGCGCAACAATGTTGCGTTGCAAGTTGCAGAGTAAATGTTGTTTGTCTTACCACACAGCGCTTTCCAAAGTTTCTTTGTTGCAGACTAAAAAGAGCATCTACTTCGTGCAACAAGGTCTCGCAACAAAAAAATTGTTGCGCGCGGGCTGGTAATACGAGCAGCATTTACTCTGCAAATTGCAACGCAACGATGTTGCGCGACATGTTGCACGATTTTGTTGCTCGCATTTCTCCACCGTAAAGCTCCCTCTAGGTGGTCTTCATTCTGCGCATGTACAGCTGTAGGGCATCAATATATAGAATAGCTAGCTCACCAGTTTGTTATTATTATTATCATCACCATTATCATCATCATTATTATTAAATTACTATTCAAAAACAAAATAATGATAATGATAATGATGATGATGATGATGATGATGATGATGATGATGATGATGATGATGATGATGATGATGATGATGATGATGATGATGATGATGATGATGATGATGATGATGATGATGATGATGATCATGATGATGATAATATTGATTATCATTATCATCCTTATTGCTCTTTTTATTAGTAATTTGGTAGATACTAATATGCGGAGGATTGTCCCTGCCACAATGACCTCAATGCCGTCTATAAATATTAACATACAAGTGTAAGTAATGAATTTAAACTTTCTATCCTTATTACTCTCTTGCCAAATTAATAAATCAAATAGGCAATTGAAAAGTGAGTGAATGGGCAAAATATGAATAAATAAAACAACATTTAATGAAAAGATGTCAGCAAAAATCGAACAAAATCAAAATTTGCCGCCAACAGTCGAAAGTTCGATTTCGGTCATATTTTAGTATTAGGTAGGCCTATATGCGAGATATACCATGGTATGTTTCATTTGTCGAAATATGGCTTCATTTCCGAGAAAAACGAGAAAAATGAATTCGTCAATAATTGACCCTTTGAGAGAGCCAAAATATAATCCAACTTCGGGGGGCTCGCGTGCAAAAATATCTACATATTTATTTCCTAAAAAAGTGTTTTATATGATATCTTAACTTTAAAAAGCTGAAATTTCATTGTCTTCCAATGAGTTCATAACGGTGAAAAAAAATTATTTACCAGGGTACTTTGACGCCTTGTGAAAAGTAAAGAATTTTCAAAAAATGTTTTCACCATGTGCTAAATAAAATAAAAGGCCGATATTAAGAAAATGAAAAGTCGAAATAATATTCTAACCGTGACTGAAAGCATTTTTGGGGGTTTTTATTCTGCGACGAGTAATCAAGATCTAAAGCTGGAGAAATGTCAAAGAACGGCGGCCGGTGCGCTCAATTAAATGAATTCAAAAATTACCTAAAAGAGCAAAATATCGTAAGATAGCAATGTAACACTACATGGCGTGAATAGATGAATTAATACAATTGAAATTAGCGCTAAGAAAGATGCAATTTTTCTAGATAAGAGTCGAAGCGGGTCCTTTTACAAATAGCCGTTGCGTGACCATAAGTGTGACCAGGGAGTTGGGAGACACGGCATTCTAATGTATTTTATAACGTTACTGAATGTATACAAGAAGCTCAGTGAAGCAGTTAGTTAATATATACATTGCTTGTGTTTCATTCGTGCGTTACCCACTCCGAAGGCATTTCGTTACGAATCACTTGATTTGAAACTATGTCGGACGCAGAACGCGAGCTTCTTGCTATTCATAGTTGTTTATTTAGACGATAATATGGGACCGCACCCTGTTTTCCTTCATGTTGTAGTCAGGCTTGCCGTGTTAGAACTGATTTACTGAGAAGTGGTTTCGTGTCCAACGTGGATAAAAGTATTTGTACGCACACACAATATTCAAAATGGCTAGGTTTCGATTATTGGGAATTAAATCATCAAACTATTTCAGTCCCACAAGAAAAAATTGCTAGACTGCTAGCTACCGTTAACGAGGCATTGGCCTAAAGGAAAATGACTGCCAGACAGCTGGCTTCCATAACAGGGTTAGTCAACTCACTTGTTTTTGGGAATATATGCAGGCTTAGGACTAAGTCATTGCATCGTTTGATAGACTCGAGAGCTAGTTGGTCTTCTTTATTGTGTTTGGACAGTGATTCTGTCAGTGAGCTTAAATTTTGGCTGACTCCATTGAATTAAATAACTTCTCTATTGCTTTCTTTATCTGTCAAAACGGGCATTAATACTGAAATGAGATGCCCGTTCCTATTCGAAGGCATTTCGTTACGAATCACTTGATTTGAAATTATTGACGTAACTAAGTTCTGCAGTTTTGATTTTAGTATTGGATTTCGCTTTTTCTTTTGTATTTTCAGGTTTTCTAAATAACGTTTTACTGAACATAATTGATATTCTATCGCTTGTTTTGTATAGTACCATACTTGTTATTTTCATGTCCCACATGATCACCTAATGCATTAATAAATGAGATGCCCGTTCCTATTCTGTTGTTCTGTTGTCATTGTAGAATGTAGTTTAGCTATAAAATGCTTTATACTCGTCCATGAAGTGGATAGAGTATAAAAAGAATTAGGTGTCGCCTTTGACGACACCGAGTTACGCCTGTACATGTCACGTTCGCATTTACTAAAGGCAAAATCTACTGGAAATATCCTTCTACGTTTCACCTTTTATAGAAGTAGGCTTTACTGGACCATCAAGGATTTTTACGACAGCAATTATGAACATATAAGAGAAAAGAAATAAAAAGAAAAATGTGTTTACCACGGGCTGTTAGATAAATTTTAAAACAGTCAACATTAAAAGTCTCGTCAAGTATAACAAATTTCTCCAACTTTAAATTTTTATTTCTCGTGGCAGAATAAAAACCCCCAAAAATGCTTTCAGTCACGGTTAGAATATAATTTCGACTTTTTATTTTCTTAATATCGGCCTTTTATTTTATTTAGCACATGGTGAAAACATTTTTTGAAAATTCTTTACTTTTCACAAGGCGTCAAAGTACCCTGGTAAATAAATTTTTTTCACCGTTATGAACTCATTGGAAGACAATGAAATTTCAGCTTTTTAAAGTTAAAACAATATATAAAGCAGTTTTTTAGAATTAAACATGTAGATATTTTTGCACGCGAGCCCCCCGAAGTTGGAGTATATTTTGGCTCTCTCCAAGGGTCAATTATTTACAAATTCATTTTTCTCGTTTTTCTCGGAAATGAAGCCATATTTCGACAAATAAAACATACCATGATATATTTCGCATATAGGCCTACCTAATACCAAAATATGAGCGAAATCGAACTTTTGCTGTTGCCGGCATATGTTCGATTTTTGCTGACATCCCCTCTTATGTATTACATTAATTTCATTGTTGTGTTGGTAATAGACGACTTCCATTAAGGGGGGACTTACCTATTTACCAGCCACGGTTGCTATGGGAAGTATTTAAATCTCTAAAAGGTTTTTCTTATATTATAACTTCATAGATAAAATCAATTTGTGAAATGGATAATTTTCTGATATGTGCGATGACGTCATCTCCCTTACGCAATTTATGACGTCATAGTTCCTTAAAAAATTTAAAAAACAAGCGTGCATTTGGTCGGATTGACTCACAAATAAGCAAAATCATAGCGGATATGAATTAAAACAAAGTTAATCATTATTTTCTAAAACGGTGAAAAAGCCAGTCTACCAAGTCATGTTGAATTTTTAAATCTAAATATTTTCCCACTCTCTTAACGTAGCGTAAAATCCTTACTTAACTTTGTTCCAATTCATGTTAGCTATAATGTCGCTTATTTTTGGGTCAAACGGACATATTGCACGCTTGTTTTTTAACTTTTTATGAAATATGACGTCATTAAGTACGCAAGAGTTATGACGTCATCACACATATCAAAAAATGGTCTATTTCACAAATTGATTTCATCATGAGCTTAAAACATCTCTTTTTAAATCCTTTTCTTAGCAACTGTGGCTGGTAAATAGGTAAGTCCCCCCTTAACAGGTGACGTGACCCTACCTCTTTAAGACGAGCAGCTCTGTCAAAATGAACAACAGAAATGTTGTTCATTTTGACACAATTGCTCGTCTTAAGGGGATAGGGTCACGTGACCTATCAATACAAGTCATGTATTATTCTCTTAACAGTTCTCAGAACCTCGCATCGCAAACACCTACATTTTCTTGTCGTGACAATAGAGAGTTTTTTGCTGAAAGAGGATACATCGTTGAAAAAATTGAACATGACCCGTTTTATTTGTGTTCTCTGTGTCCGTACGGAACCTTCAAACAGGGAGGTTTTTGCATGAAATGTCCAGCAGGTAGGTTGTTGTTCTCATACTCAATATCTGATCGGGAAGGCACTAAAAGTAAAATCTGAAGCCGAATTACAATCCACAACTCTTGCATACAACTGTCTAACACAACAGACATGTATAGGGCATGCTTAGCGGTTATTCACACTCGCGCTGCTTTTGGCTTACGATACCTTGCTCTTGAATCTATGCTGAAGTAATCCTCGTGGTGGCAATTATACAACACCTCTTCAAGTCGCCACAAGCTAATTAACCTCTCTGTTTCTTCAAAAGTAAAGGTTTTCACTTTTTTAAATATTTTTTTTCGCATAGCGCTTCGTTTCTGTTTCGGTGTATTTTCTATTTAAGCTGTTTACATTGGCATGTTGAATATACAGAAGCCTTTCAAACTCGCGGGTTTTGTTGTAAAAATCTCCAAATTTATTATTTTTTTCCCAAGATTGTTGTACGGTTTTAATGCATGTAGTTTCAAAATGCTGCAACTTTTTCCGTGTTTTACACGGATCAATTCGTATCGTAATGGTGGCTTCATCGTGTTAAATTGCGCGTGAAAGTTGTAGGGAAAAGTTGCATCTCGTAAATCGGCCTTTTAAAAAAGTCTAGGGACCATCCCCAAAGGGAACTAATTCACAAAATGTAAAGAGACTATCTTCAAACGAATATTTAGTTCAATCAGTTTGTTTACGCTAACCAAAATATTGTGGTTTCTCATGGCTCAATACCCTAATAGGCTGCTCCAATGGTCTATTAACCTTATTCGTAACTGTTTTGTTTAAAACCAGGTGGTTTCTACCAAGATGAGCAGGCACAATACAAAATCCTTTCTCATGGTTTGGGGTGTAAACAGTGTCCAGTTGGAACTTTTGTTAGTCCACAAAATTCACCAGGAGTACAAAGAGCAGACTGTCAGACATGTCCAGATGGTAGGCCAATAAGACTCACATAATCAATGGATGAATAAAATAAATAATCTTGTGGTGCAAACTCTGTTTCATACATTGATCTTTTCCCTCACATATTTTTGTTGATATTTACCAGGAACGCGTCCCGATCTCCTAGCTTTGTTTAGAGCCTGTTTCTGCCGCGAAGACCATTACCGCGTACATCGTTTCGAGTCCTGTTTCCCATGTAAACGAGGATACAAATGTACAAACGAGACGATCAGTTTGTTACCAGGTTTTTACTGGAGTTGGAATTCTACAGAAACCAAGTACATGTACCTGAACTTTTCTGCTGAGTTACAAGTTACTAGCAAGTCATATAACAAAAATCTAACTCACTATACTCTAAGTCTCCCTAAAGCCTACTCATGTCCTACTGCATCGGCGTGCAAAGGTGGTCTAGACTCAAAATGTTCTGTTGGCTACGAGGGTCCCTTATGTGCGGTGTGCAGTAGACGTTTTTACATGCTGGCGTCGATATGCCGCAAGTGCCCTACCCTACCCTGGATAGTAACCCAGATCATACTGGTCATTGTGATTGTGGTGGGTCTGATTTTCTTGCTGATAAGAGACAAGAAGAACAAGTCAAGTGGGAGATCACTCTCGGATATCATGACAGCTAGACTTAAGATCCTGATTGGATTCTACCAAGTAACTTCAGGAACAATCTCCAGTTTCTCGTACGTCCAGTGGCCTGATGCCATGATCAAGCTAGTCAGGTATGCAGAGGTCTTTCAGATGAATCTTTTACAAGCAGCTCCACTTCACTGCTTATCAGACTCCCTCAAAACTAATATTCACGTCAAGCTGCTGGCTGCAGTATTATTCAACGTTGTTACTATAATGGCTGGAATCATATATTATCACATCAGGATCAGACAAATCACCAGCAAGGGGAAGTCCCTTCTTCAACAGCGTTGTTACCGCACGGTCTTCCTGATCTTATTCATCTCGTTCCCCATGACATGCAGCTATATTTTCCAGGTTCTCCCCGAAACTTGCCAGAAAGTCTGCACCTCGACAGATGATGAGAAGTTCTGCTTGTCTTACTTAAAATCTGACTACACTGTAGAATGTGGAAGCAAGAGTTTCAAGGTCATGAGCGTCCTCTCCTATGTCCTTGTCGTCTACCCTGTTGCATTTCCATCAATCATTTTCTACCTGCTTTGGAAATACTACTACAACGGAGGAAAGCAAGCTTTACGTAAAGAGAAAAGCCAAACAAAGCATGATGGTATCGTGGAAGGGTTAAAATTTGTCTATGAGAACTACGCCAGTAAAGTGTGGTTTTGGGAGATCATCGAACTGGTGCGCAAAGTTCTCCTGACATCAATCATTCTACTGGCTAATGCTGAAAGTCGTACATACCTTGGTGTAACAGCCATAATATCAGGAATATATGCCGTGCTGTTTGCTTACTACAAGCCAATCACAGACACCTTTGAACACTGGCTGCAGTTGACGTCCCTATTGGCTACCATGGTGAACATGATCGTTGGGATGCTGCTGAAGATCCCTAGTGACAGTATGTCTTCAAGTGTTAATACCCACGTCGATGAAGCTGTTGTAACAGCCGTACTGATCATCGCCAATGTTGCTGTCATCGCCATCATGGCTGGTTAGTAAAAAGATAGTAACTGCTTTTTTTATTGTCGGTTACTGAATAGTCCTTTAGCAGAATTCAAATTACAAGTGGCTTCTCATTAATGGCATAGTAGGTGTAGATCGAATCGATAAATATTTTTGGGTGGATTTCAATGTTTTTCTTATCATTCCTTTTTCTTTATTGCTGACATCTGTTTTTTTTTTGTTTTTTTTTTTTTTTTTTTGTTTGTGTTTTACAGTCAATTATATGGTGACGTTTGTGCAGACAGTACAGATCATCAGGAAGAACCCACAATGTTCCGTCTCATGCTGTCTGCATCTCGTCCTCACCTTACACCAAGCAGGAAGTGACGTTTCTGGAGTTGAAAGCAACAATGGTCTGAATAATTACCAAGACCTAAACGTTGGTACTGAAAAACCAGAGCTGGAAATGACCCCAGCTGGACTTTCCATTGAGCTCGAAGAAGAAAAGGAAGAAGTAGAAAGAGGAGGAGGAAGAGAAAAAGAAAAAGAGAAAGAAAAAGAAAAAGAGAACGAAGAGGAAACTAGTACCTAAATAACGGTAATAACTACTGTAAATACCTTATTATCACGTGATGAATATTCGTGGTGACTAATTAACGCTTAACATATATATCTAATTAATAATTCATTAAATCTTTATTCAATATTATTAACAATAATCAATTAACATTGTTGTTTAAAAAGAAAAGTACCAAGGATATGTTGTAGAACAGTACAACATATTAATGGACGTTCTCGATGGATAGTCTGAACAGTTTAATGATGCGATGAAGTTATATTGGAAAAAGATGCAGTAATCAGTCATTTCTTGAAATCACTCTGAACATTGCAAAATTGGATGAACTTTTAAAGTCCATGTAGGAAAATCACAGGTAGCCCAAGCTATGGTTCTGAATATATATAGAGAGAAAGTATGGCAGATCAAAAAATTCTTTAAAATAAAATAAACCAAGTCTTTCGTCTTTTTTTAGAGAGGAGATTTCCTAAAATCGCCTTAAAATGCAACCAAACCGGTCAGGAAACCACAAAACATACAATAAAACATTGATATACCGGTAAAGAAACAATAAAACATGAAATTTATTTTATTTTAAAGAAAGTTTTTGATCTGCCATATTATCTCTCTCTCTCTCTCTCTTTCTCTCTCTCTCTCTCTCTCTCTCTCTCTCTCTCTCTCTCTCTCTCTCTCTCTCTCTCTCTCTCTCTCTCTCTCTCTCTCTCTCTCTCTCTCTCTCTCTCTCTCTCTCTCTCTCTCTCTCTCTCTCTCTATATATATATATTCAGAACCATAGCTTGGGCTACCTGTGGGAAAATGATGATGATGGTGATGATGATTATGATCTGCCAGCCTATGTGACATAAAGACGGTTTTCTATATTAAGTGTATGTTTTAAGGATATACATTTAGGTTATCTTAATGAACGTTTATGTACTTAGTTTCCTAGGTAATTTAAAAATTCATTTAACCTGGGTATGGTCTCAAAACAAAAACAAACATCTTAAAGTAAAAACAAATCATCATTCCCCCACATGGACTTTCAAAGTTGATTTACAAAGATACATTTACATTACTGCTCTAAATATAGTATCAGGCTTATAATAATTTAAATTTGTTTAAGAATAGTCGAATTTTTAATAAAGGTTTGTTTGAGAGGCGAAAACGTTAACCTTTGCTCCACATGAAGCAAAAGAAAGCACACCAAAATGCTAGTACAACATGGTACAATAGATAGTATATTCAAGTTCGCACAGCCATGTGTATGCTTCGTCTTCAAATCGAACGAAGACAGCGATTCGGATCCAGTATCTGGATCACGTAGAACATGTTTTCAGGTTCAAAGACCGATAAAAGTTTGACAGGGTTCGGTAAATAGAACGCCTTGCGTGGAATAGCTGTTGTGAGCAACATAGGCCCCGTCCACACTAGTGCGTTTTAGTTTGAAAACGCATACATTTTGATGCGTTTAGGCCTTGCGTCCACACTAAAACGCTGAGTGTATCATCGAAAACGCATCGATTTGAAAACGCTATTAAAAGTGGATCAAAATGAAAACGCATACATATCGTATTAGTGTGGACGGTTGAAAACGCATCGAAATGAAAACGCTCACGTCATATGTCTATTTGAGCATGCGCATATTGTCAAACTTATGTCACGCCATCGTTTTGATCGTTTTTGAGCGTATTAGTGTGGACGGTCGAAAACGGAGCAAAACGGTAGTGTGGACGCGAATCGATCGATGCGTTTTCAGATCAAACGAAAACGGGTCCAAATGAAAACGCACTAGTGTGGACGGGGCCATAATAATCATCGAGAAGAACGAGACAACAAATAAATTTGTTATATACCAACGGTCAAAGTCCATTTTTCTCGTACTCTGATTGGGCGAGAGGGCATCACGTGAACGGGAACAAGATTCGATGTTTCTCCGGCAACGGTTCTCAGCGGGCAACAACATGTTATCTACCGAGAAATAACAAAACCGGAATTGATTTCACCGGAAGCCTAACTTTTCCTAAGTTTTTAATGTCAAATGTTTAAAAAATTGATTTTCTTCTTCTTTGACAGTTGGTATATAAAAAATCCCTTATTGACTGAAACCTCGGGAAAGTGGTGTGTTTTGTGGTCCCTCGACGGCGATGTTTCCCTCTGCTACGCCTTGGGAAACATCGTCGTCTCAGGACCACAAAACACACCGTTTCCCTCGGTCCCAGCCAATAAGTAAGACACTTGGTAATTGGGCCAGGGATTATGTGATATATTCAACCGAGAAGAACAATGACAACCAAGCTGATGTAAAAATAAGTTACACGCTTAGTGCCTTCACCGCTTAATTTTGAGCATTTATACGTGTATACTGCCATAATATCAATAATGGAAACCTTAATTTCAATATATTTGTAGGCTACATGTACAATCGTAAATCTCTCTTCTTTGTATAGAAGAAGAAAAAAAAAGCTATATAGTTACAAACTCCAGAGAAAAATATATAAATTAAGAAATTTAAATAAATTAAAAACCCCGTACATGTTTTAATTGCTTAAATATGCTTAAATAAAAAATACTATGTTAAGGTACTGAATAAATAATAGTATTGATTGGTAACTTAAATAGATAGTTCATGATCAAGCAACAGAGCATGCACCTGTGTTTGTTGCGGTCCATTTCCATAAAGTGCAAGAGCGACTGTCTGTAAATATCGACCAAACTTTGGCACAAGTGAAAAAAATCGATTTGGCTCATATTTTACTGGTAGCCCTTAGTATCAAATACATCCTGGCGCATATAGTTTTGAAAAATTACGTTAATTTTTTTGCCCGCAGCCTGCAGAATAGCCCGACCCCTCCGCTACGCGTCGTGGTCCTCTTAACACTTCTCTTGTGTTCTGCATAATTCCCACGTCCTGACAAAGCATGCCGTGCATTCTCTATTTCTTCATTTATTAATATCTAATTGCGCTTAAATCATATTTTAATTTTTTTTATGAATAAAACATCTTAAAATTATTTTGTGAAATATGCATCAATTGGTACATTTTATTATTTTTTTCATGTTCGTACATCTAATACAGTACCGAAGTGTGACGTCACGAAAATATCTATTTTGCTTTTGACAATTTTCGATCTTCAATTTCGATAGAGCATCAAGAAAGATGTTAACACGCCAAATTTTATGGGAATTGGTTAAAAAGCAACGGAGATATGGCGTTTTGAATATATAATTTCCCCATACGAATCACTGTATTTTCGGCTTGGTTTTATAAGTGTCAAACATGCTACTTTTATCAATGGATGAAGCTCGAACAAAAAAAATATTCGCAAGGGAATGGCACATGACCTGAAATGAAAAAAAAAGAACATTACAAACACTCTTTTTAAGTACTTTAAAAGACGAGTAAATTAAGATGTATTACAAGATTAGGTAGGGGTCAAAATGAATGGAAATGTGTTGTAATTTAGCGCCTTATGGCGCAATGTGATAATCGAGAGGATAAGATTTTTGAGCGATACTTAGGAGAGTTTGACTTTTGGTCGCGGGTCGCAGGTATGTAGTGCGGGTGCGGGTGCGAGTATGTGGTGCGGGTGCGGGTGCGGGTATGTGGTGCGGGTGCGGGTATGTAGTGCGGGTGCGGGTATGTGGTGCGGGTGCGGGTGCGGGTATGTGGTGCGGGTGCGGGTATGTAGTGCGGGTGCGGGTGCGGGTATGTGGTGCGGGTGCGGGTATGTAGTGCGGGTGCGGGTATGTGGTGCGGGTGCGGGTGCGGGTGCGGGTGCGGGTATGTAGTGCGGGTGCGGGTGCGGGTATGCGGTGCGGGTGCGGGTATGTGGTGCGGGTGCGGGTATGTGGTGCGGGTGCGGGTGCGGGTATGTGGTGCGGGTGCGGGTATGTAGTGCGGGTGCGGGTATGTGGTGCGGGTGCGGGTGCGGGTGCGGGTGCGGGTATGTGGTGCGGGGGCGGGGGCGGGTGCGGGTATGTGGTGCGGGTGCGGGTGCGGGTATGTGGTGCGGGTGCGGGTATGTAGTGCGGGTGCGGGGCGGGTGCGGGTATGTGGTGCGGGTGCGGGTATGTGGTGCGGGTGCGGGTGCGGGTCTGAATAAACAAAAAGGAAATGATATGGACTAAACTAAACTAGCAATAATGAATACAAAAATCATAACAATAAAAGAAACTTTTTATATCCATAATGATTTTATTTGTTAATTTCCAACTGAACGCGATGAATAATAATAAGAGAGACAAAACTAAACGTTTCAAAACACATAAAATTTGGGTTTACTTTCACAATAGCCAACCCTAATGACAACATTTTCTTGTAGCATTGTTCCTTTTGACACATTGGGACATGAAATTCACTGTTAAACCAACAATAACGCTGACTTCGCTAAGGCTTAGTTCAGACGTCCAGTGGAGTTTAGAAGCAAAGAAAACTATGTAGTAGACTATGGAACTCTGTACTTTCTGTGACATTATATATGAAGTGAAAATTTTTTGACTGGTAGCCCACAGAAATATATAGAACTTGCATATAATTATTTGCTATCAATATCTGAACTCAAGTCAATTAATTGGATTTGCGCAAAGCTCACAACTCTTCACTTTGTAAAGGAGATATTTTGCAAAGTAAGGATGTGCTGTTGTTAATCAGGTAGCCACATAAACGAACGGCATGGCACACGCAGGCTGATAAGCTTTGGGTAAAATTAATTGTATTTGCGCAAAGCTCACAACTCTTCACTTTGTAAAGCAGATATTTTGCAAAGTAAGGATGTGCTGTTGTTAATCAGGTAGCCACATAAACGAACGGCATGGCACACGCATGTTGATAAGCTTTGGGTAAAATTTCGGCTATAAGTCTTCTCGACTATGGGCCACTATGATCCCACTTATCTGCCATATATATATAACACAAATATTCCAGTTATCAGACCCCTCCCGGGTTTACGTAAATCCATCCCTGGTATCTCACGTTCATATTCCCGATGACACATAAAACATTGATTCTTCCGGCTATTCCAAAAAAATATTTATTTCTTGAATGAAAGCCATCAAAACGACCCTTGCGTATAAGTATAAGCATAGGACTTATAGTCTGGATGTTACAAATTCGGAAATTCGGTGACCGGTTAATAAGCGACTGGTTTCTTATCGCTTGGGCAGGTGGGGATGGGAGGGGGGATCGTCGGAGGATTTGCGGAGTTTTTAGACAACTCAGATGGAAAATCTGCTACATATTGACAAGTATTAAAGGGAAATCACACAAAGTTGAGAAAGTATCCAACATCATTGAGCAGATGCATGATCATTTAGGAATTTGTAGGGGTGGGGGATATTCAATCTCCAGGCGACAAAGAAAGCCCGGTCTCTTATTATTTACTTTGAGCTTGAATATGCCGGTCTCTTTTAAGAGAAATCTAGACGATTCACTACTTAGACCTCGTTCAGCTTTTGGCCAACGTTTTCAGTCTTTTCCATGGCCAGAGATCGCCTGAGGAATTCTACACCTGCTACTTGTCCCTCGACTCCATCCTACACCAAGGATGGATTGGTGGTTTGGACATATTGTTATTGAACTTGCATTGGAAGAAATTCGAAACATAGATACCCGGCACAAAATCAAGTCAACTTCTGTTTGCGTTGCGGTTAATGCAGCTTTATGACTGGAAATATCTTTAGAACATGCAAGTAGAGAAATAATTTGCATTTCGTCTTTTGAATGCTTTTGATCAATGTCACAATTTCCACCAGCAAGGCCTTTAAACGAACAATAGGTTTCCATGTTTTTAGTTTCTAGTGAAGAGTTTGCAGTCCTAAACAAACACGCAAGCAAAGGCGAGATTTCTGATTACAGATGAAGAACAACCCCTCTTCTTTTAATACCGTATTAAAGTATTAAAGTACAGAGATCCATAGTCTACTATAGAAAGGAAAAGTCACGATCGCGATTTTACAGCCCGTCAATCAAATGCTACGTTAGATCAATATGCATATCATTCTTGGTGTCACGTCGGCGAAAGACGTACAGCAGGGGCGTGCGCAGGGAGTATTCCTGGGGTTCCGGAACCCCCCTTTTCTTGGCAACAATGTTGATATTTTTAAGCATTTTAGCGACGATTTTTGTTACAGTTCTTATTTTCCTTGTTTTGCAATAAAGTTGGAACCCCCCTCTCCCCCCCCCCCTTATAAAAGCTCTGTTCACGCCCATGTACAGTGTTCAATAAATTCAGTTCTGTCGATTGGATATCGCTGCTTAACTTTGGGAATATAGTGGGTTCTTTAGCCCTTTATAAATATATTAGTTAATTTGGGAAGTCTAAGCAGTCCCTAAGTATAACTAGGCTGAAATGTGCGGCGGAATTGCAGGCGAATTCAGTTGTTGTTTTGAAAGCCATTGTTGACACAGATTACATTGATGTGCCAAAACAACACCGGATCATCGTTAAAAATCTCTCAAAAAGGATTTAACTTCTACATCGACAAGGTTAGAAACTTATAATTATGTATAAAAGCATTGTTGAAACCTCAAGTGTTTGATAGTTGTTGATAGGCCTGTCTTTCTTGTTTTTTCAAAAGCTAAGCCGGGCAAGAAGAAACGGCGAATCTCGGTAACTTCGGCCGCTCGTAGAAAATCAAGAACTAATTTACCCAAGCTAATTTTTGGCCAAGATGAAGAACAACTCATCTTCTTTTAATACCTTAAATATCAATTGATTCTAATGTTTCGGCAATAGTAAAATTGCCACTTGTTTTGAAGCTACTTTTACAGTAAGAAAAAGTATGGCTGATGAGAAAATTCGTCATAAATTCCACATTGTAGTGAAATCTTTAGTAATGATAGTAAATAAAGTATAGATGATAAGTAAAATGAATATAATATTATCAATACCAAAGGTTAGATAGTTTTACTGCATGAGGTCATTGAAGTTGGTCAATTTGGGGCCGTACAAATTAGCATAATTACCCGTTCGGTCTAAAATCCTTATTTCTCGAAAACAAAAAAATTCGAAAATCAAACACACCACGATGATTGGGACATAATGGGCTTTATAAAATAACTTTGATATTACGCGCGCTCTGATTGGTCAAAAAGCCATGTTTTATGAGAGCATAATACATGCTTACGTCATTTTTTTCTCTCTCGAAACTGCTTCTTCAAAGCATTTGAGCGCTAGTTATTTTATAAAAGCAATAAAAAAACAGTTTTCCGTGTATTATACTCTGCTAAAGACACTTGGGATGTGGAGAGAACACTTGAGAAGCTGGAAACCACTCCGCTACGCGTCGTGGTTTCCTACGCTTCTCTCGTGTTCTCTCCACATTCCGCGTATCTTTATCAGAGTATAATACACGGAAAACTGTTTTTTATTCCTTAAATAAATCCTGAAAGTTTGAGGGAAATCGATTTTTTCAGACTTGCCACGAATTTTGAAATTTGTTTGGTTTTTGCTGACATGTGCTCTTAAGTATTATCGCTCAATATTACACCAAGTGCTAAGGGTTTTTTTTAGCCTCAGCAGCCTCAAATACAAACCACAATTTAAATACAATCATTATACAAGTATTTTGTTCTCGTGAAAAAAAGCAAATGGTATTAGGGGATGTAGCCCTGTTTGTACATTAAGATGACGATTTTCTAAAGTTGCTTTCTTTTACCCTAACCATGATACAAAAAAATGATTAGGTATCCTTTTATTAACATTGTATTAATTATAAAAAAAGGCAAAGTAGCAGTTATTCAAGAATGATATATTACATATAGCCCAGCTGCCTTACAGGAAGTGGTTACACCTGGAATAAGAAAAAAAAAAAGAAGAGAAAGAAAAAAACCGGATGGCACATTGATTATGACATATTGATTATGCCAATTCTTTCTTCTTGTGAAGAATACCGGAACAAAACACTTGGCAACCATGCTGGTTGGTAAAAAAACCTGCTATTCAGCATTGCAGCTATGACGTCATGCAGGCGCGTTAGTGGGCTCATATCCTGATATTCAGCAGAAATAAGTATAAATCACGATATGAAAATTGGTATATATCAGTTCAGAACTGTTAGAAATTACAAATTGAATACGAAACGTTGCAGTTTGAGAATAAATTAAATAAAATAATCATGATATAGTTTCTCCATAAATTCTCTGTTTAACATAATATTTATTTTGGCGCGAAATTATGTGTTGGCGCGCAAATCCACTTTCAGATCCAATCAGAAGCGATCAACAACGTGGAGAGGATTTTTTTTTTTTGATTTGCTCTTCTAGTGAACACTATAAATACTTGCTAAGTGTTGGTTAGGCATCAGTCAGAGTAAGCAACAGTTTGGAAACATGAGGACTGGATTTTTATTCTTGGTAAGTCTACTTTTTCCTTGTTATTAGTGTATAGTAGTCATCCAGTCTCAAAACTACGGAAAATCACTGGAATCAAAACTAGGATTTTCAAATTTATTTATTGATATAAATATGGAAGAGAAATCTTCTCGTGATTTCAAACATGAATCAAGGGACATGTGTTAAAGGGTTATTTTAACAGCTTAACCGTTCGATCACCTCGTCAAAAATAAATACAAATTATCAAAAAAATAAAAAAATAAAAATTATGTCGAGCATGCAATTTATCAAATATTTTTACTATACATATGTTTTCGTACTGACTTTTGTCATCATATTTGCTGTTTATTTAACATACCCTAAACACATGATAGGTTGTGCTTTTGCTGGTAGCAGCACTGAAAGCAGTGGATGGTAACCCATTCTATGGTAAGAAAAATGAATGAAAAAAAGCAACTGATTTGAAGTTGCATTGCATTGTTCCTGCCCTATCACTGCTGCGTGAATTTTATCTTTACAAATATTGTATACAGATTCCGAGTTGCCATTTCCACTGGAAGAGCGCGTGGTCAATGGTCAACACGCAGAACAACACGAGTGGCCTTGGCAGATCCTCCTACTGTTGAACGGGAATCTTAGGTGTGGCGGATCACTGATCAGAGATGACTGGGTGCTCACCGCTGCTCACTGTGTTGCAAAGGTTGATGCTAGAAATTTCACTGTTGTTGTAGGTGGGTATTAATCCTGTATGTTCTATTTATTTGATGTAGAGAGAGAATATTAAGCATAAGCTATTTAGCACAAATAGCCCCAGTTTCTTACGACTTGCTAATAAAACAAAAGCTGATAAAACTGAAAACAGTAAGTGGCGTGCACATGAAAGAGGTTTATGGAAAAAATACGAAGGACAGTCAAGTGCGGTTTCCTTGAGTGCTCTCGACTCCACTTCACTGATAATCAACTGAGTGGAACACGAGGCATTTTTATCTGCAGAAGATATGGAAAACATTGTTTAACAAATTGAATTCTAGAAGAAAGTAAAAGCCAATATTCTTTTAAAACTCATTTTTTCCCCAAATCCTTTCTTGTAACTTGCCCACCATTTTCCCTGCACTTTTATGAAAATACACATGAATTCTTACCCACAAAAAAACAATATATCGTGAATTCTAATTCATTCTACTTAGGAGTGCACGATAGAGAGAGCATGACGAATGTTCAACAAAGGTTTTATGTCAAGAAGATAGTAGTACATAAACATTACAGTCAACTGAGTAACAAGAACGACATTGCTCTTCTGAAGCTGAGCGGCTTGGCGAAAGTTACTGAAAAAGTCAGACCAATAGAGCTCCCGACTCCAGGTCACAGGATTGCCGTGGGAACAATGTGTTATATGACAGGTAATGTTTATTACTGATGAATATTCATTATCACCATTCATAAAGATAAGTAGAACAAAGCAACAGCAACAACAACCCCATAATTTAAGTATCGCTCAAGACATGTTTTCTCTCGGTCATTACATGGCGCTGCAAACTGCTAAGTTCTACATTTCTATAAACCTTGCCTTACCTTATAATAGATCTTTCTCATCTTAAGTAGCGTATTTACGAAGAGATGATAACTAGCGGTAAGCTAGTGTGGGCTGCGTCGGTGTTTTTAATGATAAAAAGTTAAATTTTACACCGTAAAAAATAAGAGATCACTTACTGACGTTTCGGACGTTAGTCCTTCGTCGGAGTAAACACTTTACTCCGACGAAGAACTAACCTCCGAAACGTCAGTAAGTGATCTCTTATTTTTTACGGTGTAAAATTTAACTTTTTGTTCATAGCGTATTTATGTACCATCTCAGGCCTTATACTGGTTAACAAAACAATTATTCTCAATGCAATGTCACGTGATTTGAAATAAGAAAACAATACATAAGAAGAGGAATAAGAAACGATTGTTTTTGAGTTGCACCAATCTTATAAATCATTACACAGAAAGCAAAACGATAATACTTAAGGTGACTGACTACTTTAGCAAGGAATAATTACAAAATGTTCTTAGAAAGATATTTTACTCAGAATTTAACGCTGATTCTAAAAATGAAAAGAAAAATGGGGCGAATTTTATTTGTGAAGATTCACTAAAAATATTTGAAGAAAGTTTTTTAAGATAAGCAAAAATTCAGCTTCTTGTCAGCTCAATCAACCGAAAATTGTACTCAAACGACAACAACAAAATCAAACACTTTTTTTATAAGTTCTAATAATTACTTTTGTCTCAAACTTTCTCAAGAGGTTAATTTTTATTTGTTGGTTTAGGAAATTCAAAGAAAAATATAGAGTACTGTGCAGAATTCGGGAGTTTTGCCCTGTTGAAGTTCAAAACATTTATGATGGTTTCTCAATAAAATTTTGAAGGTTGTTATGCGGTCATGAGCGATTTTTTTGTGCGCACACATCTTGGGCTCAAAAGTAGCCAGGTAATTTGGAAGCTAAGTTCTATTATCTCATAGGTTGGGGTCTTGAATCAGGTAAAGGAACAGCACCTATTGTCCTAAAAGAAACACAGATTCGCATTGGAAGCCATCATGATTGTCAGAACAACTTTAAGAAGTTTAATGACAGAATAGATCAAACTTCAATGATATGTGCTGGTGGACAAGGTAAAGGTGGTGGTTGCGCTGGTGATAGTGGTGGTCCCTTAACTTGTAATGAGGATGGTCAGTGGACACTTCGTGGTGTGGTCAGTTGGGGACATCACCAGTGTCTACCAAGTCATCATACTGTCTTTGCACGAGTCAGTAGTTTTGTTCACTGGATTGAAGACACCATTGGTGAAGGTAACGCGATATGCACTGAGATTAAGTAACACCAGAAACTCATAAGGAGGTAACCCCCTTGTGAGTTCTGCTGATAATACGTGTGTTTGTTAGTGTGATAGCCTTCTTAGCTTACTTGCTTGCACCTTATTGTTTTGTTTACTCGTCAGTCATTTTGTTTTCTTTGCTTAATTATTTTTGATTATACTTTGAGTTAGGTTTACTTGTTTACTAATTGGAATCTAGTGGAAGAAGAGCCACTCTGTGCAATCCACCGATAATTCCCATATTCTTGATTTATTGATTTTTTTTATTACTTAAGTGTTTGTTTTTTTATTATGTGCTTGTTTGCTTGTTTGTTTGCTTGCTCGTTTGCTTCTCTGCGTGTCTGCTTGTTTGTTAGTTTCCTTGTTTGTTTGCTCTTTAGTTAGGAGTTTGTTCGTTTGGTATTTGTTTACTTGTTTCTATAACCACTATTTTATCCAATAGTCATTTTCATCAATATGATCATGATTGTCACCACCATCATCATCGTCGTCGTCACTACTACCAAAATAGTTTATACCCTTCTGTGTATTTCAACCCTCTATGTTTTTCCTCACAGCCGACTGTGGTACCCTACTATGCTTTAATGGTGGAACAGCATCCTGTTTTCATGGTAACGTTTACTGTGAATGTCTCCTTGGTTACGGAGGTCACCAGTGTCAATGGGGTAGGCTACTTTATTCTGTGATAGATCCTACTTCTTTTACTTTGCTTATGATGCATTTTGTTATACCTAGGTTCGTGCAGATCCTTGCCTTGCTACAATAGTGGTACAAGATATTGTTCCGTCGGCAGATCTTTCTGTGACTGTCTCTCGGGTTACAGTGGACGTCAGTGTCAATATTCAGGTAAAGCAAACTGAAACATACGGACCATTAATTTTATTGAACATTAATACAAGAATCCTTTGGGTTGCTCTAAGTTAGGGAACAGCGAACTTACAGATAATATTGGAAATGAGCGAGTTCAGGTTTACGGGGTCAGTCTTGGTATGGGTAGGCTCTATCTTTATTACTAGAAGATCTAGGACTGATTTTCTTATAAAAGTCCATGTAGTTCCCTCCTTCAGCACACATACATAAATTGTTAAGTAGTTAAGCAAAATTCAGGTGAAAAGTTAGTGTTTCAAAATTAGAAGGATTTGTATGTTAAGGAGAACAGAGGGTTGACCAGCATACTTTTCCATGCTTTAGAATCGTGCAAATTCTCTCGTAGCCTCTCAAAGGGTAACACAAAATTTCCCCTATAAAGCATTTCATTTATGCAAATTAGTACCCCAAATTTTCGCATAAGATATATCAAGGCGCTTTGTTCGTAAATAATTATAAAGAAGGAAAGTAAATATTTTTGAGTTTTGACTGTACTATATCCAACGAAAGCTCCAGCAACAAATAACTCTACAACACTACCTAGTACTCGCGCAACAAACCTTCCTGGGTAAGGAAACTGTGTGATTTCAGTAAGGCCCGGTTCAAACGTCGATCTTCTCATGAGCCGAACCTAATGACATCAAAGAAGACCGCCTTATTATCTATTGTTTTCAATGCGTTCGGCTCATGAGGAGATCGACGTTTGAACTGCTACAATACGCAAAATCAGCTCGAGAACTATGGGTCTGATTTCACGAGACGAAAGCCGAGAACATCAACGAAATTATCGCAACGGACATAATATTGATTTTTTTTGTTCGTCCCCCATAGGAATAGACCTCTTTACTTTCGTTGTTTGTTGTGCCCATTTCAAACCACGTGATGCCACTCTTGGGAATTGATTCATTCATGTGTAAATTTTTTAACAAAAGAACATTTCTCAATGGAATGACATGTAGTCTGAAATGGGCAATTTGCATACGAAGGTAAATAGGTCAATTACTATGAGGACGCGAGAAAGGTTGCTTGCTAGTTTTAACTCTTTTACGGCTTACTTTTAAAAAAGTAAGCCGTATCTCGGTTATTGCAACTCGTGATGAAAGATATAATGTATATATTTTTTTATTCTCCAAAGATCTTAAATCCACTACGAAGCCAACACTTCAACCAGGAGAGACGATGAGGTAAACAATGTATTCTAAGTCACTGTCAGATATCTGTGATATTATGTTCAGACTCATGTAAATATGATGGTAGTAGCATGCAATAGACCCCTTGCAGCACGTCGGAACGCAGCTCTATTTTGAGGACAAAACAAAATATTTTCAATTTCCTGAAAATTGGAAACCTATTGTTTTGTTCTCAAAATTGAGCTGCATTTCGACGTGCAGCAAGAGTCTATAGCCATTTGGAGATTAAAGATATCTTTATATTTTATATATAAGTATGCATTTTTAATTCAATTCCGTATGAAAGTAAAAGGTAAAAAGTTTTTGGCATCCTAAATCTAAAAATCGGCTCCTTTTTACTTCTAATAACAATGGCATTCCATTGCTCGATCAGCTTCCTGCGATTGTTATGTAAGATCAAAAATGACTCGATACCACCTTGCATATTAAAAAAAGCGGGAATTGTGCTACCTGTTCACGTGATCAATATTGCTCCCTGACACGTTAGTTTTCTTCAGGTTTGATCATCTTATAATGAATAATTTTAATTAAAATCTGATCTTTCTCTACTTGCAGGGTTCTTCTCAAACTGATTCAACAATTCAGAGACCTGTTAGACTCGGTAAGTTAATTTATTGCTGCTCCAACTTTTAATTGATTTCTCAAGATCTTAAAAGGGGTGGGAAATACAATCATTTTTTTCTATCAAACAAAATTGGCAAAACCCTTATCCGGATTTCCTTATCAGGATTTCCAACTTTAAAATAAACTAAAAATAGTTGTTACATTTTCAATGTCTTTTATACGGAAATTCCAAGTTTGGCAATACTACCGTTTCGAGTTCTCTTTTACGCTGTGTTAGCCTCAAAACCGTGTAATATATTCTTTTATTCGGTAACAGCCCGTGGAAATTCAAGAGATCTGTGTGTAAAGAAGACAAAAAAATACTTTGAAATTTCACGAGTTTTATCTAAATTTCTGCATAATTTACGCACAATTGAGGCTAACACAGCGTAAAAGAGAACTCGAAACGGGAGTATTCTATTTCACATTCTGAAGGCCAATAACAGTTCCTTTTTTAACCATTAGTTTTTAGCATTTAATTGGAAATAAATAAAAATGTTGATAAATATTTCCAATTAGATCCAGAAGATAATCCAGCAAGGTTTGACGGAGAATGCAGCCATTCAGTACAAAAGTAAGTGAGCAGGAATCTTAGCTTATTGGTAAATGTTTTTTGTTACCTCCCAGCCTAGGAAAATTGACCTTCAGGGAATTCAGTTGCCAAGGTCAATTCAACTCAACGTCAAGTCTATACAGCACGTGAAGCAATTATAGCAGCATTTGTGTTTTCTGAGAGAATATTTAAAAGTAGTATTTTTATCATGCTTATCTGAACATCTCAAAATTTATCTAAAAAATAGATATGAACACTATTATTAATTCTGTTATTAGGACAAATCACTTCGTTGTTGAGCGATTTAGAAGACCGTGCTGACAGAATCCCGAGGTTGCATGGCTTAATAACTGTCAAGGCTAAAAGCTACGTCAGCAGTGTAAGGTCACGTGCTCACAAGCTACTAAGTAAAATCGATGAGGCCATGTTAGGTGAGAATAATATGCTAGACCACGTTTATTTGAAAAATGATAAAGTGCTAAAGGATTGTTGTTGTAATTCAAGCGGCCCTCGCCCGAGTCTTAAAAGTCATATATCTCACAGAATTTGACGAGATGGATCGCAAAGATTTACTTTAATTTTTTAAACAACACGTATACTTCAACTTTTTTTCTCTAAATTCTTTGAAACGCGTATTCTTGTATTGGGAAGAGACCTGGAGCAAGGGCCGCTTGGCTAAGCATCGAAGTGCGCTGTGATTGGACGGTTCGTGCGTGCTCCGGACACCTGGTAGTTACATAGAGATAATTTACCAAAGCAATAAAACATAAAAATACACATATATTAGTTTAGAGATGTGAAGGTTGACTTGTGACGGAATTTAACTTGTGACGTATGACGTATCTGTGAAACCACACTATTTAGAACCAATGATATAACATGTGTAAAAATGTAAGCATAAGTCAAATGAGTATTCTTAATTAGTAAAATTCTACTACTATACTATTGCAAATCCTGCATTCTGATTTGCTAACGTACTCACTATCTATCAGCCGATAGATAGTGGGTAGAGAAAGCCGGACTTGTTTTGAAAAAATGGCGGCTTTTCCTTCGCGCTTTTGTGAAGTTTAGTTTAGTTTAGTATAGTATAGTTTAGTTGAGATTTTTACTAAAACAATTAGAAGACTCACTCTCGATTTCTATCGGCTTTGATAGTTGACTCGGGGCCGGAGCCCCTCGTCAACTATCAGCCGATAAAAAATCTCGAGTTCGTCTTCTAATTGTTAATTAGACCGATATGTACTCGTTGACGATGCATTGATAAAAATTAATTCCTAGGTTCTTTTATTTTTTGTTTTGTTTTTATTGTTATGTCTGTTAATGTTGATGTTAATTTGTTGTTGCTGTAAGTAGTTCGTTGGTTTGATTGCGTTCGTTCGTTCTTGTTTGTATATATTTTTTTTATTTTTTTATATTTTTGGTTGGTTGCCAACTTTTCCTGTGAGGGAATATTGCTGAAAATGCATACCATTTTTTGTTTTTTTCAGAGAAGAAATGACTGACCAAGAATTGCAGCATAGGCTTTTAAGACCACACATTCTAAAACGATAATTGATAAATTTCAGCGACTAAGTTTAATGAGGAATCTTCTCACTTAACAATAAAAATAGAGATGTTAAGTGTGACGTCATTTCCTTTATAATAAAAAACGACTTGAGTGTCCAAAGCGAAAACAATTTCTACAAAGGTTTTTCTTACTTTTTCTTCGTGACAGGATTAGATGTCCAAAGTTCTAATTGTTTCAGGTGGAGGTTAAGTCATTGAGTAATTTTTTGGCTTTATTTTAGAGGTATTTTTGAGCACTTGGACCCGGAAATACGTCACAACTTAACAGCTCTATAAGTAAACGTAACTCTGCATGAGCCAGAATATCTAATTTTGTAAGGGATTCTTTCAAATGCATCATTCACTAATATTTGTAACCCACTCAAATTAATAAGTTGTTTTGAATCTAATAATTCAAACGTTAAGCTAAAAATTGAATACTCTCTTCTTCAGTTTTTAATAAATGGTCAAGAAAATAGAGTGGCATTTTACAGTTTCATCACCACGTATAGTCCCCTTTCACGTGACGTCAAAATAGCATAATTTGGAGGCAAAACAAAACAATTTCAATCTCCGACGCCCTACGGCGTCTAGACTTCAACAAAACCTCCCTCGGCTTTCGGGGACATTTAATCACTAATCACCCTAAAGTCATGCTATTATTATAATAAACATTATTATCCTCGCCCGCGACTTACTGAGTCAAGCATTATCCTCACGTTGGAATGCAGCTCAATTTGGAGGACAAAATAATAGGTTCCAATTCTCAGGAGATTGAAATTCCCTTTTTTCCCCCCTACAAATGGACCCCCTTGCAGTACCTGGGAATGCAGCTCAATGTGAAGTATAGAAATAGAAAGAATGTTGTAAAAAAAATAAATAAAGATCGAAATGAACTGATAATTAGATTTTTAGAATTAGCTTTCAAAGACCTTTAATATGACAGAGTTTGAAAATTTTCGATTTTTATATCTTGCATAGGTATAGGCGATTTTTAGGGAGAGCCCCTTTTAACACCTAAATGCAGCTCACATTACCCCACCCCCCCCCCCTCCCCTCACAGGCCATCTCCCAGTAAAATATTCTTAACGATACGAAAATTGTGCAAATCGAAGTTCAGTAATGCAGCCCTCTGATTGACAAGCTTTGTACGCTGTCTTTTGACAATATTTAAAATATGTTACAATGTGACTGATCCATGTCTGGCGTATATATATACAAATACCTAATTAGATGCAAGAACATGAAAAATAAAAAAAATACCTACCCTATGATGCATATCTCACAAAATAATTTTAAGATGTTTTATCCATTAAAAAAAATGATTTAAGCGCAATTAAATATTAATAAATGAAGAAATAGAGAATGCACGCGCATGCTTTGTCAGTTATAAAGGACGTGGGAATTATGCAAAACACGAGAGAAGTGTTAGGAGAATCACTCGCTCGCTTGTTCACGATATGACGGGAAACTCGTGAATAAAAACGATATCAGGCTCTTAACATGTGATAATCTCTATTTAATCATATATAAGCAATTAAAACATGTACGGGGTTTTTAATTTATTTAAATTTCTTAATTTATATATTTTTCTCTGGAGTTTGTAACTATATAGCCTTTTTTTTTCTTCTTCTATAAAAAGAAGAGAGATTTACGATTGTACATGTAGCCTACAAATATATTGAAATCTTTAAAGTTTCCATTATTGATATTATGGCAGTATACACGTATAAATGCTCAAAATTAAGCGGTGAAGGCACTAAGCGCGTAACTTATTTTTACATCAGCTTGGTTTTCATTGTTCTTCTCGGTTGAATATATCACATAACCCCTGGCCCAAGTCCCAAGTGTCTCAAAGCCGGGGGAATGCATACTTGCATACTAACACTTATTGACTGTGACCGAGAGAAAAGGTGTGTTTTGTAGTCTCGAGACGACGATGTTCCCCGAGGCGTAGCAGAGGGAAACGTCGCCGTCGAGGACCACAAAACACACTGCTTTCCCGAGGTTTCAGTCAATAAGGGTTTTGTTATATACCAACTGTCGAAGAAAGAAATCAATTTGTTAATTATTTGACATTAAAAACTTAGAATGTTAGGTTTCCGGTGAAATCACTTCCGGTTTTGTTATTTCCCGGTAGATAACATATTGTTGCCTGCTGAGAGCCGTTTTCGGGGAAACATCGAAACTTGTTCACGTTCACGTGATACCCTCTCGCCCAATAGAATACGAGAAAAATGGACTTTGACAGTTAGTATATAACAATAAGGTACATTTCCCATACATATTTAATTGGCAGAGTTTGCGCATGGCAATGGGGCAGTGTAACTACATCCAAGGGATGGTACTTCATATACTGTTTTTGGACTATATTTATTTGTTTGTCTCATTCTTCTTGATGGTTACTATGTTTGACACAATAGCTATTCCACGCGAAGCGTTCTATTTCACCAAACCCTGTCAAACTTTTATCGGTCTTTGAACCTGAAAACACGTTCTACGTGATCCAGATATCTGGATCCGAATCGCTGTCTTCGTTCGATTTGAAGACGACGCGAACACATGGCTGTGCGAACTTGAATATACTATCTATTGGAACATGTTGTACTAGCATTTTGGTGTGCTTTCTTTTGTTTCATGTGGAGCAAAGGTTAACGTTTTCGCCTCTCAAAAAAAAAATGTTTACTTCTTAAAAATACGTCATCGCTTATTACATATTACGTTATTTAGAAAGCCTCTGAGATGTAAAAATAAGCCGGTTACGCCCTCTGTGAATATATCTCATGACCACGAGCTAAAGGCCGATAACCCTCACCTATAGGCTACTTCTCTTACATGTTAATGACTCCAACAACTTTATCTATATGCTTAAACTTAGTCTTAAATCTTAAATATCAGCTTCCATTTTTAATCAAATTCATGTCCTAACTGTGCGACTACTATAACCGGCGCCAAAATGCATTCCGACTTTGGCTGGTTGAGCCAACCATGCAGAGACAACCAAAAATCAATAGTATTTAAACACTGAGTCCATCTGTTGCAACAAAATTATTCAGATTCCCATGAGAAAAAAGATGATCGTTTTAACAACTCGTGCTGTACCGGTTTCTGATTGGATCAAAGTTTTCATTCTACATTTTGATTGGTCCTCACTGTCTAAGTGGCCCCAATTATAGTAGTCGCACTGTAAAACCTTTATTAAAAATTTGACTATTCTCAAACAAACTTAAATTATTATAAGCCTATACTAAATTTAGAGCAGTAATGTAAATGTAATTTTTTTAAACTTTAATTTGAAAGTCCATGTGGGAAAAAGATGATGTTGTTTTTGTTTTGAGATGTTTGTTTTTGTTTTGACACATTACCTACGTCATAATGCGTCTTAATTGAATGACAAATAAAATGATTTTTTTAAATTAAGAAAACCCAAATCTATATCCTTAAAACATAAACTTGATATAAAAAATTAAACAAATTACTACATCTTTTTCCAATATAACTTCATCACATCATTAAACTGTTCAGACCATCCATCGAGAACGTCCATTAATATCATGTAGTGTTCTACAGCATATCCTGGGTACTTTTGTTGGCACCAATGTTTATTTATTATTGTTAATATTATTTAATAAAGATATAATGAATTATTAATTAGATATATATGTTAATTGTTAATTAGTCACCACGAATATTCATCACGTGATAATAAGGTATTTACAATAGTTATTACCCTTATTTAGGTATTAGTTTCCTCTTTTTTTTCTTTTTCTTTCTCTTTTTCTCCTCCTCCTCCTCCTCTTTTTTCTTCTTTCTCTTCTTCTTCTTCTTCTTCGAGCTCAATGGAAAGTCCAGCTGGGGTCATTTCCAGCTCTGGTTTTTCAGTACCAACGTTTAGGTCTTGGTAATTATTCAGACCATTGTTGCTTTCAACACCAGAGACGTCACTTCCTGCTTGGTGTATGGTCAAGACGAGATGCAAACAGCATGAGACGGAACATTGTGGGTTCTTCCTGATGATCTGTACAGTCTGCACAAACGTCACCATATAACTGACTGTAAAACACAAACAAGAAACAAACAGAAGATGTCAGCAATAAAGAAAAAGGAAGGATTCGAAAGACATTGAAATCCACCCAAAAATATTTATCGATTCGATCTACACCTACTATGCCATTACTAAGAAGCCTCTGGTTATTTGAATTCTGCTAAAGGATTATTCAATAACCGGCAATAAAAAAAGCAGTTACTATCTCTTTACTAACCAGCCATGATGGCGATGACGGCAACATTAGCGATGATCAGTACGGCTGTTACAACAGCTTCATCGACTTGGGTATTAACACTCGAAGACATACTGTCACTAGGGATCTTCAGCAGCATCCCAACAATCATGTTCACCATGGTAGCCAATAGGGACGTCAACTGCAGCCAGTGTTCAAAGGTGTCTGTGATTGGCTTGTAGTAAGCAAACAGCACGGCATACATTCCTGATATTATGGCTGTTACGCCAAGGTATGTACGACTTTCAGCATTAGCCAGCAGAATGACTGATGTCAGGAGAACTTTGCGCACCAGTTCGATGATCTCCCAAAACCACACTTTACTGGCGTAGTTCTCATAAACGAATTTCAACCCTTCCACGATACCATCATGCTTTGTTTGGCTTTTCTCCTTACGTAAAGCTTGCTCTCCTCCGTTGTAGTAGTATTTCCAAAGCAGGTAGAAAATGATTGATGGAAATGCAACAGGGTAGACGACAAGGACATAGGAGAGGACGCTCATGACCTTGAAACTCTTGCTTCCACATTCTACAGTGTAGTCAGATTTTAAGTAAGACAAGCAGAACTCCTCATCATCTGTCGAGGTGCAGACTTTCTGGCAAGTTTCAGGGAGAACCTGGAAAATATAGCTGCATGTCATGGGGAAGGAGATGAATAAGATAAGGAAGACTGTGCGGTAACAACGCTGTTGAAGAAGGGACTTCCCCTTGCTGGGGATTTGTCTGATCTTGATGTGATAATATATGATTCCTGCCATTATAGTAACAACATTGAATAGTACTGCAGCCAGCAGCTTGACGTGAATATTAGTTTTGAGGGAGTCTGATAAGCAGTGAAGTGGAGCTGCTTGTAAAAGATTCATCTGAAAAACCTCTGCATATCTGACCAGCTTGATCATGATATCAGGCCACTGGACGTACGAGAAACTGGAGATTGTTCCTGAAGTGACTTGGTAGAATCCAATCAGGATCTTAATTCTGGCTGTCATGATATCCTAGAGTGATCTCCCACTTGACTTGTTCTTCTTGTCGCTTATCAGCAAAACAATCAAACCCACCACAATCACAATGACCAGTATGATCTGGGTTACTATCCAGGGTAGGGTAGGGCACTTGCGGCATATCGATGCGAGCATGTAAAAACGTCTACTGCACACCGCACATAAGGGACCCTCGTAGCCAACAGAACATTCCGAGTCTAGACCACCTTTGCACGCCGATGCAGTGGGACATGAGTAGGCTTTAGGGAGACCTAGAGTATACTGAGTTAGACTTTTGTTATATGACTTGCTAGTAACTTGTAACTCAGCAGAAAAGTTCAGGTACATGTGCTTGGTTTCTGTAGAATTCCAACTCCAGTAAAAACCAGGTAACAGACTGATCGTCTCGTTTGTACATATGTATCCTCGTGTACATGGGAAACAGGACTCAAAGCGATGTACGCGGTAATGGTCGTCGCGGCAGAAACAGGCTCTAAACAAAGCTGGGAGATCAGGACGCGTTCCTGGTAAATGTCAACAAAAATATGTGAGGGAAAAGATAAATGTATGAAACAGAGTTTGCACCACAAAATTATACATTCTATTCATCCATTGATTATGTGAGTCTTATTGGCTTACCATCTGGACATGTCTGACAGTCAGCTCTTTGTACTCCTGGTGAATTTTGTGGACTAACAAAAGTTCCAACTGGACACTGTTTACACCCCAAACCATGAGAAAGGATCTTGTATTGTGCCTGCTCATCTTGGTAGAAACCACCTGGTTTGAAACAAAACGGTTACGAATAAGGGTAATAGACTATTGGAGCAGCCTATTAGGGTATTGAGCCATGAGAAACCACAATATTTTGGTTAGCGTTAAGAAACTGATTGAACTAAATATTCGTTTGAAGATAGTCTCTTTTCATTTTGTGAATTAGTTCCCTTTGGGGATGGTCCCTAGACTTTTTTAAAAGGCCGATTTACGAGATGCAACTTTTCCCTACAACTTTCACGTGCAATTTAACACGATGAAGCCACCATTACGACACGAATTGATCCGTGTAATTAACCGTACAACTTACTTACGATTGTTTCATGCAACACGGAAAAAATTGTAGCATTTTGAAACTACATGCATTAAAACCGTACAACAATCTTGGGAAAATAATAATAAATTTGGAGATTTTTACAACAAAACACGCGAGTTTGAAAGGCTTCTGCATATTCAACATGCCAATGTAAACAGCTTAAATAGAAAATACACCGAAACAGAAACGAAGCGTTATGCGAAAAAAAAATATTAAAAAAAAGTAAAAACCTTTACTTTTAAAGAAACAGAGAGGCTAATTAGCTTGTGGGGACATGAAGAGGTGTTGTATAATTGCCACCACTAGGATTATTTCAGCATAGATTCAAGAGCAAGGTATCGTAAGCCAAAAGCAGCGCTAGTGTGAATAACCGCTAAACATGCCCTATACATGTCTGTTGTGTTAGACAGTTGTATGCAAGAATTGTGGAGTGTAATTCGGCTTTAGATTTTACTTTTAGTGCCTGCCCGATCGGATATAGAGTACCGAAGTGATGACGTCATAAAAATGATTTTTGACCGTCTTATATTTTTGATCTTCGATTTCGATAGAACATCAAGAAAGATGTTAACACGCCAAATTTTTTGGGAATTAGTTAAAAAGCAAGTGAGATATGGAGTTTTGAATATATAATTTCCCCATACAAATCAATGTATTTTCGGCTTGGTTCCTAACGTTAGTTTTAGTTTTAGTTTTAGTTTTAGTTTATTTTGTGGTACTCTATTGAGTATGAGAACAATAACCTACCTGCTGAACATTTCTTGCAAACACTTCCCTGTTTGAAGGTTCCGTACGGACACAGAGAACAGATATATAACGGGTCATATTCAATTTTTTCAACTATGTATCCTCTTTCAGCATAATACTCAGGACCAGCTTCAGGACAAGGAAATGTAGGTGTTTGCGATGCGAGGTTCTGAGAACTGTTAAGAGAATAATACACGACTTGCATTGATAGGTCATGTGACCCTACCCCCTTAGTCAAAATGAACAACAGAAAGAAAAAGAGCACCGTGCCGATTAGTAGGGAGGCAGAGATTCAGCTTTTAACAAGCGATACAGGAGAAATGGATTTCAATATCATACGGAATATTTTATAAGGATTTGTATACGTAATCACATGATTTTGAGTGCCATTTAGAATAAATTAGGACGAGTAAATTTTTCAATGTTTAACAAAATTGCACGGGCCGTAACGAAATTTAACCTATTTCTCCTATATTCAACATTATGAGCTGAAACCTCGCCTCCCTGCAAATGCAAAGTGCTCTTTTCATTTCTGTTGTTCATTTTGACACAGCTGCTCGTCTTAAGGAGGTAAGGTCACGTCACCTGTTAATGCAAGTCGTCTATTAACAACACAACAATGTAATTAGTGTAATATATAAGAGGGGATGTCAGCAAAAATCGAACATATGCCGGCATTAGCCAAAAGTTCGATTTCGCTCAAATGTTGGTATTAGGTAGGCCTATATGCGAGATATACCACGGTATCTTTCATTTGTCGAAACATTGCTCCTTTTCCGAGAAAAACGAGAAATTAAAAACGAATTTGTCAATAATTGACCCTTGGAGAGAGACAAAATATACTCCAACTTCGGGGGGCTCGCGTGCATTTGCAAAAATATTTACATGTTTAATTCTTTAAAAACTGCTTTATATAATGTTTTAACTTTAAAAAGCTAAAATTTTGTTGTCTCCAATGAGTTCATAACGGTGAAAAAAATTTATTTACCAGGGTACTTTGACGCCTTGTGAAAAGTAACGAATTTTCAAAAGCGGTTTTCACCATGTGCTAAATAAAATAAAAGGCCAATATTAAGAAAATGAAAAGTCGAAATGATATTCTAACCGTGACTGAAAGCATTTTTCGGGTTTTTATTCTGCGACGAGAAATAAAAATTTAAAGTTGGAGAAATGTGTTATACTTGGCGAGACTTTTAATGTTGACTGTTTTAAAATTTATCTAACAGCCCGTGGTAAACACATTTTTCTTTTTATTTCTTTTCTCTTAAAGCGTATATGTTCATAATTACTGTCCGTAAAAATCCTTGATGGTCCAGTAAAGCCTACTTCTATAAAAGCTGAAACTTAGAAGGATATTTCCAGTAGATTTCGCCTAAAATGGGAACGTGACCAGTGCAGACGTGACTCGGTGTCGTCAAAGGCGACACATAATTATTTTTATACTCTATCCACTTCATGGACGAGTATAAATCATTTTATAGCTTTAATCTCATTTATTAATGCCCGTTTCGACAGATAAAAAAAGCAATAGAGAAGTTATTTAATTCAATGGAGTCAGCCAAAATTTAAGCTCACTGACAGAATTGCTGTCCAAACACAACAGAGAAGACCAACTAGCTCTCGAGTCTATCAAACGATGCAATGACTTAGTCCTGAGCCTGCATATATTCCCAAAAACAAGTGAGTTCGAGTTGACTAATCCTGTTATGGAAGCCAGCTGTCTGGCAATCATTTTCCTTTTGGCCAGTGCCTCGTTAACGGTAGCTAGCAGTCTAGCAATTTTTTCTTGTGGGACTGACAAAATTTTTTCATTTAAATCCCAGTTCAAACCTAGCCATTTTGAATATTGTGTGGGCGTCCAAATACTTTTGTTCTCGTTGGGCACGAATCCACTTCTCAGTAGATCAGTTCTGACACGGCTAGCCTGACTACGACATGAAGGAAGACAGGGTGCGGTCCCCATACCATCGTCTAAATAAACAACTATTTTGAACGCTAGGCTACGCCAGAGCTTAACCAAAGGTCTCATGACTTTGGTAAAAATATAAGGCCCAGTGGCCAGACCAAAGGGTAAAACAGTGAATTGAAAATACTTTGTTATCCCTTCAAAATTCCAAGAAAAACCTAATCTTTTCCAAGGCCCTTTTTTCCGCTAATCGAAGCTTTTTCTCGTCATCGGAGTCCTCTGCTAGTTCATCTGGCTCATACTCTTCGACTGCAGTCCAACCGGCAGGGCTTTTGTTGGCGAAACGTATGAGCTTATTCCTTTTCTGTATACTAGACTTCATTTTCTCGAGTTTGCCGCTAACTCTAATTAACTCTCCTGAGAGTAGAGCCTTCGTCGTTGTTTCGAGGGCGTCATGGAGATCAGAGTTGAATTCATATTGAATCTTAATTCCTTTGAATTTGAACGATTCAGCTTTGGACTGAGTCTTTAACTTCTTAAGCTGGGACTCGTGGTGATCTTCTCTTTCACGCTTAAAACTTTGGAATTTCTGTACAAGCTTTGCATCTAGTAGCTGAACAAATCTGTCAATTGATGATGGTAATGGGCCCGTCCCTGTAGAAGTAGATCCAGTAGGTCCTTCAGCTCCAGAGATTCTAGTTGGTACAGATCGACTTTCACTATCGCTAGCAAGAAGCTCGCGTTCTGCGTCCGACATAGTTTCAATTCAAGTGATTCGTAAAGGCCCGTTCACACGGGCGATTTTTGCAGCGATTTTAGGTGCGATTTTTGCGGCGATTTTGATCCTTGTTAATAATGGTAAAGGATTAACTTGTAAATCTTTATTCAGGACGCCAAGATTACCTGGACAAATGTCTCTCTTTAGAAGCATGAGTTAAAATTTATTATATTTTCAAAAATCACCTCGGAAATCGCAGCAAAATCGCTGCAAAAATCGCGCGTGTGAACGGGCCTTAACGAAATGCCTTCGGAGTGGGTAACGCACGAATGAAACACAAACAATGTATATTGTTAACTAACTGCTTCACTGAGCTTCTTGTATACATTCCGTAACGCTATAAAATACATGTAGAATGCCGCGTCTCCCAACTCCCTGGCACACTTATATATATGGTCACGCAACGGCTATTTGTAAAAGAACCCGCTTCGACTCTTATCTAGAAAAAATGCATCTTTCTTAGCGCTAATTTCAATTGTATTAATTCATCTATTCACGCCATGTAGTGTTACTTCACTATCTTACGATATTTTGCTCTTTTAGGTTTTTTTAAATTATTTGATTGAACGCACCGGCCGCCGTTCTTTGACATTTCTGCAACTTTAGATCTTGATTACTCGTCACAGAATAAAAAACCCAAAAAATGCTTTTAGTCACGGTTAGAATATCATTTCGACTTTTCATTTTCATAATATCGGCCTTTTATTTTATTTAGCACATGGTGAAAACCTTTTTTGAAAATTCTTTACTTTTCACAAAGCGTCAAAGAACCATGGTAAATAAATTTTTTCACCATTTTCGACTTTCGACTGTTGCCGGCAAATTTGGATTTTGTTCGATTTTTGCTGACATCTTTTCATAAAATGTTGTTTTATTTATTCATATTTTGCCCATTCATTCACTTTTCAATTGCCTATTTCATTTATTAATTTGGCAAGAGAGTAATAAGGATAGAAAGTTTAAATTAATTACTTACACTTGTATGTTAATATTTATAGACGGCATTGAGGTCATTGTGGCAGGGACAATCCTCTGCATATTAGTATCTACCAAATTACTAATAAAAAAAGCAATAAGGATGATTATGATTATCAATATTATTATTATCATTATTATTATTATTATACATTTTACTCACTATCTCGCTTCTGATTGGCCAAGAGCCCTCAGCCAATACCTGATATTGTGTGAACTCGACATGATAAATGTATTATCTGTAGGTTTTACCTACAGATAATACATTTATCATGTCGAGTTAAAAGGTCACGATATGGAAATGCAAATACGTTTGCTATTTTTACGAAAGCAGTTTAAATCTTTATTCTTAGTTTACAAAATGTATAATAAAACAATTATTGAATTCGGTTTTCTCATGATATCGTTAATATCAAGACCTCGGCCGTTTTATCCGCCTCAGCATACGGGTTCGGCAGATAACACGGCCTTGGTCTTGATAATTTACGATATCATGCTCAATCTCATCCAATAATTGTTTTTATCATATAATTATCCATGAAATACCTATATTTCTCACTTTCGTAAACTTGTTATTTTCACTAGTGAAAAGATCGTTACCATGGTTACACCTTGAGTGCCCTTCAGGGCAGCTTTGCGATTTTCATTCATCAGATTTTCAGGTTTTACTTCATTCATTATGGCTTCTAGTAGCGTGAATTTGTCGGATAGAAAACTTCCTTCGTGGGAAATCGAAGTCCCTGAACCACAGCAAAGACGATTTGCTAGCATTTCAGAGATGGATGTAGATAATCTCATTTCAAATCAAGAAAATGAGAACACGAAAAAGAAGACACTCTATGACTTGAAGACAGTGAGAGCGTATTTACTCGAAGAACACAATGAATCAAGATTCAAGTTCGTCCACCTACTCGTCCGTGAATGAAAACCAGCTTCAAACTATGTTCTACGGCAACACCATCACTGGAGCCACTTTTAACATCAACCTGGCATCCTCACCATCAGCGGCTTCAACACAAAGTTCAAGCAGCAGCGTCAAGTCCGTCAAGAAATATCGACGAATCATCGATTCATCGGATAGCAGTCTAGAGACTGAGTAAGCATTAAGCTTCAGAGCAGTTTACTCTTTTACAGACTATCTTAAGTTCATTTAATAGTTTTACATGAATTTTGTACTCAAGTTGAGGACTATTTTACAATTAAAAACTCTATTTTTTATCAGTTTTTCCTATGTAACCTTGAATAGAAACTGAGTCTACAAACATTGAGTATTTTTTTACTTGTATCTTGTTTTATGGCAGGTAAATAAAAGTATAAAAGATAAATTTCCTTTCATGGATAATTATATGATAAACAGAATATTACATGGTCGCTTGGAGATACGAATTTTATCTTCTCGTATTGAAAAGATCTCAAGAGTTCGCTGCGCTCACTCGTGAGATCTTTTCAACACTCGAAGATAAAATCCGTATCTCCGCGCGCCCATGTAATATCCACTATATTATTATTATTATTATTATTATCATTATTATTATTATTATTATTATTATTATTATTATTATTATTCTTTACCTTAATAATACTTTCAATACTTTAGATTTTAATTACATATAACTTTGTAAATAGTCATAGCAATTTTTATAGCATTTTTTGTAATTTTCATTATTATTATTATTATTGGATGTGAAATAAAGATTATTATATTTTTAATTATTACTATTATTATTGTTATTATTATCATTATTATTATTATTATTATTATTATTATTCTTTACCTTAATAATACTTTCAATACTTTAGATTTTAATTACATATAACTTTGTAAATAGTCATAGCAATTTTTATAGCATTTTTTGTAATTTTCATTATTATTATTATTATTGGATGTGAAATAAAGATTATTATATTTTTAATTATTACTATTATTATTGTTATTGTCATTATTATCATTATTATTATTATTATTATTATTATTATAATTATTATTATTATTATTTAAAAAAATATTTAGAAATATTATTCTTATTAATATTATTATTATTATAATTATTATTATTGTCATTATTGTTATTATTATTATTATTATTATTATCATAATTATCATTATCATTTTATTTTTTTTCAATATAAGAGTAAACTTTATTTCACAATAATAATGACAATAGTAAAAAAGACACGAAAATATTAACAGTGATTTTGAAGAATAATAAAGATACTTATAGTACACTCGACAAAATTACTCGATTCTGATTGGTCTAGAGGAGTACAATTAGAGCGTTAATTGGTACTCCGCGGGAGTACCAATTAGGTCGCTATGGAAACACGGCGAAAAGCGGCAAATTTCCCCAAATTTTCCGTACTGTGTGATTTCCTATACTAATGATTTATAGAATCTAAAATAAAGAATTAATACTAAAAATATCTATTTACATGTAATATTAAAAGGAAATATATAAATCATGAGGATATATCCTAAGACTATAACATAAATCATAGAAAATGTATAAAAATCTTATATATATGGGGGGGGGGGGGGGGGGGGTAACTGATATAAAAAGTTCCAGGACCTAAATTTTAGCACGAAATCTATCTAAATCAAAGTCTGTTTCTTGAATATTTGTAGTTCTCCTAATTGTTCTAGATCCTCTAAGGCAGAGTAGAGCTGATAGTAGTATCGCAAATGAGACTTTGGATCTTATCCAAGACATTGTTGTAGCATAGTTCTCTCCTTTCTTTGCTGCGATTAGTTCTGCCAGTCTAGTTATTATTATTATTATCATTATTATTAGGTCTTATCATCATTATTATTATTATTATTATTATTATTATTATTATTATTATTATTATTATTATTTGAATAGTAATTGAATAATAACGATGATGATAATGAGGATGATGATAATAATAACAAACTGGTGAGCTAGCTA
Organism: Anthopleura sola; assembly: GCA_023349425.1. Classification (NCBI taxonomy): domain Eukaryota; kingdom Metazoa; phylum Cnidaria; class Anthozoa; order Actiniaria; family Actiniidae; genus Anthopleura; species Anthopleura sola. The sequence goes on along the minus strand of JALHLI010000015.1, from coordinate 739,490 downwards.
TTCTATATATTGATGCCCTAAAGCTGTACATGCGCAGAATGAAGACCACCTACAGGGAGCTTTACGGTGGAGAAATGCGAGCAACAAAATCGTGCAACATGTCGCGCAACATTGTTGCGTTGCAAGCTGCAGAGTAAATGCTGCTCGTATTACCAGCCTGCGCGCAACAATGTTTTTGTTGCGAGACCTTGTTGAACGTAAGTAACTCTGCAACTTGCAACACAACATTGTTGCGCGACAAATTGCACGATTTTATTGTTCCTATTTCCGCGCAATTACGAGTAAACTTCGTTTGGGTGCTTTCTCTGCGAAGCATTCCATGATCTTCTGAGCATGCGCCAATCACATGCAACTCATGCAGGGAACGCCTAGGGGAACTTGTTTATTTTTAAAATAAATATTACTCTGCATAATTGTTCAAGAAAGACTTTCAAACTCCTTACACATATTGAAGATGAGTCGTCAATCTGAATGCTCCTTCTTCGATGATTTCCAAAGGGTTTGAAGAAAGCCAGCTAAAGCAAGAAAAGGTAGTTAAGTAATTTAAAGGATCTTTAAATCGACCTACACTTTGAGTACATTGGTTTCCCTTGCTGAATGCTCTTTTGACTATAAAAATGTCATCCCGAAAGATATTGAGGGTGAAACACACTTTTTGTGCAACACACAGCAGTGTGATAATTATGACCTGATGAATTCCCTCAGAAGTTATTATGAAGCTGAGGCTGCCAATTGCTGGGTTTTACGTGACGTCATTTCTTGTCTCATGAGGAGTGTTTATCAGTTGAATTGCGAATTTTTAATATAATTCTTTTTTTGCTGACGTACACCACATCGTGGTCACCATTTCTAGCAGATCATGAGTTCAAACACTTTTAATTTTATCAACTGATTGAAACTTAGCAGTATGCGAGAAGCCATGCACCAGTAAAAATCAGGCGGTGTTCGCACTCTCCTCGAAAAGCATTATGGGATTACATTTTCTAAGATGTCTCCAAAATCATGGCTTTTTGCTGTTCTCAGATAGTTATTTTTAAATTCAATTTTCTAGAATATTTTCTAGATTGATGTGATATTTTGAAAGTGATTACGTGGGTAATCGAATTAACATATTCAAGTTAAACTTAGCAGTATGCGAGAAGCCATGCACCAGTAAAAATCAGGCGGTGTTCGCACTCTCCTCGAAAAGCATTATGGGATTACATTTTCTAAGATGTCTCCAAAATCATGGCTTTTTGCTGTTCTCAGATAGTTATTTTTAAATTCAATTTTCTAGAATATTTTCTAGATTGATGTGATATTTTGAAAGTGATTACGTGGGTAATCGAATTAACACATTCAAGTTATTCTTTTTTCATTCTCGTCTCATTTTCATACTTTTGAAGAATTTATCGTTTTATGGTAACGTTTTGAATTTAAGGAACACAAATAATGTACTAGGTTTTTTTGGTCTTACAATTCTCCAAAAACTGAATTTACTTTGGTTTTCTTCGTTAATAAGTCAAGCATAGCTTGACTTCTCGGATCATATTTCTTGCTTGTCATCCGTGTGTGGATTATGGCCAAGATTTTGAATACAGTTCTATAATCCAAGTATATGTTACTACGAAATATTGTGATACCGTATATGAAAACAATAATAGTAAAAAAATTATATGAAAAGCTCAAAACACGGAGATTGAACAAGGAGATTGATGTGCTCTGCATCACAACGTGTCGCAAATGACTCGCATTTCATTATACTCCCATAATCCTTTTCGAGGAAAGTGCGAACACCGCCTGAGCAGCAATGTTAACACACCAGTGTGTCAGACTTGTTACCATGTCATCAGTTCGAGTGAAAAAAGAAATAAAAAGAAATTATTGTTTTCATTCGTGGTTGTTTTATGACTTACAGTACATTCAGTTTTGATAAGCGTCCAAAAGTTGAATTTCTTACTCTCCTTATAAGATTATGATCCAAGAGTCTGTGGAAGTCAGAAAATGAAACTCTAAGTACAAGTCGGTCGCCATGTTGCTTCCTTCGCGTGTAAAATGAAAATCCCAAGGGCAGCTCTACAGCTTTAAATTGCCACAAATACTAAGTCAAAATTTCAAGAGTTGTCCGTAGAATACGTATGCATCCATTTAGGGGAGATCGCTTCCTTTTTTTGCAATAATTCACTTGTAAACCTGAAATTCCTCCAATGAAAACACTAACGACTCTACATCCACATGGTAGCTCGCAGTGAGGCGGCGTGATTACAAAGCTACTAATGGCAATTCCCGCTTACCGCTTTTACCCCAGGCATATAGTAAATAGGGTAAATGGGAAGCGAAACGTTCGTGGGTAGTGAACGAAGACAAACATCACAAGATGCTATCCCTCAAGACGCAGGATTGCACAGTTAAGCTGTATTCGACGACTAAAAAGATACTCATACAAGGTCCGGGAAGCCCTGATCTTACAAACCGACTCTCCGAGTATTTAAGTGACAAAGAAGAAGATAATGAACTCAAGATGTAAATACAAGCAGCAATGGCGTCGAAATAAGTCAAACCGTTACCAATCAAACAAATCATAGCTTTTTGTCGTCGTTTTCTTTCTCCGTCTCCTATTTCCTGCGACTGTGCCGGTAGCAAATCAGACCTAGCTTCAATCTTTAAGGAACTAGATAAGATCAATAAACACATATCGTCTATTTCAAAATTTAGCGGGAGAAGCAGTCAACCGGAGCAAGATGAGCCTGATCACTGCAATAAAAGTTTTGAAAAATCACGAGCCTTATGGTTTTGGTTTTCCTATGCAGCATTGTTATGGGCCGTTACATGGACCGTCAATTCCTGCCATGCAAGCAAGTGAAGAAGATGATGACAATCAAGAAGAAAATCAGCCTACAAATGATTCTACGAAGCAACATGAATCAAATGACAAAAACAAGAAGGAAAAGCATGTTCAAAATAAATCCACGGTCACACAACGCCAAAACACTGTCACGCAAAAGAAAAAGAAAAAAGAAAACAAAGGAAAAAATACGAAAGCCAAGAATAATCAAAGTTCTAAACCTGAAGCTTCTCAGAACATCCAAAGTGAAACTGTTGATTTCACTCACGATGACAAGAAGTCTGTCTTCATCGTTGGAGATTCTCTGGTCAAAGGTTTGCATTGGTGGAAAATGTCACGCGGCGACATTAAGGTACATTGTAAATACTTTCCCGGGGCAACAGTAGAAGACATGGAGGGGTACGCCATACCAACTGTGCGCAAAGATCCAGATGAAATTATCATCCATGTTGGAACGAATGATTTAAGAAATCAGTCACCAAAGCAAATCGCCGAGAGTGTCGTAAACTTGGCAGATGATATCCCGCAAAATTTATCCGCGCACTTGACACTCTGGGATCATCTACAGATCAGATGAGACTTCGCTTAATAATAAGATAACTGAGTCAAATAAAATCCGCTGGGGGTTTATCGACAACAATAATCTGGATAGCTCTCTACTAAATAATAGCGGACTCCATCTTAATAACCTTTATACTAATTGATTTATAGTTAATGACAACTCGATAGACTTTAATGACCTAATTGTCAAAAGAAGCCTACTAGTTTCACAACCTCGAGAGGCTTAAAGCTAGCTAGTTTAAATATCGCTAGCCTCCCACTACATATTAATGAGTTGAAGGCCTTTTTAGCTGATAACTGTTTTGATATAATTGCCCTTAGCTAAACGAAACTAGGCTTGATTTAAGCAATAGAAACGAAGTTCTATGACTCTACTCTACAAAGCAGTTTTCACGGAATTGTCTTGAAAAAATATATAAAAAGGATGTAAACGTGAACATTATACAAAAAGGTTTGGGAAATCCGACTTAAATTTTAAACAGAAGTGACAGTTCCTCAATATTTATACGTTGCACAAATGTGCACAAATTTGCAAGCTCTACTTCAAAAACAACACTGGATTTTGTCAGATCTTTTTGAACTTCTTTTCTACATCTACAACAGAGCAAACCTCACATCCTGGATAAGTTTTATAGTTTTGTTATTTGAGGAATTGTTTAGGAACCTTTTTATCTCATTTCTAAGTGAAACCAGACTGTTTTCGGGCCGTAGTTTTCGTCGCTTTTCGATCTACTGACTGGCTGGAGGTTGCTTCGGCGAAAAAACGTTTCGGCAAACTTACTCTAGCATTTCGCAAGGTATTTCCTCAAATTTTACTTCTTTTACTCCTTTTCAAAGAACTATTCTAGTTGTAAAGTGTATGTCTTTGGTTTAAATTTGACAGGAAGTTTTAGTATAAGCTTATAACAAATAGTTCAAGCGTATTTGTAAACAAGAAAGCTTAGTCAGTAATGTTAGACAATTGTGCTGCGAATTTCAACCTTGAGCAGCCACTCTACAGGTATATTTTGTGCCTCTTTTGTCTTTTTATTTAAAAAAACAAAACTTTGTTGAATGAAAATTCACTACGAAAGTTTAAAACAATCTTGAAAATCTTGAAAAATTGCCCATTTTGTGCAGATTTTGGAGTTAAAATGTAGTAGAGAGATTTTCATTCGTGAGCTGTCAATCACAAACCATGTCTTTACCGGTGAAATAGAGCATAGGTTTTTGGAGTGAATTAGCCAATGAGAGCGCGCGTACTATCTAAGCTATATTATAAAGTACAATAGAGGACAATTTGGTTCATGTTGAAGGCTATAAATTACTAAGGAAAGATCGAAATCGAAATGGGGGAGGGGTATGTATGGACCTAAAATCCTCTCTAACGTTTAGTCATAGAGAAGATTTCATAAATGAGTTTGAAGTACACAGTGTGGACATCGCAAAACCAAATTGCAAAGCATTTAATGTGACTGCTCTTTACAAACCTTCTAGAATAATAACTTCTGGGGTATTGCATATTGCATATTATAAAGTACAATAGAGGACAATTTGGTTCATGTTGAAGGCTATAAATTACTAAGGAAAGATCGAAATCGAAATGGGGGAGGGGTATGTATGGACCTAAAATCCTCTCTAACGTTTAGTCATAGAGAAGATTTCATAAATGAGTTTGAAGTACACAGTGTGGACATCGCAAAACCAAATTGCAAAGCATTTAATGTGACTGCTCTTTACAAACCTTCTAGAATAATAACTTCTGGGGTATTGCATATTGGTATAAGTGACCAAAGTCTAGTGTATGCAATTCGAAAATTTGCCATTCCTTCTAATAACACTCATAAATACGTAACGACTCGGTCGTTCAAAAACTTTGACGCAAATAAATTTAGATCCGACTTAGGTAAAATTTCTTGGAATTTTATTCATGAACATGATTTACCAGATGAGATGTTGGAACAATGGTATGAACTGTTAACACATATATCCAATAAGCATGCCCCCATTCCATAAGAAAGCACCATGGTTAACACCCGAATTACGAAATTTAATAGCAAAGCGCGATAGGCTGAAAAAAAGCAGTTAAAACTAGAGACCCTGAGCTGTGGAATGAATTTAGAAAACAAAGAAATAAGATAAACAATATGATCAAGAAGGCTAAAGAAAGCTACTATCAATCACAAGTAAAAAGAAATGTAGGCAATCCGAGAGCAATCTGGAATACTATTAATCAGATAACTCATCGGAAGTCTACAGATAAAAGCTCCATAAAGGCTCAATGTAACTAAAACTGAATATATGTTCATCGGTACTGACTTCAGGCTGTCAAACCTTGGAAAAACTCTCCCAATTACCATAGGTGATAAGGAAATCAAGAGAGTCAAAACAACCAAATACCTAGGGGTACATTTAGATGAGAATCTAAAATGGGAGGAACACATCGACAATCTGCGTTTAAAGGTAAATCGTACCATCAATGGTCTTAAAGAAGCCCGTGACTTCGTATCCTTAGAAATTCTGAAAATAATTCACAATTCCTTGATGTCGCCTATTTTGACTATTGTGACGCTGTATGGGGAAATGTAAATAAAGGGCTTGCTAATCGTATCTAAAAGTTACAAAATCGTGCTGCCCGCATCATTATTTTTCAAAGTTATAATGTGAGGTCGGCAGAAATTCTACTAATGTTTGATATCCTTAATCATAAAGCTCCTGATTATCTTCGTGATCTTTTCGTAATGAGTTCAAAAAATCCTTACAAATCTCGTCTTAGGGATAATTCCTTAAAATTAGTCTATAACAAAGTCCCAAAGACTGAATATTGTAAGGATTCTTTCTCTTATGGAGAAGTAACAAACTGGAATTCCCTCCCTCCAGAATTGAGATCTTCTTCCTCAAAAACTACATTCAAAAAGAACCTATCGGCTATCGGTTTGTCGTCTGACTCCTGATGAGTTTTTGATTAATACTCCGTTTGTCTACTCTAAGATTTATTATCAAAATTTTTAGCACCTACTGATTATATCTTTATAACGAATATTATTAATGCAATTCAGTTTTAATATCAACTGTATTTTTGCTTCTATCTATATACGGCTTTCACGTAAAGAAGTTGTAAAACTTATGGAATTACCGTATTTAAATAAAGGTGAATCAATCTCTCTCTCTCTCTCTCTCTCTCTCTCTCTCTCTCTCTCTCTCTCTCTCTCTCTCTCTCTCTCTCTCTCTCTCTCTCTCTCTCTCTCTCTCTCTCTGTACAGCAACCTTGATTTTTGTTATTGGTTTTAACGGAACACCCGCGCGGACCGAAGGCCAATGCGAACGGAGCACCATGCTTAAGAAAAAGTGGTAACCCATCGAGTTGATACTTCGTGGCTTGATTACGTCTTTTCATTGTCCGTACGACATACATACATTCATACAGCGTGCACACCCACCACAGGGATGCCGCGCGCTTGATTTTCACAGAAAACTTTGAGAAAAAGTGGACTATAGAAAAGAAAAACCTGATTACACTGCAAGAAAAATCTTTCAGTTCCGTAGAAAACACTTCATACAAGCTGAATTTATTGATGTTAACTAAGATATCGTAAATAAAAGTTGACAAATGTGTGTCAAACTCTGGACAAGCAGGTCATTGCTTCGGCAAATATTGACAGAAAAGCTTGGATGGTTTTTTTTTTTCTAGTTTGTACTGCATTAGTTTACATTTTTACAATATTTTTTCATTACTAATGAACCAGAAAAGCAATAGCTGCAACCGGCTTTGAATTGTTTTGATCCCATTTCAAAAAAGGACTAAATTTGCAACAACAGAAAAAAAAGAATCAACAAAGCAAAATTCAAAAAGCGCTCTCAGACTTTCATAGTTATTCCTTTAGTAATTCACGAAGTGAAATTGTTTTGACAATTTGCGCTAATGCCATGTCTATTAATTCACATCTACGGCCGAACGTACCCGATCCGCATTGAAGGCCCCGACATCGTTTCAGATTGAAAAATGACATTCAAAAAAGAAATATTTTTCGTAATCTTTATCATATGATTGTAGTTTTGTAGGGTTTTGTTAAAAGCGTTGAGTAGAGAGAGTTTTAAACCAAACATACCAAACATAACATACTTTTTGATTTGAATGAATTTTCTGATGCTTTGAAGGCTTAGAATATTGATTTTTCTTTCAGTTTTTCCCTACTTCTCCCTGCTTGGTCACGCTGTTCCGTAACGCCGCGTTACACTTGTCACGCATTTTGCACTGTATATATATACTCTTGTTCGAAAAATTGAACTGAGAGCTCTGCTTTTAGACAGAGCCTAAATTTATATATTACCGCATTTCCTCTGTTGAATGACTTACAAACTAGAAATATATTTTGCCTCGTAATTTTCAAAAGCACCATCTTCGATATCTTCTATTTGGTTATTTGGTAGTGCACTGGAATAAAAGTAAAAGTACAGTGGAGTCTTTAATTAGATCAAAGCAGTAAAAAAAGTTTTTAAATGGATGCCCTTTTAATATATATGTTATGTGAAAAATACAATACAATACAGCTAGGTGAATCTATTCTAAATCTGAACCGAAATCAAAACAGACCATATATCATATAGTATACCATATACCATATATTCTTACATGAATGGCCAGTTATCAATTAACATAACCTGATGTATCTTGTGATCCATTAGCGAGAGTCTTTTCAGGAGTTCATAAGTGGTGCTGTGAAAAAATGAAAGCATGTTTAATATGTAAGTGTTTACGTACTTTGTCTCCGCTTCATCTTACTACCACTTCTACGTAACAAGTGGCAGTGGCAGTGGCAGTGGCAGTGGCAGTGGCAGTGGCAGTGGCAGTGGCAGTGGCAGTGGCAGTGGCAGTGGCAGTGGCAGTGGCAGTGGCAGTGGCAGTGGCAGTGGCAGTGGCAGTGGCAGTGGCAGTGGCAGTGGCAGTGGCAGTGGCAGTGGCAGTGGCAGTGGCAGTGGCAGTGGCAGTGGCAGTGGCAGTGGCAGTGGCAGTGGCAGTGGCAGTGGCAGTGGCAGTGGCAGTGGCAGTGGCAGTGGCAGTGGCAGTGGCAGTGGCAGTGGCAGTGGCAGTGGCAGTGGCAGTGGCAGTGGCAGTGGCAGTGGCAGTGGCAGTGGCAGTGGCAGTGGCAGTGGCAGTGGCAGTGGCAGTGGCAGTGGCAGTGGCAGTGGCAGTGGCAGTGGCAGTGGCAGTGGCAGTGGCAGTGGCAGTGGCAGTGGCAGTGGCAGTGGCAGTGGCAGTGGCAGTGGCAGTGGCAGTGGCAGTGGCAGTGGCAGTGGCAGTGGCAGTGGCAGTGGCAGTGGCAGTGGCAGTGGCAGTGGCAGTGGCAGTGGCAGTGGCAGTGGCAGTGGCAGTGGCAGTGGCAGTGGCAGTGGCAGTGGCAGTGGCAGTGGCAGTGGCAGTGGCAGTGGCAGTGGCAGTGGCAGTGGCAGTGGCAGTGGCAGTGGAATGGAAATCAGTAGACCGCGGCAACCAGGCATTTTTCTCTGGGCCCAACGGCTACCAAAATTTATCACGTGATAGCTTTTTTGTGTACCACGTCATCTAATAGTTGTGAGGGATAATGTCCGAAGTATTCAATAGAAGTCACAGGGAGCCCGGCTTTTCATTTGCCACATTCAATATTCATTATTCTTTACGTAATTACTTTTTATGAGTTTCCTGTGGTTTAACATCGGCTTCGGTTACACAAGCTGTAATCAGATCTGTACTGTAAATTGATAACCGTTGGTAACGTGCTCTTTATGGGTTGCCTGTGTTGTTTGAATGTAACACACCGTCTATAAAGCATTGAATGCTTTATAGAGAGTGCGTTACCAACGGTTATCAATTTACAGTACATATCTGATTACAGCTTGTGTAATCATAACCGATCCCAAACCACAGGAAGCCGATCTTAAACCACAGGAAACTCATAAAAAGCAATTACGTAAAGAATAATGAATATTGAATGCGGCAAAGGAAAGCCGGGCTCCCTGTGTAGAAGTCACAAGGTAATACACGCTTCACGAATTCCGGACTTCCGGTGGAATCATGATGCATGCCGGTAAGGTCAGACCAAAGTGGGCACCAAATACCAAACACCATACATTGTTTACTATGAATACAAGTTTTTGTACGCCTTTTTATCTGATAATATACATCTCAGCAGTATCCTAGCTACTTCATATCTTCAAAACTGGTAAGTAAATGTGTATTTCTTACTGTTAATCTATTCTAGCCTCTAAAATGTTGTAAAATGTCTGTCGAATGTTGTGTTTTGTTTCGTGTTCAGAAGCGAGTAACCAGTGATAATCGTAACATACGTGTGGATTATTTACGATTTATTAAACATTCGACAGACATTTTACAACATTTTAGAGGCTAGAATAGATTAACAGTAAGAAATACACATTTCATCGCCAGAAAACTCGAATGGACATGCGCAGTTGGAGCGTGACACTTAGAATTTTCTCGGCTTGAATTTTACTCCCTTCTTAGAGAAAATGTATGGCGAATAATTTTGAATCTCTTCATAAATAAAAATATCTGTATTTATAAATTAACGTTTATCAGTAAATGAGGAAAACAAAGAATTATTCAATAAGCTAACTTTATGATTAACTTCGTGATTCTACAGTCGTAGACGATCTTTCTCTCACCACTGCCGAAAATTTACGTCTTTAAATGAATATTTCGACTTCCCGAACTGATCCGCTTCCTCTTGGTCTTTTAGGATGTTTTGCTAGCAAAATATCTGCCGTAGATAAATAATTTAAAGCAGCGAACAAACCTTTATGTTCAATGCTAAGTTGTGATGTATGAACCGATTACAATTGAGATAAGACAATAAGAATGATTGGCATTTGTTTTGCATGATTCTAATTTTGCATAATATAGTGCCCGCCCACTTTGGTTCGGAATTTCTGGCGATGTACTTACCAGTTTTGAAGATATGAAGTAGCTGGGATACTGCTGAGATGTATATTATGAGATAAAAAGGCGTACAAAAACTTGTATTCATAGTAAACAATGTATGGTGTTTGGTATTTGGTGCCCACTTTTTCGGTCTGACCTTACCGGCATGCATCATGATTCCACCGGAAGTCCGGAATTCGTGATGCGTGTATTGAGCGAGAGAATTTTCCCCATATAACGATTGATTTCAATATTACTACTTGAATATTACTATTTTTTTTTATTTAACCCGCAGATACCATCATTATCAGTGATTTTCACACTCTAATGAGCAAAAAAATGTGCTAATACCAAGAAAAATACTCTAAAGCTTAGATTCAAATCCACACATATTGTAGATCAAGTCAAGAGCTACATTTGCTGAGTTTAACAAAAAAAGTCATGCATTATCAAAGAAGTTATATCCGTTTGAAGACCAATTTGGTGAGGAGAGTGCATCATACGTTGTCAATGTTTTGTCAATGTTAGTTTTGATCACGTAAACTTTACGTCGAATAATGTCGGGCAAATGTAAGTTATGTTTCGATTTTTATGTTTCTATGCTTTGTTTAGGAAACAATGATGCAAAATATTCCCTCCCTAATCAAAACTGTATTGTTTTGTATTATTTTGTTAAGTATTTTTAGACTTTTACTTGAAAATAGGTCATTTTAGCCACTAAAATATATGATATGATCGCTAACCAATTTTTTTGTTAGCAGCTATTTTGTTCAGAAGATTTAAAGAGAGAAATACGAACAGAAAAAGCTGTCTTCAGTGGAGCACGAAGATGGCCGCTCCATACATTTTTACCAAAAAATCGAGTCGTGTTTGCTCGCGTATAATTCCAGAAACGAAATGCTCTACAACTTTGAAATTTTGCCAGTGTTTGTAGTTTTGAACGCTTTACAAGATTATGAAACCTTTATTTCATTATAATGCGAAATTACGCTTTTGAAATTGATGATGGCGTAGGTGAAAGCCACCAATTGTTTGAATTATCAAATAGGTGAAATAAATACAATTTTATGCTGTGACTTACAGTTTATCTAAATAAAGCAGCCAGTATTCGTCGATCGATAAAAGAATTTTCATAAAAATTGTCCGCTTCATTTTGGTCTTTAGTTACTTGTCTTTCCACCTTTCTTTAAAGTTGTAACGGTAATTATATAAAGTATTCAAATTATTATAATGCTCAAACTCTGTTAAAACTGTATCGTTGTATGCTTTTTTATGACCTCTTCTCCATGCTTGTCTTTAAAAGCCTATAACTTCTTTGAGAAAGATTGGCATTCTTGGTAAAGCCCACAGTACTTAGTTCTGGTGTATTTCTATAGCACATGTGAATATGGATCTAACTTTGCAGTGATTTTTCTGTTTTTTGTCCTTTTTGTAGTGCCTTTTGGCTGTTCACATCGGACATTTCCCTAATAAAAAGCTATCATGTAAAATCGAGAATCCCTTGGAACGAAAACATACATTCGCGCATGCGCTTTGCGTTTGACTGCCGTGTTAGCTTCACCGATGTTGTTGATCTTGGCTGCCATTCAATTTTTATTGTACATATAACATTCGTAAAGTCGCTCCTTGCAGAGGCCTTATGTGCCACGAGGCACGGAGAACATAGGTAACAGGTAACAGTTAAAGTCGGTCCTTGCACCCTAAATATTGCATCAAAGAGGGAACCTTGTAAGAGTAAACTGATATTCAGTATCAGTGGTATTCAGTGTTTTATCCTCAATTCATCATCGGGAACTACAAATTAAGCACTCCACTTTGTTTCTTAAAGTCCTTGAAAGCCACTAGCTCCTCGTAATTCATCTGCAGATATTATTTCGCAGTATTTGAACAATATGTTAACAATATGTTACAAGAAGTTCAACTCAATCATATTCTGATAATAAAAATAAGAGCGTGAATAAAACAAGTTTATAGTAATATTGAAGTAGTAATATTTGAGTGAATCGTTATATGGTAAAAGTTCTTTCGCTCAATTATCTTGTGACGTTTATTGAATACTTCTGACATTACCTCTCACAACATTTTGATTACGTGATACATAAAAAAGCTATCACGTTATAGATTTTGATAGCCGTTGGGCTAAGAGAAAAATGACTGGGTGCCGCGGTCTACTGATTTCCATAGTAGTGGTAGTAGTAAAGGTAGCAGTAGTAACCTATTCCACACTGCATCCATTGTCGCATCGCAATAAGATAGGGGATAAATGTTGGCGACCCAACAATGGTGACAGTGTGATAAGGGTTAGGAGAGGGGGGGGGGGGGGAATAACAAGGGAGGACTTCAATGCAAGGCTTCTAATCATACCTGATAGTGTTACGCGGGCGTCTGTCGCGCCGGCGTTGCCGGTCCTGCAGTTGAGCCAAGTGAATAATATATTCATAACTCGTGGTCTTATATGCGCTGCTGTAATTTATACAGTGTGAATAGTGGTGAGGAATAGGTTCCCACATTCTGCTAATGTCAAACGGACAAATTCTCAGTTGCCCAAACAAATCATATAAATGCTAGTCAAATATATTTCAAAGGAGGTAGCTCTGCAGTCCTTGTGGAAGTGACAATGACAGTTATAGAGTTTTAGTGTCAGTCTTATTATTAATGCTATATATATTGAAGATGATGACAGTAGAAATGGTCACTGTCATGGTCGTGTGTTTGTGGGCATGTGTTTGTGGCCATGTGTTTATGATTATGGTAATTATCGTTGTAGTCTCTATATACTTACCCTGCATCATGGTAAAAATATTCTTGCTTGATTTTAGAAATATTGTTTCTTTCCAAAATTCTGAAGTCGAAAGGACAGAGAAATAAAAATATCAGGTAATATGAAGTGTTGTATTTAATGCTAGTGTTTACCTGAATAAATTTTATAAGGTAATCATTATCCTTCATGCACATATGTCGTTTTCACCCCTTCAGTAACGTAGATAAATGCTTGGGGGAGGAGGAGATTTTTGGGATTCACATGCAAAGAAACAGGATTGAAGGGGAACAAAAACTCAGAGTTAATCAAGAGGGTTTGAAAAAAGAGATCTACTCACAATGATCCACTTATTCCAAACGCATTTTTTTCGATATGCTTTATGTGGTTTCCAACTAGTGAGCTAAACGAATAATAAAAATAACAATAACCATGACAATAACAATAACAGGAACAATTACAATAAAAACAACAACAGCAGCAATAACAATAACAACAATAAAAATAGCAATTCTACTACGTCATCGGTCTATGTCGCTAGCAAGTCACGTGGGATATGCGTGCACACCTTCGCATTCAGTTGCTTGCTACCCTTCGTTACGTTCGGACGTGGAAAATGGCGCGCGATCGCCAACAGACTGAACTGGAAGAAGAAGAAAAAGAAGAAGAAAGTAAACTCCTCAGAGACGAGGAATACTCAAAAGAATAAGTTGAGGCGGAAAAGACACCAAATAATACCAGCGACACGCTGGAAAACACACTGGGGAAACTAAACAAGAACATGGAAATTATGGCGGAGTCGGTCACTTCGACTCACAAAGCCATGAGAAGAATGGATGAAACTCAGGATAAAAAGCTTCCATAGAGGAGAAAAGCCGAAATCTCTGAATCAGAGATCGAGTTTAGCAAAGAATTGGAAGATTCCGACCTAGAACGGCGGGCAAAGATGACCCACAAGATAGCAAAGACGACCTACTAGATAACATCGCGAGTGAGCTTGATGCAGATGAAACTAGACGCTCTTGGAGCGTTCACTGGGTTGCCTGTGCGAGAGCTCCCCCACTCACCAATCCTCATACTATATTATTTCTTACCAAAGTGTTCCTTTTGGGTTCAAAGTCCCCCTTTATTAAAAACATTTTAAATTCTAGTAAGACATTAGTGTTGCGTTACTGACTTGTCAACGCATATTATATTTCTACTTGACCTACTAGAGTACCTTTCAAGCCACTAGCTGATGAAATAAACATATCTATTTCAGTATCGAAACTGTTCGCTGCAAAACAAACGTTTTATCAATGTAAATACTCTTAGCCAAAATGTGTTTAACTGGTCATTTGTTTTTGTTTTTGTTTTTGTTTTTGTTTTCTGTATTTTCATAAATGGAAATATTCAACAAGTCTTGGCAGTTCGCTTTCTTGTAGATCACTATCAGCTCGTCTGACTTCTACAAGTTCTTGGAGTCAGCTTTCATCAAAGCTTTGTTTGTCACTCGTTTTGTAGTTTGTCTCTCGTTCTTTAGTTTGTCTCAGTATATTTTTTTGTATCTGAGATCTGGTAAGATCTAGTTTGATCATAGCTAGGTAGTTTATAGATTATCTTAGTCTATTTTGACTAGTTTGTCTAGAACTACGATTCTCATACCGTAGTTTGCTCATAGATTCTCAAAGATAGCTCATAGATTCTCAGACTTCTCTCTTTGAGTATGTGGACCAACCCGTTCCAAAATCGCTCAATAACATCTTTTAGTTTGTGTCTACCACGTACGGCGTGTGTGTTTGTAAGTAGTTTAAGCGTAGCGTTAAAAAACCTAAAGACAAAAGTACGCAACGTGCCTACAGACAAAATAGTACTTCACGAACCCTGAACGAATGAATTTATAGTGACACAACACTAAAAGCTATAAATACATCGTCCTCGATGTCGTGTGGCAACTTCATTGGACATTGGACATTGTTTACAAGTTCTCGACCAATCATGACGTGTGAAATTATGGTCTACCTGACCACGGAAAAACGGATCTCATTTTAAGACTGGTTTGCTACCATAGCAACCCAGTAAAAATTGGTCCTGATGTGTCCGATAAGCTTGCTAACATAGAAAACAAGCGATGGTCGGAAAAATTAAATTCAGAAATGCTATCTGATAAGCTTAAGAACCAAGGCCGACCAGGGAACCTAAAAAAATTTGGTGGTACCAAGAGTAAACCCAGAGATATGGTCAAACATGAGTCACCAAATTAAACGAGAGGACCTTAGGAGAGCCAATAGTCAAAACACTGTCGCTAAGGTCGGATCTTCTAGCGAAGTGCACCGACACTTTGCTGAAAGCTCGAAATGACAGCAAGCGGAAAGAACTAGACATTGACGAAATGATCTGATTACATATACCGATGCGATAGCCATCTTGGGCCACACACAGTACGAACTGTCAATAGCACGAAGAGATGCCATAAAACCCAGCTTGAAAAAAGAATATGCTGGGCTCTGTTCACAAAATATCCCGGTCACAAGTCCGCTGTTTGGAGACGAACTACACGAACAACAACTAAACAATAGAAAAGCATCAAACAGGATCACACAAACAACGGCGGGTGAACACAGAGAACGAAACATGTTCCGAAAGGATAGCTGGAAGCAAAAGCAGTCAGAAATTATTACAAGAGATCCTTTCAATCCCTATACAGAGGGAACTATCGAGGATACTCAAAAAAATGATTATGCTTTCCCGCCTTTCAGCGTAATCATGAGGACTCTTCAAAATATACAACAGGATCAAGTTACAGGACTACTCATAGTACCCCATTGGCCAACTCAAGCATGGTGGCTACTACTAACAAGAATGTTGATACAAGAACCATTCAGTAGTACTGCCCAAAAGGAAGGACACACTGTTCCTTTCTCAGGACCCCAAAGCTATACATCCACTTCACAGAAAAATGATGCTACTTATTTGCCACTTATCGGGGAACATTTGCAGAGTCAGGGAGTTTTACTATCAGCTTCCGAAATCATTATGCAGTCATGGAGAACTAGCACGAGGATTCAATACAAATCGTACATCAATAAATGGATTGCATACTGTAGTAAATGGGAAGTTAATCCAGTTTTACCACCTATAGCCAAAGGGATCAACTTTCTAACTGAACTGTACAAAAATGGACTAGACTATAGTGCACTAAACACTGCAAGAAGTGCATTGCCAACTATTATTATTCTAGATGGAAACAAGTCATTTGGGGACCACCCACTCGTTACCAGACTGCTCAAAGGTGTATTCAATACAAGGCCAACACTTCCCAAGTACAAATGTGGGATGTAAATTTAGTCCTGGACCACTTAAAGACACTGCACCCTCCAAAGAGCCTGTCAATAAAAGACTTATCACTCAAGTTAACAATGTTGTTGGCTTTGCTATCAGGGCAACGCTGCCAGACACTGATTTCGACGATTCTTGATGCCTTTTTGACTATCTTGAGGGTAAACTTTCTCAATGAAAAATATTTCTCCCAAGGATAAGACATCCAAGATTAAATTCAAAGTACCTCTCGCCCCTGGAAGGCGGCAAATTCCCATAAAATCAGTGTTTTATAGATTACAAATGCGAAAATTTAAGACAATTGTGTGGCACACACATAGGAAGGCCTCACGTTATGATTACTAGAAAAGTTCAAGGCATAATAAAGCATAGTTTGTCGTAGAAAGTGATTTGTTTTTCTAGTTTTCGACAAACAATACGTTTTCGTTTTATTACTGTTGTCTTACGTGGTTTTCTCAATGAAATGAATACAAAACCACATCTACGATACTGATAGAGAGCAAATTTCTTTCCGTTCAGGAATAATACAGCAAGTAGGAGGCTTATTTTTTAGTTTAAAATAGTTAAGCTTAAGATCAAATCTTACCGGCAACTGCTATTCAGCTATTTATCGCAAGCTAATTGATCCCAAGTTGTCGAAGTTAATCGATCCATATAGTTTGATAGTTTGGGTATATAGTTTGATAATAAATAAAATTACAACTAGTCTTCTCGTAATTTTATTTATTAATCGATCCAGTCTTGAGATAATTAATAAAATCTCCAGATTATTCACCATTCAAAGAAAATAGCAGATGATATCCAAAGCACATTGTGGTCTGATCACTGGGACTCGCGGTTCACGGCAAGTTGTACAAGAAAGACACATTTGTCGCTTTTATCCCTTTTAACGTTGTTCAGCTAACTTGTTTTAAAAGAAATAATTTTTGAAATTTTGTTTTTGCAGTTATTAGCAAATGGAAAGAGGAAAAACAACATACTTTAGCGAACTGTAAACTCTCAACTTTCGCTTAGTTTTCACACAGACGTTTTCAAAGAAAAGTCGCTTCTTGATTCGCTGTTTAGCTGTCAATACTGTTTTTTTCTTAGTTTCTTGGAGTCGGCTCTATAGAAAAACTTGAAAATGAATTCGCTTCGTATTTTCATAAAATTTTGTTCAGTGAACTATAAGTAAAAAAAATTAAATTAAAAAAACTTATGATTGAAGAATTTACTGCTATTGATATAATATTTTAACATATATTAATACTTTATATATTCCGATCATGGTGCATGGTCGTACACTTGAGGATTATGATGATTTTTTGTGAAATGCAATAAACAAGTTTACGTACATTATGCCAATCGTGTAAAACCCGACAAACGATTCAGACTTGATTGTAGTGATATTGTTATCACGAATTTCTCTGTGGAGTAAAGTAAAGGATTATCAATTTCTCTCTGTATAATCTATTGCATTATAAAATACATTATACTTAATTACATAATGAGCTACAAAAATAAATGGAAATATGAGAAAGATTTTAGGGATCTTCAAAGATACCAGCTGAGAAAGTAGGAAAGAACCTTATTGATCTGGTTAACCCTAGTTACCCTGAAAAAATTACCCCATATTTCAATTCAATATTAGTGATGGTGGTAATGGTAGCGGGGGTAGGGATGGTGATGGTATATAGCGCAGATGGTAGTGGTAGGTGGTGGTATGGTAGGGTAGGTGGTAGTGATGGTGGTTGTGGTGGAGGTGGTAATAGTAGCAGTATTATACATACAGTTTACCAAATCCTACGTTTACCAAAAACCAAGGCTCGATAACCTTCAGCTCGTTGTTATGAAGATTTCTGAAATATAAGACATTATGGCATTTTACTATCTTTCACGCCTCTAAATGCCACAGAGCAGCGAATCTTCAGTATCGTGTGAAACTGAAATGTTGGAGTCTGGAGAAAAATGTGCAGTACATTTTTCAACCAAGTATTATGGTCATTTCAGTGGTTAAAAAAGGGCGGCTTTTGCTGGTTTGGGAAGTCATAAATCAAAAACGAGTGCTCGAGAAACGGATGAAACACCGAGGCCGTTCGGCCGAGTTCTTGTTTTCGTTTACGAGATGTTTGAATCCCCTGATCAAACACGACGCACTCGTTTTTGATCTGGCATCTCAAGCTAATTTCAATTCATAATAGAAAAAGAAGTGTTTGTAATTATTATTTAGTATAATTGATTTATTGTGTATAACGACCCCTTAAAAGATTGGAAATAAAAGTTTTAAAACTTCGCTCTTGCTCAACGAATTGAGTCGTATCGAGTAGGGTGAATTCAGTAAGGGACACAAAATGATAGATATAACAATGCTGTTGTCCTTACAATTCACGCAAGAACGTTCCCCGTTCGAGAAAATAGATTTGTTTTAACCTCTGTATTCTGTATCCTTTGATTGTGCTAAAAAAAAAAGAGAAACAGAAGGGAAAAGAAAAACAAAAAAAGAATATTTTCAATAAAATGATATAATCATTGCGATGCTATCATCACAAGGCGGCCATATCTACTGGCTGCTAGCCTGCATTGCAGGCGTTCTTCTTTGGTTCTTTCCGGGACGGGGAGGATTGGGGAGAGGAAGGGAGAGAGGAGAAGGGAACGCCTGCTCGCAGCCATTGTCTTTCTAAAATTCCCCGTTCGTACACGAACGGGTGCTCTGATTGGCTGTGCTTCGTCAATTATGATTGACATCTAACAATCATTAGTAAAATTCTACTACTATACTATTGCAAATCCTGCATTCTGATTGGCTAACGTACTCACTATCTATCAGCCGATAGATAGTGGGTAGAGAAAGCCGGCTGTGTTTTGAAAAAAATGGCGGCTTTCCCTTCGCGATTTTGTGAAGTTTCCTACGAAGAAATAGAAATAGTTTCGTTGAGAATTTTACTAAAACAATTAGAAGACTCACTCTCGATTTCTATCGGCTTTGATAGTTGACTCGGGGCCGGAGCCCCTCGTCAACTATCAGCCGATAGAAATCTCGAGTTCGTCTTCTAATTGTTAAATGTAAAGATATTAAAAAAGTGATGTAATAACACGTCTGCAAAGGAGGAGGCTAGTGAAGAAGCCGAAGTTGCGATCGAAAAATATACTACAGAATTTGACTTTAAGAAAGAGCAGAAATAAAACACTGAGCTTGTGAACGGTGGAGATCTCCTAGCATTATATCTACTGGTTTTGGAAAAAGCCGCATGATTTTCCAATGTCGTCCTATAGCTAAATTATGCTAGATATTGTAGAACACGACTTTTAATACGAGTGATAGTAGTCTGTCATTTGAAGAGCATCGTAAAGGATCAGCTTTTAGAATCAGCTCTAATGGGAATATATAACTGCAGGAACACAAGTCAGCCCAAGCTCTGTTTCTGTATTGAGCGAGTTATAGCCATATCAAAATTAACCCTTCTCTGGCCCTTATAAAGCTAGATTGGGAACCGTTGGCTTCGGCGACTCAAATTTCCAAGTCGGCTCACTTCAGATGCAAATAAATCCCTCCATTTTCAATCTATGAAAATTCCGACGCAGTATTTAATTATACGATAACTTATCTTTCTGTATGTCTAATCTTACGGCTCCAATCCCTTTATTTACCCGAAAAAAATCCGGCATTCATCTCTAAATTACGGCGTCAAGACCCTCGCACAGATCAGCTTTCAACACATTTCTATCAATTTCAAACATTCCAACATCGTTGTTGTGTAAGGTAAATATCCTTTCAATCCTGAAATATTGCAGATTTGCACTTTAAAACTACATTTGCCAGAGCCTACAATATTCTCCGTGATTGCTAACACCAGCAGAGATAATCGCAACAATTTTATTTGACAGCTACACACACGACATTAGTGTACATGTTTTTATCGGAAGTGAAATTTCACTTCCTTTTTACCGTAATTTGATAGGATAAGGTTTTGACAGTTCTATGATGGTTTTTTGACAGTTCTCTTAGGAATCGTGCATAGTTATAATTAGGGGCGTATTTTAGAAAGACAATGGCTGCGGGCAGGCGTTCCCTTCTCCTCTCTCCCTTCCTCTCCCCAATCCTCCCCGTCCCGGAAAGAACCAACGAAGAACGCCTGCAATGCAGGCTAACTTGCTGCCAGACAGACACTCCCTTTTTCTCCTCCCCAACTCTCTTCGTCAGTCCTGAATGACCATCCCAAAAGAGAGCCGCTAAGCAAGCTAAAAAAATGTCTCTCAGGTGTAGTCTAAAATGGGAAACATTACGCCAAGAGTAAATTTGTCTATTAAACTGAACATACAGTTTGTGAAGAAAGAATGGCAATTGAAGTAGGTAGTCCTCCCCAAAATCCATCATGTTTTCGGTATTCTGAAAAGACCTGGAAACAAGTAAACAAAGCAGTGGAAATGAGTTTAATGAGATCTTTATTATTAGATTTAAATGCTGATATGAATCCCGCTAAATTCCCCACTGTTTTTTCCCGAGTCACAAGTAGGATATTCAATAGACACGTGGTTTGTTAACTAAGTTTTCTAGTTATATTGGAAGGTATTTCAAAAATTTTCATAGTAACCGCCAAAACAACTAGTTTCGATAGTCGTGTTTGAAAAATAGCGGGACGATTTCCCTAAATAACCTCTACATATTTGAGTTTACAAAAAAAACAAAAAAAAAACATAAATGTAAAAATACATAACTAAGAGGAGTATTTTGGAGGTTTAATTATCAATGGAATCGTGAAAAGAAAGCATTTCCGGCTTCAGCAAGAAACTTGAAAATCGAGTGGACATTTCTTCGGCAAAAGAAGAAAAAGCGTGAAGTACTGAAAACTCATACAAACATGCTTCTGTTGAAGTTCTCCTGATGAAGATAAGCATATCAGACGGCAGATAATTCCTGGAAGACTTAGTTTGTTTGTGTATTTTTCAAATTCACGATAAGATAGCTGAACAAGGACGCTGATTTATTCGTAGTAAAAGACAGCCTTTGAAAACTGAATTTTATTTTTACGTCATACTTTGTTGTTGTTATTGTATATCTTTCAAAACCGTAAAGTACCGGGTAACGAAGCAGCGACTCATACGGCGATGAAAAAACAAACTTGCAGATCTTACAGTGAAATCTTAGGTTATACTACTATCCAGGTGATCTGACTAGGCGCGCAAAGCATGATTTCCTGATCTGAAAAAGAATCAATCCCATCATCCACCGCACGCTCAATTCACTTGAGTTTCATGGCAGCCATCTTGAAAATAGGCTAATTATGAGCGACTTTCTCGCCAATAAGTCTTTTCTTATTGAAAACGAAACACTATAAATAACAGATAAAAGGATTTTCTCAAGGTTCAAAGCATCCTGGAGATTGCCAAGAAAAATAAAGCAGCGTAAGGTGTGGAAATTTTAGTTAAATCCTGCCAAGGAATCGAGAAAGCTTTTCGGCAGCTTCTTCGATATCGTTTAAACGGTAATTCTTTAATAAAAAACCATGAATAGTAACCTAACCGATGAAAAAATATTCTTAGTCTCATCTAGACAACATATTCTTTGAAGTAGAAACATTTTTAGCCTTAAATAATCGGCTAAATGACACTTTTCCTAGCATTATTGTACTTGTATGCTATTTGGTTTTGTTTTGATTTCCCTCTGTTTATCCATGATTGAGCTCGAAAAGACGCATGGGATTGATTCTTTTTCGGATATCACGATTCGCAATCTGATTGGCTAATCGCTTTTCCTCAGATCACCTGGATCAACAAGTAATGGTTTGGTTCGTGATATTTGGCATAAATGCCGCTCAATATTTCAGAGTTGCTGTAATTTCACTCGCCGAGGACAGATCGTGCAATTACAACAGTTTTGAAGCATCACTCGTGGCATTTATGCCAAATATATATCACTTCAAACGATGCCAACACCTATACATACAATGTATGGAAGATACACAAATATATTGAAAGCTTTTTGATAGGTACGTAGCACAAAAAAAAATGAATGTGATATCTTACAAAGTTCTCGTCGACGTATGAATATTTTGCCAGACTTCCGTTAAATTGCCATTGATACAAGAAACTTCGAAATTTTTACCAGTACACTGACAGCCAGAAGGACAGGAAAAACCTGTATAATGAAAAATATCGTGTTGTATTTTGATTCAAACATTTTGGATTTTATTGCTATCATGCCTGATTTCTTAGGGTTTTTATTGGATCATAAGAGATTAACTTTGAATAAGGCTAAATTTTAGATTTTCCTTAAGGTAGTTCCTTACCCTTGCTACTGCGCATCCTTTTCGCGCATATAGTTTTTACCTATTATTTGCGTTGTTTTGAAAACCTATATGAATAATATCTTAGTTTGAATCCTTTCCAATAACCTAACAAAGCATTTCGTTATTTCATGCAAATTTTGAGCCGGTAAAATGGGAAATTAACAACAAACTTACAACTTTGTACAAATGAATAAGTAAAGAATTAATTTGACCTCTTTAGTTCCAAAATCAATTCGAAATAGGTCTCACAGGTCTCTTGAGATTACAAAGATAATTTTCAAAGACAATTTCATAAAGACAATTTAAGTTTCAAACAGTCGTTTCAATTACTGGAACCCAGTCTCACGCGGACAGGAATTGTGTTATTTGACAAAAACAGATTTAGTCGATTATAGCTCGTCAATTAGTTCGGTGACCCCTCTTTCTAATCAAGGCTGCATTTACTATTCTTGTGAATTAGAATAAAAAATACAACTATGTACACTTGTTAGAGAGGTGCTTAATTGCCGTAGAATTTTCCTACTGGAATTCACGTTTACCCATATTTGCAAATCTCACTATTGAAAGATTATTATAACAGGAAATTTTAAATGATCTTTAGATCTATTATCATTTAAGATAGTCTACTGCGTTCGTTCGCAGAAAGCGTTTGCAATCTCTAGCCGACTACTTTTAATAGGTACTTTGTGAGCAAAATCACAGTGAATCATTGCAAACACCTACTTTTACTACATCTTATAGCTATATAACTAATACGGTGACCCCCACTTTTTCTCGTTTTTTGACTCGCCTAACAACAATCTATAAATGACAGGATTTCTAAGAAAATTCGCTGATTAAATCCAAATTTGGAACTACCTCAAAGAACGATAGAGTTATCGGAAATTGATTGAGACTGATTTAAACCACTCTTAACGTACCTTCTTTCCTGCACATTAAATAGGTTTGTGTCAAACCGAAGGTTAGCAAGCGGTTGAATGAAGATATGGTCGTAAACGTATAATTACAAGCGAGTAAAGACTGCTCGTTTCCTTGACATCCCACTTGGTCCAACACCATCTTCCAATCCGGCATTTTATTATTTTTAATTTGTCCAACGTGGAAAGCAGCAGGTAGACCAAACATGCGGCATAGCACATTTCCCGCTTTTACCAAGAGATTATTAAAGCCTTTTTGTAATTCAAGTTGTCCCTCCAAGCCATTAAAAAACACCTGGATGAATCCATCTTGTTTGGTTATTCCCTTACTGAGCTTGAAGGTAACTGTAACAGAGAAAAGTAACGATTAGTCCAAGCTCTACTTGATATCTCAGTCTTATATGTAAAAAGATGAAGTATAAATTTTTGCATGATTGAAAACGGCCTTTCACTAGTAAACACTTAGCATAAATAATATTACTTACTGTTTAGCCGTCCACAAGCTACTAATGCTTTTCGGTTAGAATATAAAGTGTAGCGATTCTTGTTTCTCAGTCCTGGGTAATCACACTTCAATAAAGAACTCTCGTTTCCCAAGCACTTCACGTGATCTACCCACATAGTTTCGTACTTCTCACGGTCTACCCAAATAGATAAAGGAGGCGCGTCATGAGGTCCTTCGATGCCCAGCAATCGACACACTACGTCCATGGCTTTCTTATCCCAGTTGTTGAGTCCAATTGGCGCTTTTATACCATTAACAGATAACCGAACTTCTCCTATGGCTTGTGTTTCGTTTGAACGGGTCCCAACAAGTTCGATTCTCTCTGGAAAAGAAAAGAAGACAGAAGATAGATGGACGACGTCAGTTATATATAACAATGATTACAACATTTAATGAGCATAGCTTTATCACCTAAAGTTGTTTTCACAAGGGACCTCCAAAAATATAGAACAAACTATTATATTAAAAATAAATTAAGATTTAACTAGTGAAGATAAAATCTATTAAGGTGTCAGCCAACACAAATTATTGTTTTCTTCTATTAAGTTCGAGTAGCGCGCTTTATATTCAATGAAATCCCATCAAAGTATACATTTTCTGAACGGTTTTTTAACAAGAATTGCATACCTGTTAGTCAGTTAAAAATATAGTATTTTGTTTCGGAGAAAGAGCGTATGTTTTCGTGATCTAGTGATATCCATAAACGATGCTTAATGTACACAGATACAGATAAGATGTGGCTGGATCAAATGTTTATCACGGCTTATTGTACAAATGTTGATCTCTAGAAGTGTGTCGGCGTTCTTGGTTTATTATCGCTCCATTATTTTCCTTTCGAATTTACATATTTTACATAGAGTACCACCAACATAAATTTGGATTTCGTGGTGTAAAGAGTTAGCCTATTATATTCAAACCAAGATTTCAAGTGACGATAAATTTCATTAAACTTTTCTTGAAGGTCCGTTTGAGAAAATGATTTAAAATAGAATGCTTTATCGTCAGCGAATAAAAAAACCTCGAATTTTGTTTATAGGCGATCTTCTTGCCAAACTACTAAAGTCCACATTAAAATATTCGATAATGAAAATTTCAACAGAGTCTAGATATTCTAAGGCTAAGGTCAAACGTCGAACTTCACATGAGCCGAACGCATTGAAAACAATTGATAATAAGACAGTCTTCTTTGATGTCATTAGGCTCAGCTCATGTGAAGTTCACAGGCAACCCAGTAACCCCATAATATCAGTTATTGTTTCTTCCAAAAATAAAAGCGGACGAGAAATACTTTGTTAATACCCACACGCATGGGTCCATAGTGGAAACGCAAATACCTTTAAAATGCCCACAGATTATTCCTGCATAACCATTCTGATAATCACTCTGGTTATATCCGTTTCTTGATAAAACACGAATGTTGCATTCAAATATCGATGTCTCATCTCCGGTGCATCCTTCAACCTGCATAAACGTGTATCTTGTTCTGGAAGGAAACAGGGAACCTTCTGGTGCTGCTGTAGCATTCGGAAGACCCAGCATTCGACAAACAATATTTGCTGATTGGATGGTCCATCCTCTGCTATAAGCAACTTTGTACCATTCCCCATCAACAAGCACTTCTACTCGACCTGTTGAGTTGTACTTCGTACCTACAATCCTGACCGCTGATACTGGGGGAAAAAATGGTATATTACTAGTAACCGAAAATTAGATGGACACTAAATAATACATCGATGAAGAAGCTATTTAGGGGCTTTCATTTATTATTGTATGGGGATCAGCAATATTGGTGGGTCACATTATTTTCTGAAGCTATATAGTATATAGCTATATAGCTATATAGGTTTAGTAATAAACTGGGCGAAATGTAGGGGGTAGGATATTTTTTCGCAACTAAGAAGGGGGGTTGGGTAATATTTGAAAAAGACTGTACTCTAATAAATGAAAGCCCCCTTAGAATGTGAATACATCGATCTTTGCCTTCAGTCGAAATTCACTGTATTGGGCTAGACTCTTTTATTTATATAAAGCAAACCTCTCATTCTTAAAGGGCCATGGGCCAGGGACGTGCTCATTGCATTGCAAACCGACGTTGTCGCTGATGCACAATTCCTAATTCATATCTCAGAACTACACGTAACGTATCATCATTGCCTTGAAATCAGCTCGTCTAAATAGAAACATTACTAAAAACAACGGCTTCGATAGTCTTCAGACTAGCCCCCGGATGCAGAACTAATAGCGGAGCTCCCGCGCGAGCGGAGCACCATACTTAAGAAAAAATGGTAACCCATCGACTTGATTTTTCATGGCTTGATTTGTCCATACATACATACATACGTCCGTGTACCACTTTGCACAGGGTTCCCGCGCGCTTTGCTTACTCACAAATGCAAAGAAAAATTGCAATAATGTAGTCAAATATGGATCAAGAAGTATTTTTTTCTTATTTTTGCAATGCGAAAAATACGTTTAATCGAAGTCATGTCTGTCTTAAAGTGAACAAAAACAATTTTTCGACTTTAGCGACTTGTTAAAGAAGATTTAGCGAGGGAAAGCGAGGGAAGATTCTTAATCTTACGATGAATTAAGTTTCGTGACTGAAACTTCAGTGAGAGAAAAAGTGGCCTGTAGACCAGAAAAACCTGATTATACTGCAAGAGTGATATTTCAGTTTCGTAGAAAACACTTCATAGAAGGTAAATTCATTAATTTTAACTAATATTTCGTAAAAAATCGACAAGAAATGTGTAAACTAGCTGAAGAAACTCTCAGACAAGCCAAGGACGTTGGTTCGGCAAACATTGTCAGAGAAACTTGGATAGTTTGTCGTTTTTACTTCATTCTAGATTTTTATCATCTTTTTCTTCATTACTTGTGAACCAAAAAAGCGATATTTGAAGCTTTGATTATTTGTTTTTGATCCCATTTCAAGAAAAAAGGCTAAGACTTAGTAAAAAGACTTGCTTCTTTTAAAAAAGATATTTGACGGCCAGCGAACCTTACGCGAAGTCAAAACAAGATTCCAGTTTCATAATCATATGAATATTTTGACATTTTTATAGATAATTTATTCTAATGTTGAATGAAATATGAAAAAGGAATAGATATCACACCAAATATTTGCTATTTATCGGGCTTTTCCAGCTATTACTATTACACAATCGCAAAAATGATGAGCTTGTTTTTTTTTTATGGATAAGCTTATGTTTTTGTAAGATTTTTCGCTCGATAATAAAGTTAAGAATAAATCTAAAAAAAAATACTTTTCAAAGACCAACTTACTAACAAAGAAAATTTTTATCTTGCATTAATGAATATGTCTCTTTTTACGTGTGAAGTTCAAGTGAATGTAAGCTTAAGCTTATAAGTAATATTTTTCGACAATTTCCAGTGTAGTTTACTTTCGACCTAAAAAACTTACAACTTTGATTACTAAGATTTGCTGAATAAAATCCTTCGTTCTATACATGTATTCATATGTTCTACAATCTATAATTATTATTCTTCGAATTGAAAAGTTCTCTAATGCTTTTGAAGGCTTAAAATAATGGTTTTTCTTTTAGTTTTTCCTCCTGAATTCTGGTAAAATCAAACGATGTGGTAACGCTATAACCAGCGTTATGCCGCGTCACACAATTGTCACGCTTTTAGCACTAAATATACTATTTATGGGAGCTCCGCTTTAAGCAGTGCCTAAATCTATATATTATTTGAAATGTACGGTTGTTGTGACAGTTTGTTTGTTGTTGCTATTGTTTTTTCAGTACTCACAGCACTTGTAAAATAAACCAGCCCAACCGTTTCCTCCTACGCATGTCAACACTGTAGACGCTAAAGGGAAATATCCCGGATCACAGGTCACGAGGCAGGAATTGCCTGAGCAGTTTAGGTTTGCATTCTTGATATACGCGTTCAGTGGAAAGCACTGCGATACTGAAAAAGGAGCGAAAAGATTTGGAAATGAACCTTACAAAGGACTTTCAGTGGTCTTTGTTTCTATAAATCAAGTAGGTTAACGCGTTGCTATGTACTTTTCTACCCAATTCAAATCACTTGGGAATGAGATTATTTGTCTTTATCTCAATATCACGTGGACATTTTTGGAACAAAAGTTTTTATACCCAGAGGTTTTGAATTGGGTGGAAACGTACATTCCAACGGGTTAGCCGATTTGGTCTATTTCAAAAAGAGCTGCGTAATTCTAAATATTATGATAAGCTATTTTTGTGTGCACTGCTTAGGTGGCAGGTCACTGAGATATTACCTTCTTGAGAAAAATTACGTTTATACAGTGTTGTACTTTTGAGCGTACAATGCAGACATGAAAGAAGGTAATTTCATCAATCCATCTATCCATCTATCCATCTATCCATCCATCCATCCATCCATCCATCCATCCATCCATCCATCCATCCATCCATCCATCCATCCATCCATCCATCCATCCATCCATCCATCCATCCATCCATCCATCCATCCATCCATCCATACATACATACATACATACATACATACATACATACATACATACATACATACATAAATACATACATACATACATACATATATGTAACACTAAATCTGTGAGGTCTGACATGGAAAGGTAATTTTGTAGCGCAGCCTCAATCGAAGCTTTTTTCTTTTAAACCGGCATATCCCCAGAGTGGAATTGCTGCTGTATTATCCCTAGCGATTAGTTTATTAGTTTATCGCGTAGTATGTCCCGACATATTTATATAAATCACTCGAAATACATTCCAACTGCGTTCTAACTTAAACCACCACCGCTTTGCTTGCTGGACCATTGATTACAACAAACAAAATATAAAAATACCTTTCTGTTGCTTCAATGCAATATATTCCACTGTAAATCCTACTTCATACGCATACGTCTCTTTAACATTTTTCAGCCACATATGGCGTCCACTAGTTGCTACCCCTTGATCGAACATATGTGGAAGATTCATCGTCTTTGAAGAGCGGTTAGGTGAAGCACCATCATATGCAAGAATAATCCCAGAGGTTTTCTTTATCAAAATTAGCGCGATACTATAACCCTTTGGAGCAGTCAGTAGCCAATCACATTGCTTCGATCCCCTATATACATCAAGGTAGCCATCTGTTCGTGATGTGACAGTCACGTTCACGTTGATAGGATAGTCCAACGATCTCCTTATGTTACATTTTTGACAACATGGAGCAGCTGCAAAGAGAATGGATCAAAGAAAATAAGTTAACTCCTATCTAAAGCACCTATATTGCTTCTTCCTTAGCTGCGAACCTGCCAGATTTTGCCGTCTACCGACTGACCTATCTAACCTCCCTCTCTCCTACTTACCTACCTAACCTACCCACCCACCTGCCTATTTACCTTCCCACCTACCCACTTACCCACCCACCTACCTACCTACACACCTACCTACCTATATACCCACCCACCCACCTACCTACCTACACACCCACCTAATAATAATAATAATAATAATAATAATAATATTTGATACTTTTAACATTTGAAATATGATCAAATGCGCAGGAGGAGTTGTTTGTTGGTTGTTTTTTGTTTCGAGGGGTTTTCTCCCTCAATAAAAAATCAACTTCTAAATTTCAATTGGAATCATGGAACGAGGACCACAGGTTAGTTAGCCACTGGCTATTACGTGCTGCCCTTGCACAACAAGGACGCTTTTACCTACCGGCCTACCTACCTACCTCCGTATGCCCACCTACCTACCTCCGTATGCCCATCTACCTACCTCCGTATGCCCACCTACCTACCTCCGTATGCCCACCTACCTACCTACCTACCTACCTACCTACCTACCTACTTATTTACCGACCTACCTACATACCTACCTTTCTTCCCACTCACAAACCTCCCTATCTACCTTCCCACTAAACTACCTACCTACCTAGCCTACCTACCCGACTTCCCACTCAACCACCTACCTACCATCCAACCTAACTTAAAATTTATGCCACTTTACCACTCTGGGGTGGACGGCCTTATAGGCCTTACAGGTCTAGGACCCAATTACAAGGCAACCGATAGATCGAATTAGAATTTGAAAGGTGATTTTTGCGGAGGGAGGAAAACCGGAGAACACGGAGAAAAACCCTCGAAGCACAGGAGAGAACCAACAAACAACTCTACTCATATACGACACCGAGCCCAGCGAGGCTCGAACCCTGATCGCATTGGTGACAGGCGAGCGCTCCCACCACTACGCCACCTGTGCTTCCTTGGTTGGTTGGTTATTTGGTTGGATATTTGGTTGGTTGGAGAGAAACTATCAACAAGAATCCAAAATTTCTAACAGTTCTTTTACATAACCTATTTTGAAAACACTTGTCAGTTGCAAGTTGAGCAGTTTTAGATTTTTTTAGTTTTAGACCAGGCGGCGTTCGTCACGCCCCGCAAAGTACGACGGTACAAATTAAAAATTTTACTCATTAGCATCTGGACTTCGAAGTGTAAACAACTAAGTCTCTCTGTAATTCAATGGATATTAATGGTCTTCTTCCATATTTTCGACATATGACCTTCCATATACACATAAACACGCTTTATGGAAAATCTATAGGGTTGTTGGATCCACAGAGAAGATCAGTTTTATGTACAGAAGATCGGCTGACTTCCTTGACCTCTTGGCTGACTTCAATGGAAATTTGTTTGGTGTGTTAGGGACCACTGCGCCGTTTTGAACTCATATATAGCGAGAAAAGTATATTTCATTCACAGTTCTATTTTAGTTTTAATGTAGGAAATCATCCACAGGCAGATATAAATCTAAAATAATTCAAGATACGCGGAAATAAAACTATGTTTTGGTATGAATATTGACGTGTGTTCTGTCGCCTTCGATACTCAATATTCATGAAATTCGTGAACTTGAAGGCCGATTTTCACCCTTAAAACGTAGGGGCCCCTCCACAAGCCTAATTTTGACTGACATGTTTTACAAGCGTTGGGATTGGATGAGCGCATTTGTGAATAGCAATGAATAGTTTCCAATTCCCGAGGAGGAATTTAAACTCAAAATTTTATCAATTATCATTAATTCAATTATCAGTAATTTTCTCAGGACATCTACTCTAAACGTTGTTTTCGAAGATTACGTAAAAACATTTGATATTTTTTTTTCAAGATAAGCCCTTCAGCATTTTCTTAGCTTAATGGACCGTAAATCGTTGCAAAGAAAGATTTTCCCTAAAGGACGTGACACGATTTGGAAAATTAGAAATAGAAAAATAATTATATTAATTAAGGGAAACATATGTTGTTGTAAGCCGCAGTGCAAGAAAGTCTGAAAAGAGGCACTAATATTTTGATTCCGAAAAGAAAGAGAAGAAGAAATCATGACAGTTCAAGATGTTGAAAAACAAAATAACGTAGGCATGGTGCAGAACTAGAGTGCCATCACTGTTTTTTTCAAGGACTGAGTAGATATAACTCATATGATGTAAAAAAAGTGTATGTATGTGAGTAAAAAAGTGGAGTAATTTTATAGAGAGTTAATTCTACTCATCTCTCGAAGTAAATTTAACCCCCACTAGAGTAATTTATACTCAAACATGAGTAATTTGAAATCTTCTATATCATAATGTATATAATCTAGTAATCTATATTCCGAATTTTGAGTAAATAAAAAGGGAGTTGATTTGACTCCCGCTCAGATGAGTAAGTTTGAATCTAATTTCAGAGAAAATTGAAAGGGAGTTGATCTTACTCCTGAAATTCAACTTCATTTTGGAGTAAATGAGAAGGGAATTGATTTTACTCTCGCTCATGCTACAGAACAGATGAGAAAGTTTGACTCTAATTTCAGAGCAAACTAACAGGGATTTTACTCCTGAATTTCGACTCCATTTTGGAGTAATGAGAAGGGAGTTGATTTTACCCCCGCTCATGCCACAAAAGAGATGAGTAATTACTAATCTCTAACTTCAGAATAATCTGAAAGGGAGTTAATTCTACTACGTATACGTACTGCTCATGCCTTTCCCTCAATGTTTGCAGCGTCAAACTGCCATCAAAAGTTAATTAATTCTAGTCACATAGAATTCTATGTTCTATCATTCGGGTTGATTATGTGGTACGTTATGTAACCTAACCCATTTCCTTTATTTCAATTTAACATAGCTTCATTTAATGTCTCCTGTGTATTGATAACTAGTCACTACATAAAAACTATTACACAGTTACAACATGCATCTTCGTTCTTAGCCACCAATCACAACGCTTGTAAATGACGTCAGCAGATATTAGGCTTGACGTCATCCTGTCAATCTCACAACCATTGTTTAAGTGCTTGCAGCACGTAGTTTAGTTGAGAGAGTGCAGAGCAGAGAGCAGAGTAGGTAGCACCGAAGAAAACAATAAAAAGACCAAAAAATTGCAAAGAAAGCATCCTTCTCGTGATTCGTGGAGGATGAGCTAGTCCCCAGAGAAAAAATCCTTCGTGACATCGATCTTAAACAACAGCACATAAAACGCTTTTTTATAAATTCTACTAATTACGGTTTGACAAAAGATTGCGTTTTACTTGTTGTTTTAGGAAATTCAAAGATAAATAGACAGTACCGTGCAAAAGTTGGAAGTTTTGCTCTGTTCAAACTCAAAACGTGTGTATGGTTCTAAAAAATACCAATTCATATTCCTAACTCAAATTGACTATTAGGGACCAACTTTTATCGTTTGTTCACCTTATGGTATGAGTCAGCAGACTACTCTGCTGGAAGAGTCTCCATTCTATTTTTCCTCTCGCTGGGGGAAGACTTATTGGAGACACTGCCACCAGGGTCTCGGTAGCATGTTTAAAATCAGTAATTTGAACAGTACAGCATCCGTTTCGACATTTTTACTAAAGTTTATCACGATTCAAATTTGTCTTTCTCCTCGCCTAACTTTTCGAAGCCTATTGTGCATTGTAGTTATAAATAGTCTCTTATAATTACTTTGTAAAATTGTAGAACATTGTAACCTACAGTGCACTTGAAACTTTACACTACGTTTTTCTTCGAACTCGGCTGCTTTGCACTAAATGATTTGAAAAAATTACTTTGAACAGAACTTTTGAACGGTTAACGAAAATTAATGCCTCAGCATTTTTTGTGCGATATCCGACACACTTATTATTATGTCATAATTATTATTATTATTATTATTATTATTATTATTATTATTATTATTATTATTAATATTATTATTATTAATATTATTATTATTATTATCATTATTATTATCATCATTATTATTATTATTAGAATTCATATATTAGATATTTGATAGCAAAATACAAGATATACGATCTTAGATAAATTACACACTAGATTTTAGATATTTACTTATTATATATTACGATGCAGCTTTTATTATGTCTTGTTATGCTTATTACAAAATGACATTAGTACCCATGCAATTAGATTGATTACATAGCTACTTATTATACTTATTATTATTTCAATATATTGTCAAATAAAAATCATTTTTTAAGAAAAACAAAATTACTTACTTACCAACGTACCTACCTATCTTCCCACTCACAAACCTCCCTATCTACCTTCCCACTAAACTACCTACCTACCTAATCTACCTACCCGACTTCCCATTCATCCAACCACCTACCTACTATCCTGCCTAACTTCCTTGGTTGGTTGGTTGGTTGGTTGGTTGGTTGGTTGGTTGGTTGGTTGGTTGGTTGGTTGGTTGGTTGGTTGGTTGGTTGGTTGGTTGGTTGGTTGGTTGGTTGGTTGGTTGGTTGGTTGGTTGGTTGGTTGGTTGGTTGGTTGGTTGGTTGGTTGTTTGGTTGGTTGGTTGGTTTGTTGGTTATTTTGTTGGTAATTTGCTTGGTTATTTGCTTGGTTATTTGCTTGGTTGGAGAGAAACTATCAACAATAATCCCAAATTTCTAACAATTCTTTTACATTACCTATTTTGAAAACACTTGTCAGTGGCAAGTTGAGCAGTTTTAGATTATTTTTAGTTTAGACCTTGGTTTTGTTTACTAGCTGCTTGTTCGCTTTTCTCCTTACTTAGGCGTATGGAAACAAGACCATTAGCCAAGCAAAATGTCTAGCTTGAATAATATCGGTTACATTCTCAAAAATTACTACTAAACAACTAAGAATTGGCATGGACCCTCCACTCAAAAAACTATAATAACTTAATACGTTCTTGGTTTCTCGTTACTCCATCTGTCATTGGGAACATTTTGTGGTGTCTTAATCTCCTTCTGTCAACAAGGGCGCTTCTTGGCTTGGAAAACAATTTTGCGTTTTTCTGAAGTGAATTCTCGTTTAATTACCCGTACATTTTGATTTCCTTGTCAAAAGGAATTTGACCAATTTACCAGAAATTTTGCGGAAGTCATTTCAGGTAGTTGTTCTTTAAACAAAGTGACTTTGTCTCCGATTTTTGATGCTTCGCTCTTTTCCAAAAATATTATCTGGACTTTGTATCGGATATTTAAGAGACGTTGTAACTTTAGGAACGTATAACAGAGGAATATAGCAATGTAGGAAAAGAATCTTGATATCTCGTGATATATTTAGTAAATAAACCCCTTCTGACGGCTGGAATGTCGGCTGATAATGTCCGAGAATTAAAAATGGTTCGAAAAAAAGAGTATTTGACCGAGAAATGAAGCTTCGAGGGCAAATGTGATATTTTGAGGATCATTTCTCATCCAAAGACATTATCAGCCAATATTCCAGTGAGCCAGAAGGGGTTTATTTATTTTATAACCCAACGACTTCACTCGAATGGATTCAGCAAACTGCATTGACTCATGGGTAATCTCCTGAGTTTTCAAAAAATATTTCTCCTTCGTCTCCAAGCTGGATATAAATACAATTATTTTGGTAAATGAAAGCTGATTGGCATTGACTTCTATTTTCTGACATTAATTGTCGAATTGTTTGTTAGTAGTTTATAAAAACAATTTGGAAAACAAAACAAAAACTTTTCTTTACCTTTTTGACGTATTTCAAGTGAATTCTCGTGATCTCAGAAAGATACTAAACATTAGTTTATTAGCCGATCAGTCCCGGCTGTCTGAAAGTTTGGATAATTCGCTCTAACTTAAAAGGATACATTTATTTTACAAAAAAATGAGATACGAATAGGTTCTACATTTACTTCAGCTTCCAGAAAATTTATACTTTATTGGGGATATTCTAAAATGGTTTCGTTAAGGGTACCCTAGGGGTAACGGTTAGCTCTTTTGAGAGTGAATAATTTCCTTCTGGACCTTCTGGAAACAAATAATGTCTTTCAGGGCTCAAGAAATAAAAGGATGTTCGCTTTCAATATTTTAATTATTAGCAAAACACTTAAAGTCGAGGAAATTACAATTAAACTAAGGGACTACGTACCCTGCTGGTATAGAGTCTCCTTTTCATTTTTTCTTTCGCTAGGGGAAAAAACTATGAGGGAGACATTTCCACCATTTACGCAGTATCAAATCAACAATTTGAACTTTACGACATCTTTGGATATTTTTAAACTGTATCAAGATTCAAATTTTTCCTTCTCTTCGCCTTAATTTATGAACTTTTTTGTGCATCATAAATTTTGTTTCCTTTTTCTGTTTAAAATTTTTAGAACAGTACAACCTAGTAAAGTACCCTTGAAACTTTCCACAACTTTTTTCTTCGAACTAGGCTGGTTTGTACTGAATGATTTAATCAGTTTACTTTAACCAGTATTTTTGAACGGTTGACTAAAATGTCTGAGCATCTTTTATCCGTTTTATATTTATTTTCATTTATAAAAATTAATGGAATGTTTCTTACCTTTCGTCAAGTTCACATGACTGCATTGCCATACGGCTAGAAAAACCACGGCACTAACAACACCACAGAGATGCATTGATCGGTCAATATTCTTGGTCTTCAGAGTCAAAGGTTTAACCGAATATTGATCGTTCTGCACAATAGACTGACTGATGACTGATTACTTTCCCGTTTCAGCAAAATAAAAATATTAGTAAGGTGACGTCAAGCCTAATTTTGACTGACATCTTTTACAAGCGTTGGGATTGGATGAAGCATTTGTGAATAGCAATTGACTAGTTCGCAATTCCCAAAGAGGATTTTTATCAATTATAAATTATCATGCATAAATCTAAATTTGAATCAAACTGTCACTAGATAGTGTAAGTTATCTAACAGGTACTAAAGTAGAATTCAGCTCTTAAACGAAATAAAGAGAGATTCAAGGGCGGATCCAGGAATTTTTGAAAGGGGGAGTCCAACCTCCTGATCAGAAATAATGACGTAGAAATGACGTCACGTTTACCAAACTAATCGACTGCCGCAGGCGTGAGCAAATTGGGGGCATGCTCCCCGAAAAAAATTGAAATTCAGACTCTCGGAAATGCGATTTAAAGCGGTTTGAGAGGCATTAGACTCTTCAAAAGTCGAATATTCCATTTGGTTCAAAGGAAGTGAAATCTTGAAATCGAATTTATAAGCTCGCTCAATATTTTTTTACCGTATTTGACGTTGCACGACCGTTTTTTTAAGGATAGAGACCTTGCTTCATCAAACATCAAATTGCCCGTCCCTAACCTCAGGTATGTCAGGGGGGTCGCGACCCCCCCCCCCCCCCCCCCCCGAAACTCCCCCTGGATCCGCCCTTGAGATGTTCTTGCTATAAATTTGGGATGTGACAGCGCCTAACTAATTATTACTCAACACAATTTGAGCTAGGAGACCTTTAGCTGGCATTTGAAAATATTATCTTAATTTAATCTTGGACACACTTCAAAAGGATCGTGATTAAGGTGACTGACTACTTTAGCAAGGAGTAATAGATTTTTTTTTCGTAGAAAGCCATTTTATACACAATTTAAAGCTGATTCAAATAATGAAAAGAAAAATGGGGGTCCCGAGCTCCATTTCGTGGTAATGAATTTTGAATATTACTATCTTACTCATATTAGAAATTATCGAAAGAAATCAAGCTTTGTACGAAGAAAATCATAACTCGAAGACTAAAAATCTGTAAATGGAAGTAATTTTCTCAGGACATGTACTCTAAACATTATTTTCGAAGATTACCTAAAAATATTTGCTGATTTTTTTTCAAAATAAGCCCTTCAGCATTTTCTTAGCTTAATGGACCGTAAATCGTTGTAAAGAAAGATTTTCCCTAAAGGACGTGACACGATTTGGAAAATTAGAAATAGAAAAATAATTATATTGAGTAAGGAAAATATATGTTGTTTTAAGACGCAGTGCCAGAAAGTCTGAAAAGAGGCACTAATATTTTGATTCCGAAAAGAAAGAGAAGAAGAAATCATGACAGTTCAAGTTAAACAAGAAAATAACGTAGGCATGGTGGGGAATTAGAGTGCCATCACTGTTAATTTCAAGGACTGAGTAGATATAGCTCATTTGATGTAAAAAAAGTGTGTATGAGAAAAAAGTGGAGTAATTTTATGGGGAGTTAATTCTACTCATCTCTCGAAGTAAATTTAAGAGGGGTAGTCCGTAAATACCACCTGAGGGGTGCAGAATGAAAAAAATCGAAATCGCTCAAATTTTGTCAGAATGTAGGCCTTAGTG
Organism: Anthopleura sola; assembly: GCA_023349425.1. Classification (NCBI taxonomy): domain Eukaryota; kingdom Metazoa; phylum Cnidaria; class Anthozoa; order Actiniaria; family Actiniidae; genus Anthopleura; species Anthopleura sola. The sequence continues at coordinate 701,871 of JALHLI010000015.1, read as the reverse complement.
AATTATAACTGTTGTGTAAGTTTCACTGCGATCGGATAAATAGTTTAGGAGAACGGCACCGAAAACCGTTTTTTCTGATCACTTCCGGTTTTTTCACTCGATTTCACCACATCCCCAAAAACCCCAAAAATCACAAAATTCCTTTCGCATTCCTCGGCAAACAATTTAATTTCATGAATAAGGGACCCTAACCCTCATTTGGATGGATTTATCAAGCATTTTACTTAAAATGGGAATATTTTATCGATTTTTACATTATTTTAATTATTTTGAGCAAAATTTTATACCCTATGTTGCAAGGCTTATATCTCCAATGGTACATCGATTCACATAAATTAACTACTACAGGGAGAAAGAGCAATGTTTTATCTTTACTTTCATCAAATAAAATTTTGGGGCACTTGAAAATTCGAATTTTGGCAAGACGAAATACAACTCCTATTGACCCCCAAAATAATGACAACTTGAGTCGTAAGCGGTCACGCTTTATGCGAAAGATAAATTATTTGGTCCATTAAACTGCTTCTAATAGACAAGAAACTCGATGGTATAGAAGATAAAACTTTTATTGACATTCTCAGAAAATATTAAAAGAATCCGAGTGAAATTTTTATTGTTTTAGGGCAGCCAAGTTGAGTCTTCTTGTTGTGTCACTCGATACTAACGATTTGCCCCTTCGATTTTCGATAATATTTGGTATACATTGTCTTTAAAAATCCTCAATCACAATATAACAACCTTACTAATACAGTATGAACAATTTGTACCTTATTACACTTGGATTTGTAGAAAATAAACTCGTTGAAGCCAGGCGCCATGCGAATAACTCAATAATCCAACTGACTTTGCAGGATTACGTGACAAATATTACCACAGGTAGCCCGTCATCACTCCATCAGATTAACTCGTACATGGACGGCCTTGCCGTGGCATCAATTGTTTTTGGTTCCAGATGATCTTAGGCAATAAAAGTCTAAAAAAAGTTAGCTGTAATCGTTTTATAGTCATGCTTTTATTTGTTGATCTCAGAATGGTCCTAGTGTATTATGACTTTCAATTATTAATTTTTTTAACATGAAAAATAATTATAATAATTGTTAACCGTTAGTGAAAACAAACCTAACCGTTAGCCTTTCAAATAAGCCAAAATTTTAATCGTTAGCCGCAAAACTATCCAGAAACAAGGATGGGCACTGGAAAAGGGGTGGAAATTTGTGAGTTTTGGTATAAAAAGGAGTAGGTTTTCTTCAAAGGTATATAATAGGGGTACCTTTTCAGGCAAAAAAAGGTATAAAAAAGGGGTCATGAGTCCGGGCGGAGCATCCCCGTATGAAACGACCCGAAGTGCTCCCCCCCCCCCCCCCCCCCGGGCCGTGTACTTGTATTTTCTTTGGTATACACACTCGCCCTAAAGAATTGTGTGTATACTAGAAACAATTGTTTAACTTTCTTTTCAAATGGTTCTAAACCTTCATAAAACTCTTTTAACGCACTAAGTCAAACTTTATAAAATTTTTAAGGAACTAGTTTCTTTTAAAACGTAGGAAGGCTGAGCCCCTCCAAATTCTTGAAGGGGGTGGGGCTATAGCCCCCTTCTCCGCCGCCTCTGAGTTTGTGATATATATATCTTGACAGAAGCGAGCTGGGTATCTGTTTTTAACATGGAACCGAAAATGAAACAAAATTATTTGTAAATTCTGGCACTACTGCCTTGTGTTTTCTTGGTCTCCTACAGGATGCTTGGGGAGAGGGAGAGGGGTCATAAAAAATTAAATACGACATTCAAACTAAAAGGTCCCATTCGCCCCACCCTAAACCCTCCAGTTTCGATCCTTTAAAATGAAAAATGATGTTTACGAAGCATAAATATATTTTCACAAAAACATGAAGAGTGTGGACATGGGTTACGTTCTGCGACTATGAAGCACAGTTGCATGTTTTCCGCAATGGTCTCTATCAGTATTTAGGTGGGTTTTTGTAGTGATGATATTGCAGAAGTGCCCTGAAAACATTTTATCCATGCATGTTACTGTACTGCATTTGCTTCTTCGTGCAGTCTTGCACTTTTCCAGTGGCCATCCTTGTTTCTGGATAGTTTTGCGGCTAACGATTAAAATTTTGGCTTATTTGAACGGCTAACGGTTAGGTTTGTCTTCACTAACGGTTAACAAAAAACTTATAAAAATTATCTTTCATGTTAAAAAAATTAATAATTGAAAGTCATAAAACACTAGGACCATTCTGAGATCAACAAATAAAAGCATGACTATAAAACGATTACAGCTAACTTTTTTTTAGACTTTTATTGCCTAAGATCATCTGAAACCAAAAACAATTGATGCCACGGCAAGGCCGTCCATGTACGAGTTAATCTGATGGAGTGATGACGGGCTACCTGTGGTAATATTTGTCACGTAATCCTGCAAAGTCAGTTAGACTATTGAGTTATTCGCATGGCGCCTGGCTTCAACGAGTTTATTTTCTACAAATCCAAGTGTAATAAGGTACAAATTGTTCATACTGTATTAGTAAGGTTGTTATATTGTGATTGAGGATTTTTAAAGACAATGTATACTAAATATTATCGAAAATCGAAGGGGCAAATCGTTAGTATCGAGTGACACAACAAGAAGACTCAACTTGGCTGTCCTAAAACAATACAAATTTCACTTGGATTCTTTTAATATTTTCTGAGAATGTCAATAAAAGTTTTATCTTCTATACCATCGAGTTTCTTGTCTATTAGAAGCAGTTTAATGGACCAAATAATTTATCTTTCGCATAAAGCGTGACCGCTTACGACTCAAGTTGTCATTATTTTGGGGGTCAATAGGAGTTGTATTTCGTCTTGCCAAAATTCGAATTTTCAAGTGCCCCAAAATTTTATTTGATGAAAGTAAAGATAAAACATTGCTCTTTCTCCCTGTAGTAGTTAATTTATGTGAATCGATGTACCATTGGAGATATAAGCCTTGCAACATAGGGTATAAAATTTTGCTCAAAATAATTAAAATAATGTAAAAATCGATAAAATATTCCCATTTTAAGTAAAATGCTTGATAAATCCATCCAAATGAGGGTTAGGGTCCCTTATTCATGAAATTAAATTGTTTGCCGAGGAATGCGAAAGGAATTTTGTGATTTTTGGGGTTTTTGGGGATGTGGTGAAATCGAGTGAAAAAACCGGAAGTGATCAGAAAAAACGGTTTTCGGTGCCGTTCTCCTAAACTATTTATCCGATCGCAGTGAAACTTACACAACAGTTATAATTCACTAAGGCCTACATTCTGACAAAATTTGAGCGATTTCGATTTTTTTCATTCTGCACCCCTCAGGTGGTATTTACGGACTACCCCTCTTAACACCCACTAGAGTAATTTATACTTATACATGAGTAATTGAAAATCTTCTATATCATAATCTATATAATCTAGTAATCTATATTCCAAATTTGGAGTAAATAAGAAGGGAATTGATTTGACTCCCGCTCAGATGAGTAAGTCTGAATCTAATTTCAAAGAAAATTGAAAGGGAGTTGGTCTTACTCCTGAAATTCAACTTCATTTTGGAGTAAATGAGAAGGGAATTGATTTTACTCTCGCTCATGCTACAGAACAGATGAGAAAGTTTGACTCTAATTTCAGAGCAAACTAACAGGGATTTTACTCCTGAATTTCGACTCCATTTTGGAGTAATGAGAAGGGAGTTGATTTTACCCCCGCTCATGCCACAAAAGAGATGAGTAATTACTAATCTCTAACCTCAGAATAATCTGAAAGGGAGTTAATTCTACTATGTATACGTACTGCTCATGCCTTTACCTCGATGTTTGCCGCGTGAAACTGTCATCAAAAGCTAATTAATTCTAGTCACATAGAATTCTATGTTCTATTATTCGGGTTGATTATGTGGTACGTTAGGCAACCTAACCATTTCCATTATTTCAATTTAACATAGCTTCATTTAATGTCTCCTGTGTATTGATGACTAGTCGCTACATAAAAACTATTACACAGTTACAACATGCATCATCGTTCTTGGCCACCAATCACAACGCTTGTAAGTGACGTCAGCAGATATTAGGCTTGACGTCATCCTGTCAATCTCACAACCATTGTTTAAGTGCTTGCAGCACGTAGTTTAGTTGAGAGTGCAAAGCAGAGAGCAGAGTAGGTAGCACCGAAGAAAACAATAAAAAGACCTAAAAATGCAAAGAAAGCATCCTTCTCGTGTTTCGTTGAGGATGAGCTAGTCCCCAGAGAAAAAATCCTTCGTGACATCGATCTTAAACAACAGCACATAAAACGCTTTTTTATAAATTCTACTAATTACGGTTTTTTTTTCTTCAAACTTTGACAAAAGATTGCGTTTTACTTATTGTTTTAGGAAATTCAAAGATAAATAGACAGTACCGTGCAAAAGTTGGAGTTTTTGCTCTGTTCAAACTCAAAACGTGTTTGGTTCTAAGAAATACCAATTCATATTCCTAACTCAAATTGACTATTAGGGACCAACTTTTATCGTTTGTTCACCTTATGGTATGAGTCAGCAGACTACCCTGCTGGAAGAGTCTCCCTTCTATTTTTCCTCTCGCTGGGGGAAGACTTATTGGAGACACTCAATTTCTTTAGTTCTATTTTTCCGTAGAATTTTTACATTTTGACTACTATCCAGAGGAGGGGTGAATAGTATCCCACAGTGCTTTGCGAAGATACATTTTCAGTATGGCGGGAATTCGTCGTCTTGACTAACACCAACGCGAAAAAAATATTTTTTAATATAGCAACGAGGAAATTTTCTACTTTTCTATATTTTTGGGCAAGATCTAGAGATAATAATTGATCGTATCTGTATTTTTAGGATTGATAAGATGAGTTTGGAACGTATGATTTGACATTATCTCCAGTGTCGGGAGATTTTTTGTTCTTGATAATTTGGTTGATATTTCTCTATGCATAACTTATTAATTTGAGGGTCGATCTCGCATACTATTTGCCTCCTACTTAGTAACTTAGCTAAGCCCTTAAATTAACCTAGTCCGACCCAGATCGACGCACGTTTTCACTAAGAAATAATGCACTATGTTTGACTACTTTTCATGTGTTAGACCTTGCCAACTCTGGTATCTGAGAGTTGTAACGCAAGCGTTCTCAGTTCACATCAATCGCAATCAACTCTATTCCATTTCTAAGTGTAGAACCAGGGCCGTAACCAGAACATTAACCGGGGGGGTGCACATCAAGTAAAAGTGGACCTAAGTGTAGTGTACCACAGGTAACCCAACACATTATTGGAAAAAAGAAACAAATGGAGAAAACTGGGAAATGATAGTGGTTTAATTTTTTGATTTACATTAAATCTGTATTTTTATTTTATTTTCAAGCAATAATAATAATAATGAACTTTATTAACTTTAACAAACCAATGTTGATAAAAAGCGGACCTTTTGGTCTGATGGGGAAGTGCACATGCACCATGTGCTCCCCCCTGGTTACGGGCCTGCATCCAATCCATCTCTTGTACTTTCTTCTTCTGATACACCCATCCAATCCATCTCGTGTACATTCTTATTCTGATGCACCCATCCAATCCATCTCGTGTACTTTCTTCTTCTGATACACCCATCCAATCCATCTCGTGTACATTCTTATTCTGATGCACCCATCCAATCCATCTCGTGTACATTTTTATTCTGATATACCCATCCAATCCATCAAGTGTACATTCTTAATCTGATACACCCATCCAATCCATCTCGTGTACATTCTTATTCTGATGCACCCATCCAATCCATCTCGTGTACTTTCTTCTTCTGATACACCCATCCAATCCATCTCGTGTACATTCTTATTCTGATGCACCCATCCAATCCATCTCGTGTACATTTTTATTCTGATACACCCATCCAATCCATCTCGTGTACATTCTTAATCTGATACACCCATCTAATCTATCTGGGCACATATTATCGGATACCGCAGAATATCCTCGGATATACTATATAAATCATTATATATTGTAAGATACTTGAAAATGTTATTAAATATCCAAAAACATAATCGCATACCCCAGAATATGATCGGTTACTCCAGAATATAATTTTAGATACTCCAGAATATGATTTTGGATCCTCCAGAATATGACTTTGGATCCTCCAGAATATGATTTTGGATACTCCAGAATATGGTTTTCAATCCTCCAGAATATGATTTTGGATCGTCCAGAATATGATTTTGGATCCTCCAGAATATGATTTTGGATCGTCCAGAATATGATTTTGGATCCTCCAGACTATGATTTTGGATCGTCCAGAATATGATTTTGGATCCTCCAGAATATGGTTTTGGACCCTCCAGAATATGATTTTGGATCCTCCAGAATATGGTTTTCAATCCTCCAGAATATGATTTTGGATCGTCCAGAATATGATTTTGGATCCTCCAGAATATGGTTTTGGATCCTCCAGAATATGATTTTGGATACTCCAGAATGTGATTTTGGATCCTCCACAATATGGTTTTGAATACTCCAGAATATAATTTTGAATCCCCCAGAATATTGTTCTTGATCCTCAAGAATATGGTTTTGGATACTCCAGAATTTGATTTTGGATCCTCCAGAATATGATTTTGGATAATCCAAAATGTGATTTTGGATCCTCCAGAATATTGTTCTGGATCCTCCAGAATATAGTTTTGGATCCTCCCGAATATGGTTTTGGATCCTCCAGAATGTGATTTTGGATCCTCCAGAATATGGTTTTGGATCCTCTAGAATATGGTTTTGGATCCTCCAGAATATGATTTTGGATCCTCCAGAATATGATTTTGGATCGTCCAGAATATGATTTTGGATCGTCCAGAATATGATTTTGGATCCTCCAGAATATGATTTTGGATCCTCCAGAATATGATTTTGGATCCTCCAGTATATGGTTTTGGATACTCCAGAATATGATTTTGGATACTCCAGAGTATGATTTTGGATACTCAAAAAATGCATCTTCGGATACTTCAGAATAGCATGGAATATTTCTATAATATATATAACCATAACCATCTTTATGTAAGATTCTGTTTGATGGAGTTAATTTGTTTTTATTGATTAATTTACCGGGACCATACTTCCAGACATCGATTGCTGAAGCATCGCATGGACTTACGGCTACACTGGAGATTTCGGCCCCAACACCGCTATCCCGGGAGGACATTACTGACTGATCAGGAAGCTCGGCCCCCAAGCCTAAGGGAGAGGTTAGTCGGCCCCTAGACCGTAGATGATTAACCCCTTGCTATGACCAGCACACCCGGTATGTCGTTTGAAGTGCTGATGCTTTTGTCGCTTTGGTTATTTTTTTCCATGTGGGATGTGTTTAGAAAAACTCAGATGCGACGTATGCGCAGATCAGTGATGGTGCAAAAATCAGAACTGAGTTTTTATTGTTTTATCTCTTAAATACCGCTTTGCAAAGAGACATTTTTGGTGTTACAAGTGAGATATGTTTATGCACACGTACAAGGACTGCGCATGCGTATATAAGTATATTGATCATCAATAAAAAAAACAACGTCTAAACAAACAAATAAACAAACAAACAAAAGGAAAACGATATAAAGGTGCCGTTCAGATTTTCAGTCTCCTCACACGTAAACTTTAGGGCTCTTCAAAATCCGAGTTAAAGTTTATAATAAAGAATTAGAGAAATCTCAATCCCAGTAATGGCTAAATCCCAGTCCCAGGGCATAAAAATCTGTCAGCCCGGCCAAAAAAGGTTAATCCCACTTCCTATCATTTCACCCCTTCAGGACCATCTTTATGAGAGTCCTCTTTTAGAAACACAGCCTTTTGTGTAAAATCAACACTTTATTGGACCTCATTTGACTTACATAAAATGACCCTCGATAAGCATGTGGAAGCTTGCCAAGGACGTGGCTAGCAGTTCATGGTGGAATATCGTATACACACCTTCTATGTATATATATAGACGGCTAGACTCTAAAATAATCAGCCGTAAAGAAAGCCTGAATCTTAAGCTTTAGTCGTGAAGAGGAATACCCCATTGAAGCCCTCATTTCATGTACATTCTCATTCTTTACGTTCGTCCAATCTATCACGTGTACATTCTTATTCTGATGCACCCATCCAATCCATCTCGTGTATATTCTTATTCTGATACACCCATCCAATCCATCCCGTGAACATTCTTATCCTGACACACCCATCCAATCCATCTCGTGTACATTCTTATTCTAATGCACCCATCCAATCGATCTCGTGTACATTCTTATTCTGATGTACCCATCCAATCCATCCCGTGATCATTCTAATTCTGAAGCACCAATCAAATCCATCTCGTGTACTTTCTTCTTCTGATACACCCATCCAATCCATCTCGTATACATTCTTATTCTGATACACCAATCCAATCAATCTCGTGTACATTTTTATTTTGATGCACCCATCCAATCCATCTCGTGTACATTCTTATTCTGATACAGCCATCCAATCCATCTCGTGTACATTCTTATTCTGATGTACCCATCCAATCCATCCCGAGATCATTCTTATTCTGATGCCCCCATCCAATCCATCTCGTGTATATTCTTATTCTAATACACCCATCCAATCCATCCCGTAAATCAGTCTTCTAATTCTGAAGCACTAACGCAATCCATCCCGTGTACATTCTTATTCTGATGCGTCCATCCAATCCATCCCGTAAATCAGTCTTCTAATTCTGAAGCACTAACGCAATCCATCCCGTGTACATTCTTATTCTGATGCGTCCATCCAATCCATCTCTTGTACCTTCTTATTCTGATGCACCCATCCAATCTATCCCATGAACATTCTAATTCTGAAGCACCAATCCAATCCATCTCTTATACATTCTTATTCTGATGCGTCCATCCAATCCATCTCCTGTACATTTTCATTCTGATACAGCCATCCAATCCATCTCGTGTACATTCTTATTCTGATACAGCCATCAGATCCATCCAGTGGACGTTCTTATCCTAATACACGCATCCATCCATCTCGTGTACCTTCTTATTCTGATGCACCCATCCAATCTATCCCATGAACATTATAATTCTAAAGCACCAATCCAATCCATCTCGTGTACATTCTTATTCTGATGTACACATCCAATCCATCTCTTGTACATTATTATTCTGATGTACCCATCCAATCCATCGCGTGATCATTTTATTTCCGAAGCACCAATCCAATCCATCTCGTGTACATTCTTATTCTGATACAGCCATCCAATCCATCTCGTGTACATTCTTATTCTGATGTACCCATCCAATCCATCCCGAGATCATTCTTATTCTGATGCCCCCATCCAATCCATCTCGTGTATATTCTTATTCTAATACACCCATCCAATCCATCCCGTAAATCAGTCTTCTAATTCTGAAGCACTAACGCAATCCATCCCGTGTACATTCTTATTCTGATGCACCCATCCAATCCATCCCATGAACATTCTAATTCTGAAGCACCAATCCCATCCATCTCTTATACATTCTTATTCTGATGCGTCCATCCAATCAATCTCGTGTACCGTCTTATTCTGATGCACCCATCCAATCCATCCCATGAACATTCTAATTCTGAAGCACCAATCCAATCTATCTCTTATACATTCTTATTCTGATACAGCCATCCAATCCATCTCGTGTACATTCTTATTCTGATACAGCCATCAGATCCATCCAGTGGACATTTTTATCCTGATACACGCATCCAATCCATCTCGTGTACCTTCTTATTCTGATGCACCCATCCAATCTATCCCATGAACATTCTAATTCTAAAGCACCAATCCAATCCATCTCGTGTGTATTCTTATTCTGATGCGTCCATCCAATCCATCTCGTGTACATTCTTATTCTGATACACCCATCCAATCCATCCCGTAAACATTCTTATCCTGATACACCCATCCAATCCATCTCGTGTACCTTATTATTCTGATGCACCCATCCAAGCAATCCCATGAACATTCTAATTCTGAAGCACCAATCCAATCCATCTGGTGTACATTCTTATTCTGATGTACCCATCCAATCCATCTCTTTTACATTCTTATTCTGATGTACCCATCCAATCAATCCCGTGATCATTTTATTTCTGAAGCTCCAATCAATCCATCTCGTGTACATTCTTATTCTGATACAGCCATCCAATCCATCTCGTGCACATTATTATTCTGATGTACCCATCCAATCGATCCCGTGATCATTTTATTTCTGAAGCACCAATCCAATCCATCTCGTGTACATTCTTATTCTGATACCGCCATCCAATCCATCTCGTGTACATTCTTATTCTGATGTACCCATCCAATCCATCCCGAGATCATTCTAAATCTGAAGAACCAATCCAATACATCTCGTGTACTTTCTTATTCTGATGCGTCCATCCAATCCATCTCGTGTACATTCTTATTCTGATACACCCATCCAATCCATCCCGTAAACATTCTTATCCTGATACACCCATCCAATCCATCTCGTGTACCTTATTATTCTGATGCACCCATCCAAGCAATCCCATGAACATTCTAATTCTGAAGCACCAATCCAATCCATCTGGTGTACATTCTTATTCTGATGTACCCATCCAATCCATCTCTTTTACATTCTTATTCTGATGTACCCATCCAATCTATCCCGTGATCATTTTATTTCTGAAGCTCCAATCAATCCATCTCGTGTACATTCTTATTCTGATACAGCCATCCAATCCATCTCGTGCACATTATTATTCTGATGTACCCATCCAATCGATCCCGTGATCATTTTATTTCTGAAGCACCAATCCAATCCATCTCGTGTACATTCTTATTCTGATACCGCCATCCAATCCATCTCGTGTACATTCTTATTCTGATGTACCCATCCAATCCATCCCGAGATCATTCTAAATCTGAAGAACCAATCCAATACATCTCGTGTACTTTCTTCTTCTGATACACCCATCTAATCCATCTCGTGTACATTCTTATTCTGATGCACCCATCTAATCCATCTCGTGTACATTCTTATTCTGATACACCCATCGAATCCATCACGTAAATCAGTCTTCTAATTCTGAAGCACCAACCCAATCCATCCCATGTACATTCTTATTCTGATGCGTCCATCCAATCCATCTTGTGTACATTCTTATTCTGATACACCCATCCAAACCATCCAATGAACATTCTTATCCTGATACACCCATCCAATCCATCTCGTGTACCTTCTTATTCTGATGCACCCATCCAATCCATCCCATGAACATTCTAATTCTGAAGCACCAATTCAATCCATCTCTTATACATTCTTATTCTGATGCGTCCATCCAATCGATCTCGTGTACATTTTCCTTCTGATACAGCCATCCAATCCATCATGTGTACATTCTTATTCTGATACAGCCATCAGATCCATCCCGTGGACATTCTTATCCTGATACACGCATCCAATCCATCTCGTGTACCTTCTTATTCTGATGCACCCATCCAATCTATCCCATGAACATTCTAATTCTGAAGCACCAATCCAATCCATCTCGTGTACATTCTTATTCTGATGTACCCATCCAATCCATCTCTTGTACATTATTTTTCTGATGTACCCATCCAATCCATTCCATGATCATTTTATTTCTGAAGCACCAATCCAATCCATCTCGTGTACATTCTTATTCTGATACAGCCATCCAATCCATCTTGTGTACATTCTTATTCTGATACACCCGTCCAAACCATCCCATGAACATTCTTATCCTGATACACCCATCCAATCCATCTCGTGTACCTTCTTATTCTGATGCACCCATCCAATCCATCCCATGAACATTCTAATTCTGAAGCACCAATTCAATCCATCTCTTATACATTCTTATTCTGATGCGTCCATCCAATCGATCTCGTGTACATTTTCATTCTGATACAGCCATCCAATCCATCTCGTGTACATTCTTATTCTGATACAGCCATCAGATCCATCCCGTGGACATTCTTATCCTGATACACGCATCCAATCCATCTCGTGTACCTTCTTATTCTGATGCACCCATCCAATCTATCTCATGAACATTCTAATTCTGAAGCACCAATCCAATCCATCTCGTGTACCTTCTTATTCTGATGCACCCATCCAATCCATTCCATGATCATTTTATTTCTGAAGCACCAATCCAATCCATCTCGTGTACATTCTTATTCTGATACAGCCATCTAATCCATCTTGTGTACATTCTTATTCTGATACACCCGTCCAAACCATCCCATGAACATTCTTATCCTGATACACCCATCCAATTCATCTCGTGTACATTCTTATTCTGATACAGCCATCTGATCCATCCCGTGGACATTCTTATCCTGATACACCCATCCAATCCATCTCGTGTACCTTCTTATTCTGATGCACCCATCCAATCCATCCCATGAACATTCTAATTCTGAAGCACCAATCCAATCCATCTCTTATACATTCTTATTCTGATACAGCCATCCAATCCATCTCATGTACATTCTTTTTCTGATACAGCCATCAGATCCTTCCCGTGAACATTCTTATCCTGATACACGCATTCAATCCATCTCGTGTACCGTCTTATTCTGATGCACCCATCCAATCCATCCCTTGAACATTCTAATTCTGAAGCACCAATCCAATCCATCTCTTCTACATTCTTATTCTGATACAGCCATCCAATCCATCTCATGTACATTATTTTTGTGATACAGCCATCAGATCCTTCCTGTGAACATTCTTATCCCTATACACGCATCCAATCCATCTCGTGTACCTTCTTATTCTGATGCACCCATCCAATCAATCCCATGAACATTCTAATTCTGAAGCACCAATCCAATCCATCTGGTGTACATTCTTATTCTGATGTACCCATCCAATCCATCTCTTTTACATTCTTATTCTGATGTACCCATCCAATCCATCCCGTGATCACCTTATTTCTGAAGCTCCAATCCAATCCATCTCGTGTACATTCTTATTCTGATACAGCCATCCAATCCATCTCGTGTACATTCTTATTCTGATGTACCCATCCAATCCATCCCGAGATCATTCTTAGTCTGATGCACCCATCCAATCTATCTCATGTATATTCTTATTCTGATACACCCATCCAATCCATCCCGTAAATCAGTCTTCTAATTCTGAAGCACTAACCCAATCCATCCCGTGTACATTCTTATTCTGATGCGTCCATCCAATCCATCTTGTGTATATTCTTATTCTGATACACCCATCCAAACCATCCCATGAACATTCTTATCCTGATACACCCATCCAATCCATCTCTCGTACCTTCTTATTCTGATGCACCCATCCAATCCATCCCATGAACATTCTAATTCTGAAGCACCAATTCAATCCATCTCTTATACATTCTTATTCTGATGCGTCCATCCAATCGATCTCGTGTACATTTTCATTGTGATACAGCCATCCAATCCATCTTGTGTACATTCTTATTCTGATACAGCCATCAGATCCATCCCGTGGACATTCTTATCCTGATACACGCATCCAATCCATCTCGTGTACCTTCTTATTCTGATGCGTCCATCCAATCTATCTCGCGTACATTCTTATTCTGATACACCCATCCAAACCATCCCATGAACATTCTTATCCTGATACACGCATCCAATCAATCTCGTGTACCTTCTTATTTTGATGCACCCATCCAATCTATCCCATGAACATTCTAATTCTGAAGCACCAATCCAATCCATCTCGTGTACATTCTTATTCTGATGTACCCATTCAATCTATCTCTTGTACATTATTTTTCTGATGTACCCATCCAATCCATTCCATGATCATTTTATTTCTGAAGCACCAATCCAATCCATCTCGTGTACATTCTTATTCTGATACAGCCATCCAATCCATCTTGTGTACATTCTTATTCTGATACACCCGTCCAAACCATCCCATGAACATTCTTATCCTGATACACCCATCCAATTCATCTCGTGTACATTCTTATTCTGATACAGCCATCTGATCCATCCCGTGGACATTCTTATCCTGATACACCCATCCAATCTATCTCGTGTACCTTCTTATTCTGATGCACCCATCCAATCCATCCCATGAACATTCTAATTCTGAAGCACCAATCCAATCCATCTCTTATACATTCTTATTCTGATACAGCCATGCAATCCATCTCATGTACATTCTTTTTCTGATACAGCCATCAGATCCTTCCCGTGAACATTCTTATCCTGATACACGCATTCAATCCATCTCGTGTACCGTCTTATTCTGATGCACCCATCCAATCCATCCCTTGAACACTCTAATTCTGAAGCACCAATCCAATCCATCTCTTCTACATTCTTATTCTGATACAGCCATCCAATCCATCTCATGTACATTACTTTTGTGATACAGCCATCAGATCCTTCCTGTGAACATTCTTATCCCTATACACGCATCCAATCCATCTCGTGTACCTTCTTATTCTGATGCACCCATCCAATCAATCCCATGAACATTCTAATTCTGAAGCACCAATCCAATCCATCTGGTGTACATTCTTATTCTGATGTACCCATCCAATCCATCTCTTTTACATTCTTATTCTGATGTACCCATCCAATCCATCCCGTGATCACCTTATTTCTGAAGCTCCAATCCAATCCATCTCGTGTACATTCTTATTCTGATGTACCCATCCAATCCATCCCGTGATCACCTTATTTCTGAAGCTCCAATCCAATCCATCTCGTGTACATTCTTATTCTGATACAGCCATCAGATCCATCCCGTGGACATTCTTATCCTGATACACGCATCCAATCCATCTCGTGTACCTTCTTATTCTGATGCGTCCATTCAATCTATCTCGCGTACATTCTTATTCTGATACACCCATCCAAACCATCCCATGAACATTCTTATCCTGATACACGCATCCAATCAATCTCGTGTACCTTCTTATTTTGATGCACCCATCCAATCCATCCCATGAACATTCTAATTCTGAAGCACCAATCCAATCAATCTCGTGTACATTCTTATTCTGATGTACCCATCCAATCCATCTCTTGTACATTCTTATTCTGATGTACCCATCCAATCCATCCCGTGATCACTTTATTTCTGAAGCTCCAATCCAATCCATCTCTATTACATTCTTATTCTGATACAGCCATCCAATCCATCTCGTGTACATTCTTATTCTGATGTACCCATCCAATCCATCCCGAGATCATTCTTAGTCTGATGCACCCATCCAATCTATCTCGTGTATATTCTTATTCTGATACACCCATGCAATCCATCCCGTAAATCAGTCTTGTAATTCTGAAGCACTAACCCAATCCATCCCGTGTACATTCTTATTCTGATGCGTCCATCGAATCCATCTTGTGTACATTCTTATTCTGATACACCCATCCAAACCATCCCATGAACATTCTTATCCTGATACACGCATCCAATCCATCTCGTGTACCTTCTTATTCTGATGCAGACATCCAATCCATCCCATGAACATTCTAATTGTGAAGCACCAATTCAATCCATCTCTTATACATTCTTATTCTGATGCGTCCATCCAATCGATCTCGTGTACATTTTCATTCTGATACAGCCATCCAATCCATCTCGTGTACATTCTTATTCTGATACAGCCATCAGATCCATCCCGTGGACATTCTTATCCTAATACACGCATCCAATCCATCTCGTGTACCTTCTTATTCTGATGCACCCATCCAATCTATCCCATGAACATTCTAATTCTGAAGCACCAATCCAATCCATCTCGTGTACATTCTTATTCTGATGTACCCATCCAATCCATCTCTTGTACATTATTTTTCTGATGTACCCATCCAATCCATTCCATGATCATTTTATTTCTGAAGCACCAATCCAATCCATCTCGTGTACATTCTTATTCTGATACAGCCATCCAATCCATCTTGTGTACATTCTTATTCTGATACACCCGTCCAAACCATCCCATGAACATTCTTATCCTGATACACCCATCCAATTCATCTCGTGTACATTCTTATTCTGATACAGCCATCTGATCCATCCCGTGGACATTCTTATCCTGATACACCCATCCAATCCATCTCGTGTACCTTCTTATTCTGATGCACCCATCCAATCCATCCCATGAACATTCTAATTCTGAAGCACCAATCCAATCCATCTCTTATACATTCTTATTCTGATACAGCCATCCAATCCATCTCATGTACATTTTTTTTTTTTACAGCCATCAGATCCTTCCCGTGAACATTCTTATCCTGATACACGCATTCAATCCATCTCGTGTACCGTCTTATTCTGATGCACCCATCCAATCCATCCCTTGAACATTCTAATTCTGAAGCACCAATCCAATCCATCTCGTGTACATTCTTATTCTGATGTACCCATCCAATCCATCTCTTGTACATTCTTATTCTGATGTACCCATCCAATCCATCCCGTGATCATTTTATTTCTGAAGCTCCAATCCAATCCATCTCGTGTACATTCTTATTCTGATACAGCCATCCAATCCATCTCGTGTACATTCTTATTCTGATGTACCCATCCAATCCATCCCGAGATCATTCTTATTCTGATGCAACAATCCAATCCATCTCGTATATATTCTTATTCTGATACACCCATCCAATCCATCCCGTAAATCAGTCTTCTAATTCTGAAGCACTAACCCAATCCATCCCGTGTACATTCTTATTCTGATGCGTCCATCCAATCAATCTCGTGTACATTCTTATTCTGATACACCCATCCAAACCATCCCATGAACATTCTTATCCTGATACACGCATCCAATCAATCTCGTGTACCTTCTTATTCTGATGCACCCATCCAATCCATCCCATGAACATTCTAATTCTGAAGCACCAATCCAATCTATCTCGTGTACATTCTTATTCTGATGTACCCATCCAATCAATCTCTTGTACATTCTTATTCTGATGTATCCATCCAATCCATCCCGTGATCATTTTATTGCTGAAGCTCCAATCCAATCTATCTCGTGTACATTCTTTTTCTGATACAGCCATCCAATCCATCTTGTGTGCATTCTTATTCTGATGTACCCATCCAATCAATCCCGAGATCATTCTTAGTCTGATGCACCCATCCAATCCATCTCGTGTATATTCTTATTCGGATACACCCATCCAATCCATCCCGTAAATCCGTCTTCTAATTCTGAAGCACTAACCCAATCCATCCCGTGTACATTCTTATTCTGATGCGTCCATCCAAACCATCCCATGAACATTCTTATCCTGATACACGCATCCAATCTATCTGGTGTACCTTCTTACTGTGATGCAACCATCCAATCCATCCCATGAACATTCTAATTCTGAAGCACCAATCCAATCAATCTCGTGTACATTCTTATTCTGATGCACCCATCCAATCTATCCCATGAACATTCTAATTCTGAAGCACCAATCCAATCCATCTCGTGTACATTCTTATTCTGATGTACCCATCCAATCCATCTCTTGTACATTATTTTTCTGATGTACCCATCCAATCCATTCCATGATCATTTTATTTCTGAAGCACCAATCCAATCCATCTCGTGTACATTCTTATTCTGATACAGCCATCCAATCCATCTTGTGTACGTTCTTATTCTGATACATCCGTCCAAACCATCCCATGAACATTCTTATCCTGATACACCCATCCAATTCATCTCGTGTACATTCTTATTCTGATACAGCCATCTGATCCATCCCGTGGACATTCTTATCCTGATACACCCATCCAATCCATCTCGTGTACCTTCTTATTCTGATGCACCCATCCAATCCATCTAATGAACATTCTAATTCTGAAGCACCAATCCAATCCATCTCTTATACATTCTTATTCTGATACAGCCATCCAATCCATCTCATGTACATTTTTTTTTTTTACAGCCATCAGATCCTTCCCGTGAACATTCTTATCCTGATACACGCATTCAATCCATCTCGTGTACCGTCTTATTCTGATGCACCCATCCAATCCATCCCTTGAACATTCTAATTCTGAAGCACCAATCCAATCCATCTCGTTTACATTCTTATTCTGATGTACCCATCCAATCCATCTCTTGTACATTCTTATTCTGATGTACCCATCCAATCCATCCCGTGATCATTTTATTTCTGAAGCTCCAATCCAATCCATCTCGTGTACATTCTTATTCTGATACAGCCATCCAATCCATCTCGTGTACATTCTTATTCTGATGTACCCTTCCAATCCATCCCGAGATCATTCTTATTCTGATGCAACAATCCAATCCATCTCGTATATATTCTTATTCTGATACACCCATCCAATCCATCCCGTAAATCAGTCTTCTAATTCTGAAGCACTAACCCAATCCATCCCGTGTACATTCTTATTCTGATGCGTCCATCCAATCAATCTCGTGTACATTCTTATTCTGATACACCCATCCAAACCATCCCATGAACATTCTTATCCTGATACACGCATGCAATCAATCTCGTGTACCTTCTTATTCTGATGCACCCATCCAATCCATCCCATGAACATTCTAATTCTGAAGCACCAATCCAATCTATCTCGTGTACATTCTTATTCTGATGTACCCATCCAATCCATCCCGTGATCATTTTATTGCTGAAGCTCCAATCCAATCTATCTCGTGTACATTCTTTTTCTGATACAGCCATCCAATCCATCTCGTGTGCATTCTTATTCTGATGTACCCATCCAATCAATCCCGAGATCATTCTTAGTCTGATGCACCCATCCAATCCATCTCGTGTATATTCTTATTCGGATACACCCATCCAATCCATCCCGTAAATCCGTCTTCTAATTCTGAAGCACTAACCCAATCCATCCCGTGTACATTCTTATTCTGATGCGTCCATCCAAACCATCCCATGAACATTCTTATCCTGATACACGCATCCAATCTATCTGGTGTACCTTCTTATTGTGATGCAACCATCCAATCCATCCCATGAACATTCTAATTCTGAAGCACCAATCCAATCAATCTCGTGTACATTCTTATTCTGATGTACCCATCCAATCCATCTCTTGTACATTCTTATTCTGATGTACCCATTCAATCCATCCCGTGATCATTTTATTTCTGAAGCTCCAATCCAATCCATCTCGTGTACATTCTTATTCTGATACAGCCATCCAATCCATCTCGTGTACATTCTTATTCTGATGTACCCATCCAATCCATCCCGAGATCATTCTTAGTCTGATGCACCCATGCAATCCATCTCGTGTATATTCTTATTCTGATACACCCATCCAATCCATCCCGAAAATCAGTCTTTTAATTCTGAAGCACTAACCCAATCCAACCCGTGTACATTCTTATTCTGATGCGTCCATCCAATCCATCTTTTGTACATTCTTATTCTGATACACCTATCCAAACCATCCCATGAACATTCTTATCCTGATACACGCATCCAATCCATCTCGTGTACCTTCTTATTCTGATACAGCCATCAGATCCATCCAGTGGACATTCTTATCCTGATACACGCATCCAATCCATCTCGTGTACCTTCTTATTCTGATGCACCCATCCAATCTATCCCATGAACATTCTAATTCTCAAGCACCAATCCAATCCATCTCGTGTACATTCTTATTCTCATGTACACATCCAATCCATCCCTTGAACATTCTAATTCTGAAGCACCAATCCAATCCATCTCGTGTACATTCTTATTCTGATGTACCCATCCAAACCATCCCATGAACATTCTTATCCTGATACACGCATCCAATCAATCACGTGTACCTTCTTATTCTGATGCACCCATCCAATCCATCCCATGAACATTCTAATTCTGAAGCACCAATCCAATCTATCTCGTGTACATTCTTATTCTGATGTACCCATCCAATCAATCTCTTGTACATTCTTATTCTGATGTACCCATCCAATCTATCCCGTGATCATTTTATTGCTGAAGCTCCAATCCAATCCATCTCGTGTACATTCTTTTTCTGATACAGCCATCCAATCCATCTCGTGTGCATTCTTATTCTGATGTACCCATCCAATCAATCCCGAGATCATTCTTAGTCTGATGCACCCATCCAATCCATCTCGTGTATATTCTTATTCGGATACACCCATCCAATCCATCCCGTAAATCCGTCTTCTAATTCTGAAGCACTAACCCAATCCATCCCGTGTACATTCTTATTCTGATGCGTCCATCCAAACCATCCCATGAACATTCTTATCCTGATACACGCATCCAATCTATCTGGTGTACCTTCTTATTGTGATGCAACCATCCAATCCATCCCATGAACATTCTAATTCTGAAGCACCAATCCAATCAATCTCGTGTACATTCTTATTCTGATGTACCCATCCAATCCATCTCTTGTACATTCTTATTCTGATGTACCCATTCAATCCATCCCGTGATTATTTTATTTCTGAAGCTCCAATCCAATCCATCTCGTGTACATTCTTATTCTGATACAGCCATCCAATCCATCTCGTGTACATTCTTATTCTGATGTACCCATCCAATCCATCCCGAGATCATTCTTAGTCTGATGCACCCATGCAATCCATCTCGTGTATATTCTTATTCTGATACACCCATCCAATCCATCCCGAAAATCAGTCTTTTAATTCTGAAGCACTAACCCAATCCATTCCGTGTACATTCTTATTCTGATGCGTCCATCCAATCCATCTTTTGTACATTCTTATTCTGATACACCCATCCAAACCATCCCATGAACATTCTTATCCTGATACACCCATCCAATCCATCTCGTGTACATTCTTATTCTGATACAGCCATCAGATCCATCCAGTGGACATTCTTATCCTGATACACGCATCCAATCCATCTCGTGTACCTTCTTATTCTGATGCACCCATCCAATCTATCCCATGAACATTCTAATTCTCAAACACCAATCCAATCCATCTCGTGTACATTCTTATTCTGATGTACACATCCAATCCATCCCTTGAACATTCTAATTCTGAAGCACCCATCCAATCCATCTCCTGTACATTCTTATTCTGATACACCCATCCACTCCATGTCGTGTGCCTTCTTATTCTGATGTACCCATCCAATCCATCCCGAGATCATTCTTAGTCATATGCACCCATCCAATCCATCTCGTGTATATTCTTATTCTGATACACCCATCCAATCCATCCCGTAAATCACTCTTCTAATTCTGAAGCACCAACCCAATATATCCCGTGTACATTCGTATTCTGATGCGTCCATCCAATCCATCTCGTGTACATTCTTATTCTGATATACCCATCCAATCCATCCCGTAAATCAGTCTTCTAATTCTGAAGCACTAACCGAATCAATCCGGTGTACATTCGTATTCTGATGCGTCCATCTAATCCATCTCGTGTACATTCTTATTCTGATACACCCATCCAAACCATCCCATGAACATTCTCATCCTGATACACGCATCCAATCAATCTCGTGTACCTTCTTATTCTGATGTACCCATCCAATCCATCCCATGAACACTCTAAGTCTGAAGCACCAATCCAATCAATCTCGTGTACATTCTTATTCTGATGTACCCATCCAATCCATCTCTTGTACATTTTTATTCTGATGTACCCATCCAATCCATCCCGAGATCATTCTTAGTCTGATGCACCCAACCAATCCATCTCGTGTATATTTTTATTCTGATACACCCATCCAATCCATCCCGTAAATCAGTCTTCTAATTCTGAAGCACTAACCCAATCCATCCCGTTTACATTCTTATTCTGATGCGTCCATCTTATCCATCTCGTGTACCTTCTTATCCTGATACACGCATCCAATCTATCTCGTGTACCTTTTTATTCTGATGCACCCATCCAATCTATCCCATGAACATTCTAATTCTGAAGCACCAATCCAATCCATCTCGTGTACATTCTTATTCTGATGTACACATCCAATCCATCTCTTGTACATTATTATTCTGATGTACCCATCCAATCCATCCCGTGATCATTTTATTTCTGAAGCACCAATCCAATCCATCTCGTGTACATTCTTATTCTGATACAGCCATCCAATCCATCTCGTGTACATTCTTATTCTGATGTAGCCATCCTATCCATCCCGAGATCATTCTAAATCTGAAGCACCAATCCAATACATCTCGTGTACTTTCTTCTTCTGATACACCCAATTAATCCATCTTGTGTACATTCTTATTCTGATGCACCCATCCAATCCATCTCGTGTACATTCTTATTCTGATACACCCATCCAATCCATGTCGTGTACCTTCTTATTCTGATGTACCCATCCAATCCATCCCGAGATCATTCTTAGTCTGATGGACCCATCCAATCCATCTCGTGTATATTCTTATTCTGATACACCCATCCAATCCATCCCGTAAATCAGTCTTCTAATTCTGAAGCACTAACCCAATCCATCCCGAGTACATTCTTATTCTGATGCGTCCATCCAATCCATCTTGTGTACATTCTTATTCTGATACACCCATCCAAACCATCACATGAACATTCTTATCCTGATACACCCATACAATCCATCTCGTGTATTTTCTTATTCTGATGCACCCATCCAATCCATCCCAAGAACATTCTAATTCTGAAGCACTAATCCAATCCATCTCTTATACATTCTTATTCTGATGCGTCCATCCAATCCATCTCGTGTACATTTTCATTCTGATACAGCCATCCAATCCATCTCGTGTACATTCTTATTCTGATAAAGCCATCAGATCCATCCTGTGGACATTCTTATCCTGATACACGCCTCCAATCTATCTCGTGTACCTTCTTATTCTGATGCACCCATCAAATCTATCCCATGAACATTCTAATTCTGAAGCACCAATCCAATCCATTTCGTGTACATTCTTATTCTGATGTACCTCTCCAATCCATCTCTTGTACATTATTATTCTGATGTACCCATCCAATCCATCCCGTGATCATTTTATTTCGGAAGCACCAATCCAATCCATCTCGTTTACATTCTTATTCTGATACAGCCATCCAATCCATCTCGTGTACATTCTTATTCTGATACACCCATCAGAACCATCCCATGAACAATCTTATCCTGATACACCCATCGAATCCATCTCGTGTACCTTCTTATTCTGATGCACCCATCCAATCCTTCCCATGAACATTCTAATTCTGAAGCACCAATCCAATCCATCTCTTATACATTCCTATTCTGATGCGTCCATCCAATCTATCTCCTGTACATTTTCATTCTGATACAGCCATCCAATCCATCTCGTGTACATTCTTATTCTGATACAGCCATCAGATCCATCCAGTGGACCTTCTTATCCTGATACACGCATCCAATCCATCTCGTGTACCTTCTTATTCTGATGCACCCATCCAATCTATCCCATGAACATTCTAATTCTGAAGCACCAATCCAATCCATCTCGTGTACATTCTTATTCTGATGTACACATCCAATCCATCTCTTGTACATTCTTATTCTGATGTACACATCCAATCCATCTCTTGTACATTATTATTCTGATACAGCCATCCAATCCATCTCGTGTACCTTCTTATTCTGATGCACCCACCCAATCCATCTCGTGTACATTCTTATTCTGATACACCAATCCAATCAATCTCGTGTACATTTTTTTTTTGATGCATCCATCCAATCCATCCCGAGATCATTCTTATTCTGATGCACCCATCCAATTCATCTCGTGTATATTCTTATTCTGATACACCCATCCAATCCATCCCGTAAATCAGTCTTCTAATTCTGAAGCACTAACCCAATCCATCCCGTGTACATTCTTATACTGATGCGTCCATCCAATCCATCTCGTGTACATTCTTATTCTGATACACCCATCCAAACCATCCCATGAACATTCTTATCTCGATACACGCATCCAATCAATCTCGTGTACCTTCTTATTCTGATACAGCCATCCAATCCATCTCGTGTACATTCTTATTCTGAAGCACCAATCCAAACCATCCCATGAACATTCTTATTCTGATGTACCCATCCAATCAATCTCTTGTACATTATTATTGTGATGTACCCATCCAATCCATCCCGTGAACATTTTATTTCTGATACAGCCATCCAATCCATCTCGTGTACATTCTTATTCTGATACAGCCATCGGACTCATCCAGTGGACATTCTTATCCTGATACACGCATCCAATCTATCTCGTGTACCTTTTTATTCTGATGCACCCATCCAATCTATCCCATGAACATTCTAATTCTGAAGCACCAATCCAATCCATCTCGTGTACATTCTTATTCTGATGTACACATCCAATCCATCTCTTGTACATTATTATTCTGATGTACCCATCCAATCCATCCCGTGATCATTTTATTTCTGAAGCACCAATCCAATCCATCTCGTGTACATTCTTATTCTGATACAGCCATCCAATCCATCTCGTGTACATTCTTATTCTGATGTAGCCATCCAATCCATCCCGAGATCATTCTAAATCTGAAGCACCAATCCAATACATCTCGTGTACTTTTTTCTTCTGATACACCCATCTAATCCATCTTGTGTACATTCTTATTCTGATGCACCCATCCAATCCATCTCGTGTACATTCTTATTCTGATACACCCATCCAATCCATGTCGTGTGCATTCTTATTCTTATGTACCCATCCAATCCATCCCGAGATCATTCTTAGTCTGATGGACCAATCCAATCCATCTCGTGTATATTCTTATTCTGATACACCCATCCAATCCATCCCGTAAATCAGTCTTCTAATTCTGAAGCACTAACCCAAACTATCCCGAGTACATTCTTATTCTGATGCGTCCATCCAATCCATCTTGTGTACATTCTTATTCTGATACACCCATCCAAACCATCACATTAACATCCTTATCCTGATACACCCATCGAATCCATCTCGTGTACCTTCTTATTTTGATGCACCCATCCAATCCATCCCAAGAACATTCTATTTCTGAAGCATCAATCCAATCCATCTCTTATACATTCTTATTCTGATGCGTCCATCCAATCCATCTCGTGTACATTTTCATTCTGATACAGCCATCCAATCCATCTCGTGTACATTCTTATTCTGATAAAGCCATCAGATCCATTCTGTGGACATTCTTATCCTGATACACGCCTCCAATCTATCTCGTGTACCTTCTTATTCTGATGCACCCATCAAATCTATCCCATGAACATTCTAATTCTGAAGCACCAATCCAATCCATTTCGTGTACATTCTTATTCTGATGTACCTCTCCAATCCATCTCTTGTACATTATTATTCTGATGTACCCATCCAATCCATCCCGTGATCATTTTATTTCGGAAGCACCAATCCAATCCATCTCGTGTACATTCTTATTCTGATACAGCCATCCAATCCATCTCGTGTACATTCTTATTCTAATACACCCATCAGAACCATCCCATGAACAATCTTATCCTGATACACCCATCCAATCCATCTCGTGTACCTTCTTATTCTGATGCACCCATCCAATCCTTCCCATGAACATTCTAATTCTGAAGCACCAATCCAATCCATCTCTTATACATTCCTATTCTGATGCGTCCATCCAATCTATCTCCTGTACATTTTCATTCTGATACAGCCATCCAATCCATCTCGTGTACATTCTTATTCTGATACAGCCATCAGATCCATCCAGTGGACCTTCTTATCCTGATACACGCATCCAATCCATCTCGTGTACCTTCTTATTCTGATGCACCCATCCAATCTATCCCATGAACATTCTAATTCTGAAGCACCAATCCAATCCATCTCGTGTACATTCTTATTCTGATGTACACATCCAATCCATCTCTTGTACATTATTATTCTGATGTACCCATCCAATCCATCCCGTGATCATTTTATTTCTGAAGCACGAATCCAATCCATCTCGTGTACATTCTTATTCTGATACAGCCATCCAATCCATCTCGTGTACATTCTTATTCTGATGTACCCATCCAATCCATCCCGAGATCATTCTTAGTCTGATGCACCCATCCAATCCATCTCGTGTATATTCTTATTCTGATACACCCATCCAATCCATCCCGTAAATCAGTCTTCTAATTCTGAAGCACTAACCCAATCCATCCCGTGTACATTCTTATTCTGATGCGTCCATCCAATCCATCTTGTGTACATTCTTATTCTGATACACCCATCCAAACCATCCAATGAATATTCTTATCCTGATACACCCATCCAATACATCTCGTGTACCTTCTTATTCTGATGCACCCATCCAATCAATCCCATGAACATTCTAATTCTGAAGCACCAATCCAATCCATCTCTTATACATTCTTATTCTGATGCGTCCATCCAATCCATCTCGTGTACATTTTCATTCTGATACACCATCCACTCCATCTCGTGTACATTCTTATTCTGATATAGCCATCAGATATCATCCAGTGGACATTCTTATCCTGATGCACCCATCATATCCATCTCGTGTACATTCTTATTCTGATGCACCCATCCAATCCATCTCGTGTACCTTCTTATTCTGATGCACCCATCCAATCTATCCCATGAACATTCTAATTCTGAAGCACCAATCCAATTCATCTCGTGTACATTCTTATTCTGATGTACCCATCCAATCCATCTCTTGTACATTATTATTCTGATGTACCCATCCAATCGATCCCGTGATCATTTTATTTCTGATACAGCCATCCAATCCATCTCGTGTACATTCTTATTCTTATGTACCCATCCAATCCATCCCGAGATCATTCTAAATCTGAAGCACCAATCCAATACATCTCGTGTACTTTCTTCTTCTGATACACCCATCCAATCCATCTCGTGTGCATTCTTATTCTGATGCACCCATCCAATCCATCTGGTGTACATTCTTATTCTGATGCACCCATCCAATCCATCTTGTGTACGTTCTTATTCTGATACACCAATCCAATCCATCTCGTGTACATTCTTAATCTGATACACCCATCTAATCTATCTGGGCACATATTATCGGATACCGCAGAATATCGTCGGATATCCTATATAAATCTTTATATATTGTAGGATACTTGAAAATGTTATTAAATATCCAAAAACATAATCGGATACCCAAGAATATGATCGGTTACTCCAGAATATGATTTTGGATTCTCCAGAATATGGTCGGATACTCCAGAATATCCTTTTGGTTCCTCCAGAATATGATTTTGGATCCTCCAGAATATGTCTTTGGATCCTCCAGAATATGATTTTGGATCCTCCAGAATATGATTTTGGATCCTCCAGAATGTGATTTTGGATCCTCCAGAATATGATTTTGGATACTCCAGAATATGATTTTGGATCCTCCACAATATGATTTTGGATCCTCAAGAATATGGTTTTGGACCCTCCATAATGTGATTTTGGATACTCCAGAATATGATTTTGGATACTCCAGAATACGATTTTGGATCCTCCAGAATATGTTTTTGGATACTCCAGAATATGGTTTTGGATCTTCCAGAATATAATTTTGGATCCTCCAAAATGTGATTTTGGATCCTCCAGAATATGATTTTGGATACTCCAGAATATGATTTTGGATCCTCCAGAATATAATTTTGGATCCTCCAAAATGTGATTTTGGATCCTCCAGAATATGTTTTTGGATACTCCAGAATATGGTTTTGGATCCTCCAGAATATAATTTTGGATCCTCCAAAATGTGATTTTGGATCCTCCAGAATATGTTTTTGGATACTCCAGAATATGATTTTGGATCCTCCAGAATATGATTTTGGATCCTCCAGAATATAATTTTGGATCCTCCAAAATGTGATTTTGGATCCTCCAGAATATGTTTTTGGATCCTCCAGAATATGTTTTTGGATACTCCAGAATATGATTTTGGATCCTCCAGAATATAATTTTGGATCCTCCAAAATGTGATTTTGGTTCCTCCAGAATATGTTTTTGGATACTCCAGAATATGGTTTTGGATCCTCCAGAATATAATTTTGGATCCTCCAAAATGTGATTTTGGATCCTCCAGAATATGTTTTTGGATACTCCAGAATATGATTTTGGATCCTCCAGAATATAATTTTGGATCCTCCAAAATGTGATTTTGGATCCTCCAGAATATGATTTTGGATACTCCAGAATATGATTTTGGATCTTCCAGAATATTGTTCTGGATCCTACAGAATATGGTTTTGGATCCTACAGAATATGCTTTTGGATCCTCCAGATTGTGATTTTGGATACTCCAGAATATGATTTTGGATACTCCAGAATACGATTTTGGATACTCCAGAATACAATTTTGGATCCTCCGGAATATGTTTTTGGATCCTCCAGAATATGGTTTTGGATACTCCAGAATATGATTTTGGATACTCCAGAGTATGATTTTGGATACTCAAAAAATGCATCTTCGGATACTTCAGAATAGCATGGAATATTTCTATAATATATATAACCATAACCATCTTTATGTAAGATTCTGTTTAATGGAGTTAATTTGTTTTTATTGATTGATTTACCGGGACCATACTACCAGAAATCGATTGCTGAAGCATGGTATGTACTTACGGCTACGCTGGAGATTTCGGCCCCAACACCGCTATCCCGGGAGGACATTACTGACTGATCAGGAAGCTCGGCCCCCAAGCCTAAGGGAGAGGTTAGTCGGCCCCTAGACCGTAGATGATTAACCCCTTGCTATGACCAGCACACCCGGTATGTCGTTTGAAGTGCTGATGCTTTTGTCGCTTTGGTTATTTTTTTCCATGTGGGATGTGTTTAGAAAAACTCAGATGCGACGTATGCGCAGATCAGTGATGGTGTAAAAATCAGAACTGAGTTTTTATTGTTTTATCTCTTAAATACCGCTTTGCAAAAAGACATTTTTGGTGTTACAAGTGAGATATGTTTATGCACACGTACAAGGACTGCGCATGCGTATATAAGTATATTGATCATCAATAAAAAAAACAACGTCTAAACAAACAAATAAACAAACAAACAAAAGGAAAACGATATAAAGGTGCCGTTCAGATTTTCAGTCTCCTCACACGTAAACTTTAGGGCTCTTCAAAATCCGAGTTAAAGTTTATAATAAAGAATTAGAGAAATCTCAATCCCAGTAATGGCTAAATACCAGTCCCAGGGCATAAAAACCTGTCAGCCCGGCCAAAAAAGGTTAATCCCACTTCCTATCATTTCACCCCTTCAGGACCATCTTTATGAGAGTCCTCTTTTAGAAACACAGCCTTTTGTGTAAAATCAACACTTTATTGGACCTCATTTGACTTACATAAAATGACCCTCGATAAGCATGTGGAAGCTTGCCAAGAACGTGGCTAGCAGTTCATGGTGGAATATCGTATACACACCTTCTATGTATATATATAGACGGCTAGACTCTAAAATAATCAGCCGTAAAGAAAACCTGAATCTTAAGCTTTAGTCGTGAAGAGGAATACCCCATTGAAGCCCTCATTTCATGTACATTCTCATTCTTTACATTCGTCCAATCTATCACGTGTACATTCTTATTCTGATGCACCCATCCAATCCATCTCGTGTATATTCTTATTCTGATACACCCATCCAATCCATCCCGTGAACATTCTTATCCTGACACACCCATCCAATCCATCCCATGAACATTCTAATTCTGAAGCACCAATCCAATCCATCTCTTATACATTCTTATTTTGATGCGTCCATCCAATCCATCTCGTGTACATTTTCATTCTGATACACCCATCCAATCCATCTCGTGTACATTCTTATTCTGATACAGCCATCCAATCCATCACGTCAACATTTTTATTCTGACACACGCATCCAATCCATCTCGTGTACATTCTTATTCTGATACACCCATCAAATCCATCCCATGAACATTCTAATTCTTAAGCACCAATCCAATCCATCTCGTGTACATTCTTATTCTGATGCACCCATCCAATCCATCTCGTGTACATTCTTATTTTTATGCACCCATCCAATCGATCTCGTGTACATTCTTATTCTGATGTACCCATCCAATCGATCCCGTGATCATTCTAATTCTGAAGCACCAATCAAATCCATCTCGAGTACTTTCTTCTTCTGATACACCCATCCAATCCATCTCGTGTACATTCTTATTCTGATACACCCATCCAATCCATCTGCTGTACATTCTTATTCTGATACACAAATCCAATCAATCTCGTGTACATTTTTATTCTGATGCACCCATCATATCCATCTCGTGTACATTCTTATTCTGATACAGCCATTCAATCCATCTCGTGTACATTCTTATTCTGATGTACCCATCCAATCCATCCCGAGATCATTCTTATTCTGATGCACCCATCCAATCCATCTCGTGTATATTCTTATTCTGATACACCCATCCAATCCATCCCGTAAATCAGTTTTCTAATTCTGAAGCACTAACACAATCCATCCCGTGTACATTCTTATTCTGATGCGTCCATCCAATCCATCTCGTGTACATTTTCATTCTGATACACCCATCCAATCCATCTCGTGTACATTCTTATTCTGATACAGCCATCCAATCAATCTCGTGTACATTTTTATTCTGATGCACCCATCATATCCATCTCGTGTACATTCTTATTCTGATACAGCTATTCAATCCATCTCGTGTACATTCTTATTCTGATGTACCCATCCAATCCATCCCGAGATCATTCTTATTCTGATGCACCCATCCAATCCATCTCGTGTATATTCTTATTCTGATACACCCATCCAATCCGTCCCGTAAATCAGTTTTCTAATTCTGAAGCACTAACACAATCCATCCCGTGTACATTCTTATTCTGTTGCGTCCATCCAATCCATCTCGTGTACATTCTTATTCTCATACACCCATCCAAACCATCCCATGAACATTCTTGTACTGATACACCCATCAAATCCATCTCGTGTACCTTCTTATTCTGATGCACCCATCCAATCCATCCCATGAACATTCTAATTCTGAAGCACCAACCCAATCCATCTCTTATACATTCTTATTCTGATACGTCCATCCAATCCATCTCGTGTACATTTTAATTCTGATACACCCATCCAATCCATCTCGTGTACATTCTTATTCTGATACAGCCATCCAATCCATCCCGTGAACATTCTTATTCTGACACACGCATCCAATCCATCTCGTGTACATTCTTATTCTGATACACCCATCCAATCCATCCCATGAACATTCTTATCCTGATACACCCATCCAATCCATCTCATGTACCTTCTTATTCTGATGCACCCATCCAATCCATCCCATGAACATTCTAATTCTGAAGCACCAATCCAATCCATCTCTTATACATTCTTATTCTGATGCGTCCATCCAATCAATCTCGTGTACATTTTCATTCTGATACAGCTATCCAATCCATCTCGTGTACATTCTTATTCTGATACAGCCATCCAATCCATCCCGTGAACATTCTTATTCTGACACACGCATCCAATCCATCTCGTGTACATTCTTATTCTGATACACCCATCCAATCCATCCCATGAACATTCTTATCCTGATACACCCATCCAATCCATCTCATGTACCTTCTTATTCTGATGCACCCATCCAATCCATCCCATGAACATTCTAATTCTGAAGCACCAATCCAATCCATCTCTTATACATTCTTATTCTGATGCGTCCATCCAATCAATCTCGTGTACATTTTCATTCTGATACAGCTATCCAATCCATCTCGTGTACATTCTTATTCTGATACAGCCATCAGATCCATCCAGTGGACATTCTTATCCTGATACACGCATCCAATCCATCTCGTGTACCTTCTTATTCTGATGCACCCTTCCAATCTATCCCATGAACATTCTAATTCTGAAGCACCAATCCTATCCATCTCGTGTACATTCCTATTCTGATGTACCCATCCAATCCATCTCTTGTACATTATTATTCTGATGTACCCATCCAATCCATCCCGTGCTCATTTTATTTCTGAAGCACCAATCCAATCCATCTCGTGTACATTCTTATCCTGATAGACGCATCCAATCCATCTCGTTAACCTTCTTATTATAATGCACCCATCCAATCTATCCCATGAATATTCTAATTCTGATACACCAATCCAATCCATCCCTTGAACATTCTTATCCTGACACACCCATCCAATCCATCCCGTGAACATTCTAATTCTGAAGCACCAATTCAAACCATCTCTTATACATTCTTATTCTGATGCGTCCATCCAATCCATCTCGTGTACATTTTCATTCTGATACACCCATCCAATCCATCTCGTGTACATTCTTATTCTGATACAGCCATCCAATCCATCCCGTGAACATTCTTATTCTGACACACGCATCCAATCCATCTCGTGTACATTCTTATTCTGATACACCCATCCAATCCATGCCATGAACATTCTAATTCTGAAGCACCAATCCAATCCATCTCGTGTACATTCTTATTCTGATGCACCCATCCAATCCATCTCGTGTACATTCTTATTCTAATGCACCCATCCAATCGATCTCGTGTACATTCTTATTCTGATGTACCCATCCAATCCATCCCGTGATCATTCTAATTCTGAAGCACCAATCAAATCCATCTCGTGTACTTTCTTCTTCTGATACACCCATCCAATCCATCTCGTGTACATTCTTATTCTGATGCACCCATCCAATCCATCTCGTGTACATTCTTATTCTGATACACCAATCCAATCAATCTCGTGTACATTTTTATTCTGATGCACCCATCCAATCCATCTCGTGTACATTCTTATTCTGATATAGCCATCCAATCCATCTCGTGTACATTCTTATTCTGATATACCCATCCAATCCATCCCGAGATCATTCTTATTCTGATGCACCCATCCAATCCATCTCGTGTATATTCTTATTCTGATACACCCATCCTATCCATACCGTAAATCAGTCTTCTAATTCTGAAGCCTTAACACAATCCATCCCGTGTACATTCTTATTTTGATGCGTCCATCCAATCCATCTCGTGTACATTCCTATTCTGATACACCGATCCAAATCATCCCATGAACATTGTTATCCTGATACACCCATCCAATCCATCTCGTGTACCTTCTTATTCTGATGCACCCATCCAATCCATCCCATGAACATTCGAATTCTGAAGCACCAATCCAATCCATCTCGTGTACATTCCTATTCTGATGTACCCATCCAATCCATCTCTTGTACATTATTATTCTGATGTACCCATCCAATCCATCCCGTGCTCATTTTATTTCTGAAGCACCAATCCAATCCATCTCGTGTACATTCTTATATTGATAGACGCATCCAATCCATCTCGTGTACCTTCTTATTATGATGCACCCATCCAATCTATCCCATGAATATTCTAATTCTGATTCACCAATCCAATCCATCCCTTGAACATTCTTATCCTGACACACCCATCCAATCCATCCCGTGAACATTCTAATTCTGAAGCACCAATTCAAACCATCTCTTATACATTCTTATTCTGATGCGTCCATCCAATCCATCTCGTGTACATTTTCATTCTGATACACCCATCCAATCCATCTCGTGTACATTCTTATTCTGATACAGCCATCCAATCCATCCCGTGAACATTCTTATTCTGACACACGCATCCAATCCATCTCGTGTACATTCTTATTCTGATACACCCATCCAATCCATGCCATGAACATTCTAATTCTGAAGCACCAATCCAATCCATCTCGTGTACATTCTTATTCTGATGCACCCATCCAATCCATCTCGTGTACATTCTTATTCTAATGCACCCATCCAATCGATCTCGTGTACATTCTTATTCTGATGTACCCATCCAATCCATCCCGTGATCATTCTAATTCTGAAGCACCAATCAAATCCATCTCGTGTACTTTCTTCTTCTGATACACCCATCAAATCCATCTCGTGTACATTCTTATTCTGATGCACCCATCCAATCCATCTCGTGTACATTCTTATTCTGATACACGAATCCAATCAATCTCGTGTACATTTTTATTCTGATGCACCCATCCAATCCATCTCGTGTACATTCTTATTCTGATACAGCCATCCAATCCATCTCGTGTACATTCTTATTCTGATGTACCCATCCAATCCATCCCGAGATCATTCTTATTCTGATGCACCCATCCAATCCATCTCGTGTATATTCTTATTCTGATACACCCATCCTATCCATCCCGTAAATCAGTCTTCTAATTCTGAAGCCTTAACACAATCCATCCCGTGTACATTCTTATTTTGATGCGTCCATCCAATCCATCTCGTGTACATTCCTATTCTGATACACCGATCCAAATCATCCCATGAACATTCTTATCCTGATACACCCATCCAATCTATCTCGTGTACCTACTTATTCTGATGCACCCATCCAATCTATCCCATGAACATTCTAATTCTGAAGCACCATTCCAATCCATCTCTTATACATTCTTATTCTGATGCGTCCATCCAATCCATCTCGTGTACATTTTCATTCTGATACAGCCATCTGATCCATTCAGTGGACATTCTTATCCTGATATACCCATCCAATCCATCTCGTGTACCTACTTATTCTGATGCACCCATCCAATCTATCCCATGAACATTCTAATTCTGAAGCACCATTCCAATCCATCTCTTATACATTCTTATTCCGATGCGTCCATCCAATCCATCTCGTGTACATTTTCATTCTGATACAGCCATCAGATCCATTCAGTGGACATTCTTATCCTGATACACGTATTCAATCCATCTCGTGTACCTTCTTATTCTGATGCACCCATCCAATCTATCCCATTAACATTCTAATTCTGAAGCACCAATCCAATCCATCTCGTGTACATTCTTATTCTGATGTACCCATCCAATCCATCTCTTGTACATTATTATTCTGATGTACCCATCCAATCCATCCCGTGCTCATTTTAGTTCTGAAGCACCAATCCAATCCATCTCGTGTACATTCTTATTCTGATACAGCCATCCAATCCATCTCGTGTACATTCTTATTCTGATGTACCCATCCAATCCATCCCGAGATCATTCTAAATCTGAAGCACGAATCCAATACATCTCGTGTACTTTCTTCTTTTGAAACACCCATCTAATCCATCTCGTGTACATTCTTATTCTGATATACCCATCCAATCCATCTCTTGTACATTCTTATTCTGATACACCCATCCAATCCATCTCGTGTACATTCTTATTCTGATGCACCCATCCAATCCATCTCGTGTACATTCTTATTCTGATGCACCCATCCAATCCATCTTGTGTACGTTCTTATTCTGATACACCAATCCAATCCATCTCGTATACATTCTTAATCTGATACACCCATCTAATCTATCTGGGCACATATTATCGGATACCGCAGAATATCGTCGGATATCCTATATAAATCTTTATATATTGTAGGATACTTGAAAATGTTATTAAATATCCAAAAACATAATCGGATACCCAAGAATATGATCGGTTACTCCAGAATATGATTTTGGATGTTCCAGAATATGGTCGGATACTACAGAATATGCTTTTGGATCCTCCAGAATATGATTTTGGATCCTCTAGAATATGTTTTTGGATCCTCCAGAATATGATTTTGGATCCTTCAGAATATGATTTTGGATCCTCCAGAATGTGATTTTGGATACTCCAGAATATGATTTTGGATACTCCAGAATATGATTTTGGATCCTCCAGAATATAGTTTTGGATCCTCCAGAATATGTTTTTGGATCCTCCAGAATATGATTTTGGATCCTCCAGAATATGATTTTGGATCTTGTAGAATATTGTTCTGGATCCTACAGAATATGGTTTTGGATCCTACAGAATATGATTTTGGATTCTCCAGATTACGATTTTGGATCCTCCAGAATATGGTTTTGGATCTTCCAGAATATGATTTTGGATACTTCAGAATATGATTTTGGATACTCCAGAATATGATTTTGGATCCTCCAAAATAAGATTTTGGATACTCCAGAATATGGTTTTGGATCCTCCAGAATATTGTTCTGGATCCTAAAGAATATGGTTTTGGATCCTACAGAATATGGTTTTGGATCCTCCAGAATGTGATATTGGATACTCCAGATTATGATTTTGGATACTCCAGAATACGATTTTGAATCCTCCAGAATATGTTTTTGGATCCTCCAGAATATGTTTTTGGATCCTCCAGAATATGATTTTGGATCCTCCAGAATATGGTTTTGGATACTCCAGAATATGATTTTGGATACTCCAGAGTATGATTTTGGATACTCAAAAAATGCATCTTCGGATACTTCAGAATAGCATGGAATATTTCTATAATATATATTACCATAACCATCTTTATGTAAGATTCTGTTTGATGGAGTTAATTTGTTTTTATTGATTGATTTACCGGGACCATACTTCCAGACATCGATTGCTGAAGCATCGTATGGACTTACGGCTACGCTGGAGATTTCGGCCCCAACACCGCTATCCCGGGAGGACATTACTGACTGATCAGGAAGCTCGGCCCCCAAGCCTAAGGGAGAGGTTAGTCGGCCCCTAGACCGTAGATGATTAACCCCTTGCTATGACCAGCACACCTGGTATGTCGTTTGAAGTGCTGATGCTTTTGTCGCTTTGGTTATTTTTTTCCATGTGGGATGTGTTTAGAAAAACTCAGATGCGACGTATGCGCAGATCAGTGATGGTGTAAAAATCAGAACTGAGTTTTTATTGTTTTATCTCTTAAATACCGCTTTGCAAAAAGACATTTTTGGTGTTACAAGTGAGATATGTTTATGCACACGTACAAGGACTGCGCAAGCGTATATAAGTATATTGATCATCAATAAAAAAAACAACGTCTAAACAAACAAATAAACAAACAAACAAAAGGAAAACGATATAAAGGTGCCGTTCAGATTTTCAGTCTCCTCACACGTAAACTTTAGGGCTCTGCAAAATCCGAGTTAAAGTTTATAATAAAGAATTAGAGAAATCTCAATCCCAGTAATGGCTAAATCCCAGTCCCAGGGCATAAAAACCTGTCAGCCCGGCCAAAAAAGGTTAATCCCACTTCCTATCATTTCACCCCTTCAGGACCATCTTTATGAGAGTCCTCTTTTAGAAACACAGCCTTTTGTGTAAAATCAACACTTTATTGGACCTCATTTGACTTACATAAAATGACCCTCGATAAGCATGTGGAAGCTTGCCAAGGACGTGGCTAGCAGTTCATGGTGGAATATCGTATACACACCTTCTATGTATATATATAGACGGCTAGACTCTAAAATAATAAGCCGTAAAGAAAGCCTGAATCTTAAGCTTTAGTCGTGAAGAGGAATACCCCATTGAAGCCCTCATTTCATGTACATTCTCATTCTTTACGTTCGTCCAATCTATCTCGTGTACATTCTTATTCTGATGCACCCATCCAATCCATCTCGTGTATATTCTTATTCTGATACACCCATCCAATCCATCCCGTGAACATTCTAATTCTGAAGCACCAATCCAATCCATCTCTTATACATTCTTATTCTGATGCGTCCATCCAATCCTTCTCGTGTACATTTTCATTCTGATACACCCATCCAATCCATCTCGTGTACATTCTTATTCTGATACAGCCATCCAATCTATCCCGTGAACATTTTTATTCTGACACACGCATCCAATCCATCTCGTGTACATTCTTATTCTGATACACCCATCCAATCCATCCCATGAACATTCTAATTCTGAAGCACCAATCGAATCCATCTCTTATACATTCTTATTCTGAAGCACCCATCCAATCCATCTCGTGTACATTCTTATTCTGATACAGCGATCAGATCTATCCAGTGGACATTCTTATCCTGATACACGCATCCAATCCATCTCGTGTACTTTCTTATTCTGATACACGCATCCAATCCATCTCGTGTACCTTCTTATTCTGATGCACCCATCCAATCCATCCCATGAACATTCTAATTCTGAAGCACCAATCCAATCCATCTCGTGTACATTCTTATTCTGATGTACCCATCCAATCCATCTCTTGTACATTCGTATTCTGATGTACCCATCCAATCCATCCCGTGATCATTTTATTTCTGAAGCTCCAATCCAATCCATCTCGTGTACATTCTTATTCTGATACAGCCATCCAATCCATCTCGTGTACATTCTTATTCTGATGTACCCATCCAATCCATCCCGAGATCATTCTTATTCTGATGCACCCATCCAATCCATCTCGTGTATATTCTTATTCTGATACACCCATCCAATCCATCCCGTAAATCAGTCTTCTAATTCTGAAGCACTAACCCAATCCATCCCGTGTACATTCTTATTCTGATGCGTCCATCCAATCAATCTCGTGTACATTCTTATTCTGATACACACAGAAAACACACAACGTCACTGTAAGTCAGTCACTGAGATTTTTGTTTTTTTTCTAACACTTAAAGAACCAAAACAGAACAGCATTAACAAGCTGTTTAGATCGATCAAGACTTACCCACAGTAAGAAGGCACTGATCGTGAATTACGAGAAAAGTCGCAATGATCCTCAAGAAATTTGCCATGTTCCTGACCATGTTGCCCCTCGCGTTCCTAACTTCCTTATAATACTAAGTTCAACTGTGTTCTCAACTCTCTGATACACTGAAATATAATTTTTTTATCGTCACCAAATACTTTTCTGTTTTCTGTAGTGTTCTGAAGTTTGAACCTCAGCTGTGAGGAAGACCGCAAGAACTCAGCCTCCGAACTCGTTCATAAGAGAGCTTTTCTTATTTTCCTCAAAAAGTGCCCCCGAAAATGTTTTAAATAAATTTTGATAATCTTAAAACATGGAATATTTGCTTGCATATTTATGTATTTGCCATGACAACGAGTGACGTTTTCAAGCCACACTGGCTTAGCACAGAGGACTAAAGTAAGAACTGCTGCAGCTAAAAAGTCAAAAAAAAAAAAAAAAAAAAAAAAAAGAAGAAGAAGAAGAAAATCTGAAAAAAAGTTGGCTTAAATATTTTTCATTTATTTATTAAATATTGAAGGTGCATTGTAGCGATACTAAACCTTTTTTTTTTGTTGACAGATTTGGATTTCTCTTTCGAGTCTGAATGAAATTCAAATTTTCATACAAATTTTGTTTTATTCTCGTTTTTGCGAACATGAATTATTAATGAAGTTCTTTTATTCTTCGTAAAGTCTTTGTAATTTAAGGCCTGTTCACACGGGCGATTGTGGCGGCGATTTTAGGTGAGATTTTTATGGCGATTTTGGTAATAGTCAAGAAGTGGTAAATGATTAACTCGTAAATTTTTATTCAGGACACCGAGATAACCCTTGACAGATGTCTCTTTAGAAGCATAAGACAAAGTTGATTATATTTTCAAAAATCGCCGCAGAAATCGCAGCAAAAATCGCCAGTGTAAATGTGTCTTAAGTATTCCCATTTCACTTTCCCTTCTCAGTCATTCGGCCGGATACACTCTTGGTATTTCAAACTTTTCTCGCAAAGGCCTTCAATTTCTCGAAGCATAACACGATTTTGTGCGAAGGTATTAGTAAACATACAAAATGAGCCAGGTCGTGTATTATACAAGCATTTATTGAAAGACACCCTGATAACTTGTGGATTAAATGAATAGGAATGGTATCCAGGGAATTCGAGGCAGGAATATAGCATCATAAGCATAATACAATAATAGCAATCAGGAGAGATGAAACATTCTTATCATTATCGTTGGGCGATAAGTAAAAATAGACACTGATTTTAAGCTTATTCCTAAAACCCAGAGAAATCTAGATGCGACAATTTTTTCATGTTTTGGACGATGTCCAACTTGATTTGTAATTATTATGTCAGTAACGGTAATCCACATGCTGTCACGGCAGATAAAAACTAATTAAGCAAAAGCTAATGATTGCCAAGACTACACAATTAAATTACAGTATTACCTTCAGTTTTAGTTCCACAATATCAATATGAAAACTCAGTACGGTTTCTCTTAGCTTGGACATGCAATACTGCTAAAAGATGAAACTCATTACGCCATTTGCTGGATAACTATTTTTCTTATCTTATATAGACAACGAATGTGAACACTTCGAGTATTTTTGACATTTTTTCATCGTCCATTCAAAAACCAGATTCATAACTACAGTAGGCACTGACGTTATGTGTAGTTAGCTATCCTAAATATAATGTCAGAGCCTTGTTGTGAATCTGGCTTCTGATTGGAAGATAAAGAAAGTCAAAAAAACTTGAAATATTCACGGTTCGAGTGCCCTCACTGAAACTCTAATGATTATTAACTCTTATGATTTGGAAAGGCGTTGCTTACTAATTTATGAAAATATGTACAATTACTTTAAACTAGGTTCGGTCATTTTCAGCTGAAACTATTTTATCGCATAAGTTCGTGATCTTTTTTTATTATTATTTTATGTTTCATTGTTTGTAAAGTAAGAAAAGAAACTAATTCGTAAATCTAGCAATTGGCAAAAAACGTGCCAGAAAACTAGTGCCAGAAAACTAGTATCAGTCAAACTCGCTGGATTTTTTATCGCCATTTCTTCGATGCTCTCAGGCAGTTTTAAAAACAACGTGGAAACTTCGTTAATGACAAATGACGATCCGTGTT
This sequence comes from Anthopleura sola, assembly GCA_023349425.1. Classification (NCBI taxonomy): domain Eukaryota; kingdom Metazoa; phylum Cnidaria; class Anthozoa; order Actiniaria; family Actiniidae; genus Anthopleura; species Anthopleura sola. Next base: position 661,133 of record JALHLI010000015.1, on the reverse strand, counting down.
TTTAATTTTAAGGTGATGCGACCATGCAATTTTAGTTTTACTTGAATGAAATTTGTTTAAAATTGGCACAAAGACAGCTTTTGAGTACAACAGTAGGAAACAAAGATAAAAAATGGGGGTTCACCGAATTCGTTAATTAGCTGCTATGTATTTTGTTTGTGTCCATTTTTTCCAACAAAAACAGAACCTCGTAGCTTTAGTTACCCGTATAAACAACCAGTACAAAAAACATTTGCTGTTGAACACCGAAATGAAATGCCGAAATGATGCGCACTAATGTACGGTCGAATCACCTTAACATACGAATTAGGCCTCATTAGAAAAAATACCGCAGTTTCTCATAGTAGGCAAAGTTGTCGTTCTTGATGAAGGCTTCTGGGTATTCTTGACGTGTGGCGTTGTTCAGCTCACAAATCTTTTTCTCTTTGTTGTAGTTGAATGACTTGCAATTAATGAAGATGATGCAGTAATTCAAACAAATGAGATCTTTCTGCACTTCCGCTTCCGAGTACATCACGTGACCAACCAGAGCTTCTCGGCTGTTCCCGCTCGTAGTGAAAGTGAAATATGGAGTATCTGGAAGAAGTTACAAAGACCTTTTAGTGTTTATGAACAAATCAACTGAAAAATAGGACATTGTATGAATTGAATTACCTTGTGTATCGATGTGTTTGTTTTCAATGCAGTGTCGCGGTGCAGGTAACTGTTTAGGTACACCACTGAACTTGTACACGTAAAACCCAAAACACTTTCTGATGTACACCGTGGTGTTCTGATAACAGCAGTCACCACTGAAGTGAAAGCAGACGGTTCTCTTGACGATTCCATCTTGGACGCTTGGATGTGCTCCGTTCAACCATCCAGGGGCCTGGGTACCACACCTGTTATTTGGGACACACGCGGTTGGTAACTGGTTACCAGCTGGGCTCTCGATTCGATACCACTTGCTAAGGTCAATATCTATGATATCGTTCTTGACTTGAGAGGACTGGTAAATGTGATTGACAGCCCTGGAAACATCAGTGATGATGAGGTGGTCGTGGCAAAGTTGAAGTGGAGCTAAAGTAGAAACAGAGAGGAAATGTAAGTACTGATAAATTATTCCATTGACTGGTTGACAGACACGTCAGATAAAACTATAAAACTGAACCTTCGTTTCGGCCAGAGCGTGAACCAAAAGCAAAAAAAGCTATAGAGATCTGACTAACTAGACGCCCTTGATTGCTCACTTTCACAATGAACCTTATAGATCCATATACTAGAGTCAATCTGCTTCCTCAGATTGGGTTAAAATCTGGTCAGCTAGACACTGATACTTTCTTTATGAGAGTTACCTTAATATAGAGGGTCCTGGTTTCGCCTTTTTTTGGCTGGGCAAATGTGATTCATTCACTCGGACTGAGATTTTGCATAACTGGGATTGGGATTTTGCAAAATTTTGGGCTGCGAAATGGGATTAGGACCCCCTTCAGCTCCCTTTTAATAATTGGCCGATATTTTGTAAGAAAAACGAGCAAGATCACCTTTTGCCTTAACAATATTTTTCTCGATGCCTTCTCGGTTGGAAGCAACACACACGTACTCGCCATTATTCTCAGTGATGGTGATCTCTGCAGTAGATGTCTTGTTGACTAGCACTGATCCTGAGCGTACCCAGGCCACGTATGGAGTCGGTGAACCAACGGCATGACACGTGACTGTCTCGTTGGTATACACGACTGTGTTGTTGATGGAACTTGTGATCTGTGCCGGAAATCCTGAGAAATAGAGCACATCAAACAGCAACTATTATTATTATTATTATTATTATTATTATTATTATTATTATATTTTTACAGCAACTTAAAGGAGATTAGGTATGAAGAATTAAAGGTACGGACGTGCATTGGCGTGACGTCACCGAGATGGTATAGTCCAAGCATTCTGATTGGATGACAAAAACCTCACGTTGACATTGGTTCAAAACTGAGATGCCGTTCCAAAGCCTAACGAAATATGCTTTTGAATGTTCCTGTTTGGTCTGAAAAGGCATCATTATCTGAAAGGTGTTTTAATACACTACATACATACAGTGGATAAGTGGTAGGAAACATCAGAACTTGAATCCCACATGCGCAGATCTCTTACCTCTCAGGTATTTCAACTGTTCGCTGTTCAGGACTCCTTCTATGATGTACAAATCCATGACGGATCCAAGAAACTGTAAATCATTTTCATTACTAACATCGCCAATCTGGTACGTATCTTTAGTTGGAGGGTTCCATACTGTTGCTGTGCTAAATACTCTGAATCCCTCTTGTTTAGCGTCAATGAAGAGCTTCACAACGCCTGCGTCTTGGTCCCATGTGACTGCAACGTGTGTCCACTTGTCCGCCTCAATAACTTTGGTTGTTGTCAAACCGAACCAGGGCTGTGCGCTGGAATGCCTAGTAAATCTCAATGTTCCAGCATTCTTAATCATAAAAGTAAACTGCCATGGACTGTACCAGTCAGAGAAGAAGCGTTGATCTCTGCCAAGGATGCTACTGAATTTAATCCAAGCTGCAATGGTGAAACTCCTTCCACGAAGTTCAACTTTAGGAATTCGTGCAAAGCATTCAGATGGTTCGTTGAAGTTGATAGCTTTACTTCCTGGATAACGACCGTCGACAAAGGTAGGTCCACCGTGAAGGCTGTAAGAATTTACAATGTCAAAGGTCAAAAATATTGAAACTATCAAATATATACTCATTAACCTACCAAGCTTCCATGTTTAGAAGCTGCAAAAAGTACTTTTCATTGGATGTGTAATTGAGTAAATTTGATATTTGAGTCGACGCTGTTTTGATTGATAATTTTGAAGCAAAATGACTATAAAAAGTAAATTTACGATGTTATTTTATTCGGTTTTTAGTCAGGCCAGAAATTATGTTGCTTTAAATATGTAAGTCTATACAGCAATTCCAAACTTCAATCCAAATGAAAGTTTGCAAAGTCCCATTGGTATGAGAAGCAATAACAATAAGTTGTAGCCAGTGATTATAATTGATATGCATTAAACTCTTGCATTTTGTCTTGCTTTAACCAATATGAAGAAAGTAAACGAGCACGGCAAGAAAAAAATCAAAAATAATGAAATATAATTCTTACGTTAGTCCTTGTTCAGTGCCATTGAGGGACCAGTGAGCAAGAATGCTGTAACCTGGAAATATATCATAACACGAAAAATGAATGACGTTAGAACCAAAGGAAGTCGGGGATTAATAGACCCCTTGCAGCACGTCGGAATGCAGCTCAATTTGGAGGGCAAAACAATAGGTTCCAACTCCCAGGAGTTTGAAATTCTTTTATTTTAACTTCCAAATTGAGCTGCATTCCGACGTGCTGCAATAGGTCTATTCTTCTCCATTGGCTACTGCATTGACTTTTCCGTTTAGCAGTAATTTGTTTTAAGTTTAGAAAACAAACCGTTTGGCAAACTACAATCTTCAATCTAATTCATGAGCTAAGAGGAGAAAAGACCATGATTTTAAAAAAAAAAATATCAATTTTAAGTTTTTTCTATTTTATTGTACCTTTCACTTGATGATGTACCAGCAATGATAGCAGAGAAATAATCTGTAAAAACAATCATAAAATAGCTAGCGTCGTTATTCTTTCTAACCAGATTGTTGTTATGATATTTTAGAACTGGCTTTATGACAGGTGCCAAAAACGTCGCATAAATAACATTAAAATCAGTTAAAATCACTTCTGTAAGGATGGGTTGAAGGGAAGTGTGATTGAGGAAAGAAAAATGTTCACAGAATTATGCCCTCTCGAGCCATGTCGAGCCATGTAATATTTCATATCTTTAAGGAATATCTACTATTTTCAAAGCAAGTTGGTGAACCTCAAAGACAAGTTTAGAAGTATTTCTAAGAAGTGAAAATGTTGAATATGTGTGATTTGGTTTGGCGTAACTTCTTTATTCAGGACACAAGATTACCTGGACAAATGTCTCTTTAGAAGCTGTAGCAAAAATTTATTATATTTTCAAATATCGCAGCAGAAATCGCCGCAAAAATTAGCAGTGTAAACAGACCCAAATTTACAGTGCTACGCGCCTAACCGTCAACACTTCCACAAGTTATTGATTTGTTTTTGACGCTATCGGATCTAACGATCTATTTTTGAACCAAGTGGGTGACAGGTGTTCTGAGATCAAAACATCGCATACATTGCGTTAAAATCAGCGAAAATAGATTTTCCTTGAGACAAAATTGAGAAGCGGAAAGGGAAGTGTGAAATATGCTTTTAAAATTGTATATTCTAGTTTGTCCAGCCTTGGATTTTTTTTTGCAGAATGTTTAGGATGAAACTTCTAACCTTTTAAAAAGTTTGTTGAATTGGTATTTAGCAGCCAAAAGTGTTATATGAATACAAATGAAAGAGGCCAGAATTATCATAATTTTCTCTAAAGACGTTTTTATATCTTTAACAATATCACAAAGCAAAAATTGGTTTAGTAGATAATTAAATATTTCGAAGAGTATATTATTGCAAGAATACTATCGATATCGAGCTTGTTTTACTAAACACTAGTGCGAAGTCGAAGTTCTTCCTAAAAATATGAAAAAATGAGAAAAAATATATTTAAATATGTAAAAAATCTTTACCCCATTATAACAGTTTTTAGTCAATTCTACGAACAAAATTCTCATTGTGCTACCTATTATTGAAAGTTCTCCAAAGTCGTATTAACATTTCTTTCTGCGTTGAAACTTTCTGTAGCTTGTTAAAGGTGGTCTACTGTACGTGACAGACTATGAGATTCATTCTATAAGACCCCCCGCAAAAGCCGGTCCCTTTAACGTTCTGTTGAAGTTCTCAGCTTAAACGTTCTATTTTTATCAAAGTTGAATCTTTTCTCGACTCCTTTCTAGTTTTTAGATATTTTGTTTGCCATACACCATAGTATAATAGATTAACTATCGTTTTTTAGGTACCGTCGTAATCACTCAGAACTGAAGTTTAACTGAATTCAACGATTGGTGTTTATCGCCACTATCTCAATGTTAATGTTTTTAAATTTTATATTATTATAAACTTTCATCATAGGAAAATAGTTTGTATGAATTTCATGATAATCGAACTACGGAAAGTTAGCTTAAAGGCCATTAAAAAAAAAGAAATCCGGTAAAGTTGTTTGAAAATTATTTCTATTATTTCTAAATTATATTTATTATTTCCCCCAGAACTATTTTAACGAAGCGCGTATCTAAAAAAAAATTAAGTTGTTTTTTGTTTTTGAAATTTTCATGAAACAATTTCGGCAAAGCGAGATGGAGAGACAAGTTTAGGAGTCATTATAATGAAAGTCAATTCAACAAGATATATAAATAAGAAAAATAAAAGATAAAATCAACTAGAATAATAAGAAAATATTTAAACATGACAAACCTGGATAATAATGCTCTTCATCATGGTAACAGCTGTTGAACGGTGAGACAGATTTAATCCTAAGCAGGCAGGCGTTTGTTGTTAAACGTTTTTATTATACATTTTACTCAATATCTCGCTTCTGATTAGCCGAGAGCCCTCAGCCAATCCCTGATATCGTGTGAACTCGACATGATAAATGTATTATCTGTAGGTAAAACCTACAGAGGTTTTAGAGTTCAAAAGTCACAATGGAAATGAAAATAACTTTGCTATTTTTTCTAAAGCAGAATTAAATCTTCATTGTCAGTTTATGAAATGTATAATAAAACAATTATTGAATTCGGTTTTCGCATAATATCGTAAATATCAAGACCTCGGCCGTTTTATCCGCCTCAGCCTACGGCTTCGGCAGACAACACGGCCTTGGTAGTTAATAATTAACGATATAATGCTCAACCTCATCCAATAATTGTTTAGTGTCTTTCTAGAGCTTTAACGTAACTCGGCTAAAAATAAAAAAAACTAGCGTCAATGTAACGTAGCCATAACAAAACTAGGAGACCCTAAAGCAGAGTTGCTGAAACCCTGAACTCCTTAGGGAGGGACTGGTCAGTATCAGTATCAGTTTTATTCCTGACTATGACAATGACAATGACAAGTGAACCATATTCTCATAAAATTCCACAATTCCATACGCCATGCACAAACTAACTGTAATAACTTTTAAAATTAAACTACACAGTTACTTATAAGATATAAAATTTAGAATCTAAAATTTAAAATTTCTATGCTACATGATTTATGAAGCATGCAAGGATTGGTAGAACACAAGAGAACCTAGTGTTGTGCAAATCCCCAAGTGCTTTATAAGTTCACACAGCCTAGAAAGGAAGGTTTTTTCTCTCTTTTATTAACTACAAATTAGAATTATAGTCATTAATTTGGACCCGAATTTCGAATTAGAAAGTGCAAGAGTGTCCTCTCATAAGATATACGTGCGGTTGCAACGAATCAGAAAGCGAGTTTGGTATCAGTTGTTTTACAACAATATTTATTGAACAGCCGGGAATTTATATAGGAAAACCAAATTCTGTCATCATCATCACCGTCATCATCATCGTCGTCGTCGTCGTCGTCGTCGTCATCATCATCATCAGATCATCATCAACCTGGTGTGACTGGTGACTGGTGACGTCATTTTGTTTGCAACGCTTGCATTATACCGTTATTTTAAAATGGTTCTTGGTTCTTCTAACCGTGATTATTTTGTATCGGAATCGAATCCAGCATCACTCATCAACGACCAAAAATATTTCATGTCATATGCACTTTAAAGTCTGGATAAAAATGGCTGCCTGTTTAGTTTACCCTGAAAAAAATTTGTTTTTTTGCAAATTATAATTAATTAGGAATTGTAATAAATAACGATGACATGATAATGATATTAGATTAACCCCATTCGTGTTGCTACGACGTCCCGCAGTCAACATCCTGGTTCAAAATAATTAACTCCTGCTCTCACTGTTGAACGAAGGAAACTTTTTCTCGAAACTATGAAAATCGCAATTATTGCTTTTATTGCTCTAGATATGTTGGGGAAATTCCTTATCATGGCAAATCAAGCAATGAAATATGAGTGAGTATTGATATCCATGAGAAGTGTGTGTTGTAGCATTCATTTGTAAACATTCTCTTGTTCATTTATTCATCTTGGGATCCCAAGATGAATAAATGAAGGATCTGAGTTTGTGAGAAAAATATTTGTTTGGAGTGGAACATGTGTTGATAATATTTACCATGTCATATCATACAGCAAATTTATTTAAAATTTACTCAAAATGTTACTTGGCGATGGGAATTTTTACAAAAGGAATCTGAAATTTCAAATTTTATTTTGCTTGTTGTTGAAGATCTTTGTCGGAGAAATGCTTGATGAAAAGAATTAACGATAACAGGTTACCAAGTCCCTTGTTCGACACTGAATTCCGTGCATTATACAGTAAAATTCTAAAATTCTAAGTTAAAAAAGTGGATTCAAGAATATATAAAATTTGATAAGCTTAAAGGATTATAATTATGGACTTTAGAAGTTTTACATCCTTGGTTGCGGGAACTGTTAATAATGGTGTTAATTAGAATAACACATTTTATTCAAAGTGAAGTAGCTGCAAACACCTGTATGTTTATGAAGTGTCTCAAAGTTCAGTAGTGAATATTTGTTATCGACGGCCTTCTTGACATTCTTTCGCAAGAAAAAACTTCTTATTTGTAATTTTCACAGAATAATCTAGCAATGAAACGATTGTTAATTTATGAGCAGGGCCGTAGCTAGGATGAGGCAAGCGAGGCATTTGCCTCGGATATTACTTTTATATAAAATAATATTGGTTTTCTTTAATTATTTAATAAGAATGCAAACACATTTTCTTCTATTTTCTTTGCCGGAATACAATAAATATGTCGTAAATGCCTCTCAAAACGCTGGAAATAGCATCTCCGAGAGTTTGAATTTCAAAGTTTTTCGGAGAGCCTGCTCCAAACCCTGGTTGCTCCATTCTACGGAGGTTGATTCCTTCGATCAAACATTTCAGTCTGGCTACGGCCCTGTTATGAGCAATGTTTTATGTTACGGAAATCTGAAAGAGATGTTTGTATGTTTCGAGAATATATTTAGTAAAATATTTCAAGCCAGCAACAAACAATCAACGCTGCTTTATAGCACAAGTAGAACTTTAATTAAAACTTATGAGTTATAGGAATTAGATTGCGTTCTTATTTACAGTTTTCAGAAGCTCTTGCAAATTCAAGTGCCTATACCACATCTGACAATATTCTCAGTATAGATTTTTGCATGAGGTGAGCTGTTCAGTGAACAAAGAATTTATATGGTTTGAGTGATGCATCTTGATGTTATAAAAGTTTTTCTTTTCATATGGTAATGACTGTGAGGGCAAAATAATCATCATTCAATGTACAAAACTTCACTGGTACGAATTAATTAAATTTGGGAAGCGTTACTTGGCCTTTTATAAAAATGATTGCTAAGTTAGTTTCCGCATAACAGCCAGCATGAACAACAACTATTTTGACGCCACAGTCATTAGCATATGACAAGAAAAAACAGTTATAACTTCAAGACACATCACTCAAAAGTGACGGATATATGATTTTTGTTGTCCACTGAACAGCTCACCTCATGTAGAATCTATGCCAAAAACATAGCCAGATATGGTATAGGCTTTAAATGCTGTATATGTTTTAGCAAAATCTGTCATTTAGTTAATGCTCACTGCTTTTTAATTTTGGCTACCAGAAAAAGCTTATTCATTACTAACCTAACCACTAGCAAACTATTGTGTCATTATCCATAAATAGTTTGTTATTTGAAAATTATTGATGAGAAAGAAATTATACTCAAGCGATGACACTGAAGTGGTCTGATATGCAGAACAAATAAATATAATAATTGTTGATATTATATTGGTTGGATCATAAGTGAGTTGAGTTTGTTTGATGTTTTGTTCTCTTTTTCTCCAGGTTCTCTGTTTTTTCCTCGCTACGCAAAAACAAATATGCGTAGAATATATAATATAGTGGTAGTGTGTGTGAGAGACAGTGGGCCAAATTGGAAACCAGTATTCATTTACTGAATTCGATCCCACTATTTATATTATGACTTTTATGACAGGAATGGCGAGAAAGAGGAACAGACTATTTACCACATAGAACCAGGCAACATTAAAGAAATTTTAGAAAAGATTTTCATTGGCTACAATAAGAACATTCGCCCTTACTACAAAGGTAATGTTGAATGGAATCTTTTATTAAAAGCGAGTTCTTTTCAGCTCACGTCGTACAGCAACTAACTGACGGCGTCCTGAAACACGTCAGTTATTCGGTCAAATTTAACTCTAGACGCCATAGCAGACCTTCGATCGAGCCCGAAATTCTGCAAGGGAGAACAGTTGAACTCTGTGATAAATTAATACAAATATTTTCATGATTTTTCAGTGAAACCCATTACAATTCAAGTGTCTGTGGGAGTGTCGTCCATAAACTATATATCAGAAGAAAACATGGTAAGTATGAATTGAACAGCCTCCATTAAATATTCATGAAGTGCTAATTCTTAATTGATATTATTTTCTTAAATAAAGTAAATGTTTATATAAATGCCCTCAGAAACGAACCCTGAACTGTCTCTAATATCTCTGAGTTGATGATATGTCAAAGTACGGCTAACTCAAAGCTTGAATTGGAATTTATAATGTATTGAGGAGGGGAGAGAAACAATAGAATTTGTAGAAAAAACCCTTGAATGAAAGAGGTCAAAAAGAGAGTCAAGGTTAAAATATCACACGTGATGCCCCGTCCAGTAATCGAACCAATACTCCAGAGTTACGCGAGGAAGCCATCTCAAGTAATATGTTTTAGAAAACAGGACATTCTCTTCATGAAAAATAAGACATTACTCCTGTCATACTAGAATACATAGTGATGAAGTAGTGTTTTTTTACACAGGAGTTCCAAACAGTCGTTTATGTGCGTCAACATTGGCATGATCCCAGGCTGGCTTACGGAAACGATAACACATCAATCACTCTTCAGGGAGACCTGCTTGACAGGATTTGGCTTCCAGATACTTTTATTGAGAACGCAAGAAAATCGGTTATTGATAAAGATAACAGAGCTGCATTTGTAAATGCAAACGGCTCGATCTTTTACAGCTTTAGGTATGAAAATATAATAAATATTATGAATATTAACCAATCGATACACCCTTTAAATATTTGTTCTAAAATTAGAAGAAAGAAAAGTTAAACAATAAACAAAAACTTTTATTGACTTTGTATGACTATGAAAAATCCATAGCATGACCGTGCGGTGCCGTGCCGTGCCATTTCGTGCCATGCCGTTCCGGACCGTGTTCAGGGATTTTCTTTGGACAAGAAGTGATCTCATGTTCTGTGATTGGTTTACAGGATGTTGTCAATTCCCTCCCGTGACCGTGCCGTGTACCCTCCCTTTCACAGTCAATAGATATCTACACAATATACAAACAACATGGTCCATTGTAAACTGACTTTCTGGACTTTTATTTGTTTGATGTCACACGATTGTTATTTTTTCCAGGACAAACAATATCATATTGTCAAGTATGAATTTTATGAAGTATCCAATGGACGAACAGACTCTTAGAATACGATTTTACAGCTGTAAGTTTTTGTCCTGTTGAGAATTCATTCGTATTTGTGTGCTAAATCTTTATAAAGCGCGACTATGGGTGTTTTCAACTGTTTAGACAATTTCCTTTGCCGTCCATATAGATGCTCATGATGTTAACAAAATAGTGTATGAATAGAAAGATGGAAAGCTATTCATGCATGATGAACTAGCTGCAGTGGTCACTGAAGATATCGAATTATTGAAGGAGACGCATAAGTACATGACCGGTAAGTGGTGCAATCATCTTGTTATGTCAATGTGGTACGTGCAATGAAATTAATTAAAACAACTTGTTAAAACAAGTTTTGTTGCAAGCTATATGGCGCAGAATGTTGAAGTTATTACCTACACTCGACCATTTCTGCGACTGTTGTTAATAAAAGGGTCCAAAGATTCTATTTTTCGATTTCGAAGGGTTTTACAGCTGCATCGCTTTCCAGTTTAAAGTCCGTCGTCGCCTTGGTTACTTCATGTTGCAATTCTACTTCCCCTGCGTTCTGTCTGTTCTCGTATCATGGCTGCCATTCTGGATGGATCGCTACGAGATCGGTGACCGCGTGTCCTTGGGTCATGGGCTAGAATACCGGTCATCTCGCGGGCGCGCCATCAGCGGTTTTCCCTCTGAATGTAGGGTAGGCTGCCTTGAAGAAGCGTTTACAGTTCTTTTGTACTTTACAAAAAAAATAATACATCCAAGTATGTCCAAGAGATCGAAATTCTCTAAAGGGTTTTACAAAGACTTGAATAACATAAGCAGCTGTTTTGAAGAACAAACCACGAAAAAAAGGAAAACACTACCTGGATTATGGAATAGATTTTTCGAAATATTGTGTATTTTAGGTGAAAAATGGACGATGTTAGCTTTTATCGATAGAACTTAAAATCACCTATTATGTCTACAATTACAGGTTCTTCCAAAATCTGGGTGGACAATTTAGATTCAGTGAACAGAAGATAACCAAAATACGATGAAAATTTTCCAATTTCACTATTTCTTTGTTTACTATTGGGAATGACAGGCGATAATTTCCAAAACTCACCGGTAAGTTTGGACGTTGAATTTCATATCGTGGCAGCATGAAATGTGCTTCATAAGAATTGTCATATAACACTGGGGGAGAATCGACGTGGACAAATGCTACAAATGCTCAAGTACGCTATTTATTGCTATATTATTTTTTGTCTCGAAGGTTTTTTTCAGTACCGCCGCCATCTTGATTTGACAAATATTCGCGCATGCTCAGTTACGATGACCGGTATTCTAGCCCATGATTACTACCTTGTTAACAGAAGTGTTCTTGTCCCAGTACATCAACAGTGCCATGCCTCAAGTCAGTTACATCAAGGCAGCTGATGAGTTTATCTTGGCTTCTTTTATCTTCATTCTGATGGCTTTGATAGAGAGCGTTGTTGTTTATAATGTACGAATGGACGTCAGAGAAAAGAAGAAAAAGAAGCAGGTGCCTCCTTCTCAAGACAAACCACAGGTGATGAATACATTTGATATAAGTATTCCCTAACTCTTACATCCCCTCCTTCTTTCCCAACTTCCCTCCTTTTCTTCCCTTTCATTCACTGTTTGCTACCTTCCCTCCGTCCCTCTATCCCTCCATCCGTATCTCCCTCCCTCTGTCCCTCCATCCCTCCATGCAAGCATACATGCTTGCATGCACCCATCCCTCCATCCCTCCATCCCTCCATCAATCCCTCCCCCTATCCCTCCCCCTATCCCTCCCTCTATCACTCACTCACTCCATCCATCAATCCATCCGTCCATCCATCCCTCCGTCCCTCCCTCCATCCTTCCATTAATCCCTCCCCCTATCACTCCCTCTATCACTCACTCCATCCATCAATCCATCCCTCCATCCATCCCTCCGTCCCTCCCTCCATCCTTCCATTAATCCCTCCCCCTATCCCTCCCTCTATCACTCCATCCCTCCCTCCATCCTTCCATCAATCCTTTCCCTCTTTTGCTCCATCCCTCCATCCATCCCTCCATCCCTCCTTTCTTCGCTCCTCGTTTGCTAGCTCCTTCTCCTTCCATCTTTTCTTCCCATCTTTATTGGTTGCTCCCTCCTTTTTCCGTTCTTTGATGGTTATGCACCTGTCTTCCCCTCCAGATTGCATAATATATATTGCATTGCATGTGCGTTGCTTTCGTATTTCCTGTCTCTGAACAAGTAGTTTTTTAGAATAAATCAATCAATCATGATAACATCCTTATTTCTTGATTACTGTAACCCAGCATGAGCAAAGATTTTCCGACGAATTGCCACTGTCTATCACCGATGTCTTTCGAGAATTAAACACAGCAAATGAAAGGCAACCCGAGCAAGCCTGCAAGGTTACTGGACAGCAATCCACCATAGTGAAGACCAAATCACGTGATTTGGGTTATAGTGTAGATCAACTTTCACGTATTTTCTTTCCAACCAGTTATTTGGTGTTTGTTACATATTATTTTGGAAGATACCTGCTTTTTAATAACTTCCTTTGAAGTTGATTTATGGACCAAAATTCTAACAGAATATTCATTTAACCAATTCAAATATACATAAACTTCATGGAGTAAATCTCCTTAAAGCTGACACTCCATATATCCTATTTTGCATTTATCATAAAATCTTGTTTTTTTTAGAAGGTGTAACTATCACCTAAAATCGATCAAAACCATGGGCTCTAGCCCATGCCTTTTACCCCAAAATGACTTATTTTGCATTCTTCATAAATTCTTCACATCTTTTTAGAAGGTTTAAAAATGGTCCAAATTTGATAAAGACCATGGGCTATAGAACATGCTTTTAGGTCATACATGGTGTTATATTTAATTAAACGACTTATTTTGCATTCTTCATAAATTATTAATACTTTTTCAAAAGGTTCCAAAATTGCCCATAATCGATCAAAACCATGGGCTATAGGCAATGCTTTTCGACCAAAAATGCCTATTTTTCATCCCCTAAAAATTATTGATATTTTTTCAAAAGGTGTGAAAATCACCCAAAATCGATCAAAACCATGGGCTATAGTCCATGCTTTTTGGTCAAAAACACCTATTTTTCAAGGTTTTTAAATTTTTCATAATTTTGAAAAAGGTGTGAAAAACACCCAAAATCGATCAAAACCATGGGCTATAGGCCATGCTTTTTGGTCAAAAACACCTATTTTTCAAGGTTTTTAAATTTTTCATAATTTTGAAAAAGGTGTGAAAAACACCCAAAATCGATCAAAACAATAGGCTATAGGCCATGCTTTTTTCCCAAAAATGCCTATTTTTCATCCCCTCAAAATAATTCATATTTTTTCAAAAGGTGTGAAAATCACCCAAAATCGATCAAAACCATGGGCTATAGGCCATGCTTTTTGCCCAAAAATGACTATTTTTCATCCCCTAAAAATTAATCACATTTTTTCAAAAGGTGTGAAAATCACCCAAAATCGATCAAATCCAGTGGACATTCTTATCCTGATACACGCATCCAATCCATCTCGTGTACCTTCTTATTCTGATGCACCCATCCAATCTATCCCATGAACATTCTAATTCTGAAGCACCAATCCAATCCATCTCGTGTACATTCTTATTCTGATGTACACATCCAATCCATCTCTTGTACATTCTAATTCTGAAGCACCAATCCAATCCATCCCGTGATCATTTTATTTCTGAAGCACCAATCCAATCCATCTCGTGTATATTCTTATTCTGATACAGCCATCCAATCCATCTCGTGTACATTCTTATTCTGATGTACCCATCCAATCCATCTCGTGTACCTTCTTATTCTGAAGCACCAATCCAATCCATCTCTTGTACATTCTTATTCTGATGTACCCATCCAATCCATCCCGTGATCATTTTATTTCTGAAGCTCCAATCCAATCCATCTCGTGTACATTCTTATTCTGATACAGCCATCAAATCCATCTCGTGTACATTCTTATTCTGATACAGCCAACCAATCCATCTCGTGTACATTCTTATTCTGATGTACCCATCCAATCCATCTCGTGTATATTCTTATTCTGATACACCCATCCAATCCATCCCGTAAATCAGTCTTCTAATTCTGAAGCACTAACCCAATCCATCCCGTGTACATTCTTATTCTGATACAGCCATCCAATCCATCTCGTGTACATTCTTATTCTGATGTACCCATACAATCCATCCCGTGTACATTCTTATTCTGATACAGCCATCCAATCCATCTCGTGTACATTCTTATTCTGATGTACCCATCCAATCCATCCCGTGTACATTCTTATTCTGATGCGTCCATCCAATCCATCTCGTGTACATTCTTAATCTGATACACCCATCTAATCTATCTGGGCACATATTATCGGATACCGCAGAATATCGTCGGATATCCTATAAAAATCTTTATATATTGTAGGATACTTGAAAATGTTATTAAATATCCAAAAACATAATTGGATACCCAAGAATATGATCGGTTACTCCAGAATATGATTTTGGATGCTCCAGAATATGGTCGGATACTCCAGAATATGCTTTTGAATCCTCCAGAATATGATTTTGGATCCTCCAGAATATGTTTCTGGATCCTCCAGAATATGATTTTGGATCCTCAAGAATGTGATTTTGGATACTCCACAATGTGATTTTGGATCCTCCAGAATATGATTTTGGATCCTCCAGAATATGATTTTGGATACTCCAGAATATGATTTTGGATCTTCCAGAATATTGTTCTGAATCCTACAGAATATGATTTTCGATCCTACAGAATATGGTTTTGGATCCTCCAGAATGTGATTTTGGATACTCCAGAATATGATTTTGGATACTCCAGAATACGATTTTGGATACTCCAGAATACGATTTTGGATCCTCCAGAATATGTTTTTGGATCCTCCAGAATATGATTTTGGATCCTCCAAATATGTTTTTGGATCCTCCAGAATATGATTTTGGATCCTCCAAATATGATTTTGGATCCTCCACAATATGATTTTGGATCCTCCACAATATGATTTTGGATCCTCCACAATATGATTTTGGATTCTCCAGAACATGATTTTGGATCCTCCAGAATATGATTTTGGATACTCCAGAGTATGATTTTGAATACTCAAAAAATGCATCTTCGGATACTTCAGAATAGCATGGAATATTTCTATAATATATATAACCCTAATCATCATTATGTAAGATTCAGTTTTATGGAGTTAATTTGTTTTTATTGATTGATTTACCAGGACCATACTTCCACACATCGATTGCTGAAGCATCGTCCAAAATATGATATGGTTTTGGATCCTCCAGAATATGGTTTTGGATACTCCAGAATATGATTTTGGATCCTCCAGAATATGATTTTGGATACTCCAGAATATGATTTTGGATCCTCCAGAATGTGATTTTGGATACTCCACAATGTGATTTTGGATCCTCCAGAATATGATTTTGGATACTCCAGAGTATGATTTTGAATACTCAAAAAATGCATCTTCGGATACTTCAGAATAGCATGGAATATTTCTATAATGTATATAACCCTAATCATCATTATGTAAGATTCAGTTTTATGGAGTTAATTTGTTTTTATTGATTGATTTACCAGGACCATACTTCCAGACATCGATTGCTGAAGCATCGTCCAGAATATGGTTTTGGATCCTCCAGAATATGGTTTTGGATACTCCAGAATATGATTTTGGATCCTCCAGAATATGATTTTGGATACTCCAGAATATGATTTTGGATCCTCCAGAATGTGATTTTGGATACTCCACAATGTGATTTTGGATCCTCCAGAATATGATTTTCGATCCTCCAGAATATGGTCGGATACTCCAGAATATGCTTTTGGATCCTCCAGAATATGATTTTGGATCCTCCAGAATATGTTTCTGAATCCTCCAGAATATGATTTTGGATCCTCCAGAATGTGATTTTTGATACTCCACAATGTGATTTTGGATCCTCCAGAATATGATTTTGGATCCTCCAGAATATGATTTTGGATCTTCCAGAATATTGTTCTGAATCCTACAGAATATGGTTTTGGATCCTACAGAATATGGTTTTGGATCCTCCAGAATGTGATTTTGGATACTCCAGAATACGATTTTGGATACTCCAGAATACGATTTTGGATACTCCAGAATACGATTTTGGATCCTCCAGAATATGATTTTGGATCCTCCAGAATATGATTTTGGATCCTCCACAATATGATTTTGGATCCTCCACAATATGATTTTGGATCCTCCAGAATATGATTTTGGATCCTCCACAATATGATTTTGGATCCTCCAGAATATGATTTTGGATTCTCCAGAACATGATTTTGGATCCTCCAGAAAATAATTTTGGATACTCCAGAGTATGATTTTGGATACTCAAAAAATGCATCTTCGGATACTTCAGAATAGCATGGAATATTTCTATAATATATATAACCCTAATCATCATTATGTAAGATTCAGTTTTATGGAGTTAATTTGTTTTTATTGATTGATTTACCGGGATCAAACTTCCAGACATCGATTGCTGAAGCATCGTCCAGAATATGGTTTTGGATCCTCCAGAATATGGTTTTGGATACTCCAGAATATGATTTTGGATCCTCCAGAATATGATTTTGGATACTCCAGAATATGATTTTGGATCCTCCAAAATAAGATTTTGGATACTCCAGAATATGGTTTTGGATACTCCAGAATATGATTTTGGATCCTCCAGAATATGATTTTGGATACTCCAGAATATGATTTTGGATCCTCCAAAATAAGATTTTGGATACTCCAGAATACGGTTTTGGATCCTCCAGAATATTGTTCTGGATCCTCCAGAATATGATTTTGGATACTCCAGAATATGATTTTGGATCCTCCAAAATAAGATTTTGGATACTCCAGAATACGGTTTTGGATCCTCCAGAATATTGTTCTGGATCCTACAGAATATGGTTTTGGATCCTACAGAATATGGTTTTGGATCCTCCAGAATGTGATATTGGATACTCCAGAATATGATTTTGGATGCTCCAGAATGTGGTCGGATACTCCAGAATATGATTTTGGATCCTCCAGAATATGATTTTGGATCCTCCAGAATATGTTTCTGGATCCTCCAGAATATGATTTTGGATCCTCAAGAATGTGATTTTGGATACTCCACAATGTGATTTTGGATCCTCCAGAATATGATTTTGGATCCTCCAGAATGTGATTTTGGATACTCCAGAATATGATTTTGGATCTTCCAGAATATTGTTGTGAATCCTACAGAATATGGTTTTGGATCCTACAGAATATGGTTTTGGATCCTCCAGAATGTGATTTTGGATACTCCAGAATATGATTTTGGATACTCCAGAATACGATTTTGGATACTCCAGAATACGATTTTGGATCCTCCAGAATATATTTTTGGATCCTCCAGAATATGATTTTGGATCCTCCAAATATGATTTTGGATCCTCCAGAATATGATTTTGGATCCTCCAGAATATGATTTTGGATCCTCCACAATATGATTTTGGATCCTCCACAATATGATTTTGGATTCTCCAGAACATGATTTTGGATCCTCCAGAATATGATTTTGGATACTCCAGAGTATGATTTTGGATACTCAAAAAATGCATCTTCGGATACTTCAGAATAGCATGGAATATTTCTATAATATATATAACCCTAATCATCATTATGTAAGATTCAGTTTTATGGAGTTAATTTGTTTTTATTGATTTATTTACCGGGACCATACTTCCAGACATCGATTGCTGAAGCATCGTCCAGAATATGGTTTTGGATCCTTCAGAATATGGTTTTGGATACTCCAGAATATGATTTTGGATCCTCCAGAATATGATTTTGGATACTCCAGAATATGATTTTGGATCCTCCAGAATGTGATTTTGGATACTGCACAATGTGATTTTGGATCCTCCAGAATATGATTTTGGATCCTCCAGAATATGGTCGGATCCTCCAGAATATGCTTTTGGATCCTCCAGAATATGATTTTGGATCCTCCAGAATATGTTTCTGGATCCTCCAGAATATGATTTTGGATCCTCCAAAATGTGATTTTGGATACTCCACAATGTGATTTTGGATCCTCCAGAATATGATTTTGGATCCTCCAGAATATGATTTTGGATCTTCCAGAATATTGTTCTGAATCCTACAGAATATGGTTTTGGATCCTACAGAATATGGTTTTGGATCCTCCAGAATGTGATTTTGGATACTCCAGAATATGATTTTGGATACTCCAGAATACGATTTTGGATACTCCAGAATACGATTTTGGATCCTCCAAAATATGTTTTTGGATCCTCCAGAATATGATTTTGGATCCTACAGAATATGATTTTGGATCCTCCACAATATGATTTTGGATCCTCCACAATATGATTTTGGATCCTCCAGAATATGATTTTGGATCCTCCACAATATGATTTTGGATCCTCCAGAATATGATTTTGGATCCTCCAGAATATGATTTTGTATCCTCCAGAATATGATTTTGGATCCTCCAGAATATGATTTTGGATCCTCCACAATATGATTTTGGATCCTCCACAATATGATTTTGGATCCTCCAGAATATGATTTTGGATCCTCCACAATATGATTTTGGATCCTCCACAATATGATTTTGGATCCTCCAGAATATGATTTTGGATCCTCCACAATATGATTTTGGATCCTCCACAATATGATTTTGGATCCTCCACAATATGATTTTGGATCCTCCACAATATGATTTTGGATCCTCCACAATATGATTTTGGATCCTCCACAATATGATTTTGGATCCTCCAGAATATGATTTTGGATCCTCCACAATATGATTTTGGATCCTCCAGAATATGATTTTGGATTCTCCAGAACATGATTTTGGATCCTCCAGAATATGATTTTGGATACTCCAGAGTATGATTTTGGATACTCAAAAAATGCATGTTCGGATACTTCAGAATAGCATGGAATATTTCTATAATATATATAACCCTAATCATCATTATGTAAGATTCAGTTTTATGGAGTTAATTTGTTTTTATTGATTGATTTACCGGGACCATACTTCCAGACATCGATTGCTGAAGCATCGTCCAGAATATGGTTTTGGATCCTCCAGAATATGGTTTTGGATACTCCAGAATATGATTTTGGATCCTCCAGAATATGATTTTGGATACTCCAGAATATGATTTTGGATCCTCCAAAATAAGATTTTGGATACTCCAGAATACGGTTTTGGATCCTCCAGAATATTGTTCTGGATCCTACAGAATATGGTTTTGGATCTTACAGAATATGGTTTTGGATCCTCCAGAATGTGATATTGGATACTCCAGAATATGATTTTGGATACTCCAGAATACGATTTTGGATTCTCCAGAATATGTTTTTGGATCCTCCAGAATATGATTTTGGATCCTCCAGAATATGATTTTGGATCCTCCAGAATGTGATTTTGGATCCTCCAGAATATGTTTTTGGATCCTTCAGAATATGATTTTGGATACTCCAGAATATGATTTTGGATCCTCCAGAATAAGATTTTGGATACTCTAGAATATGGTTTTGGATCCTCCAGAATATTGTTCTGGATCCTACAGAATATGGTATTGGATCCTACAGAATATGGTTTTGGATCCTCCAGAATGTGATTTTGGATACTCCAGAATATGATTTTGGATACTCCAGAATACGATTTTGGATCCTCCAGAATATGATTTTGGATTCTCCAGAATATGTTTTTGGATCCTCCAGAATATTATTTTGGATCCTCCAGAATATGATTTTGGATCCTCCAGAATATGATTTTCGATCCTCCACACTATGATTTTGGATCCTCCAGAATATGATTTTGGATTCTCCAGAACATGATTTTGGATCCTCCAGAATATGATTTTGGATACTCCAGAGTATGATTTTGGATACTCAAAAAATGCATGTTCGGATACTTCAGAATAGCATGGAATATTTCTATAATATATATAACCATAACCATCTTTATGTAAGATTCTGTTTTATGGAGTTAATTTGTTTTTATTGATTGATTTACCGGGACCATACTTCCAGACATCGATTGCTGAAGCATCGTATGGACTTACGGCTACGCTGGAGATTTCGGCCCTAACACCGCTATCCCGGGAGGACATTACTGACTGATCAGGAAGCTCGGCCCCCAAGCCTAAGGGAGAGGTTAGTCGGCCCCTAGACCGTAGATGATTAACCCCTTGCTATGACCAGCACACCCGGTATGTCGTTTGAAGTGCTGATGCTTTTGTCGCTTTGGTTATTTTTTTCCATGTGGGATGTGTTTAGAAAAACTCAGATGCGACGTATGCGCAGATCAGTGATGGTGTAAAAATCAGAACTGAGTTTTTATTGTTTTATCTCTTAAATACCGCTTTGCAAAGAGACATTTTTGGTGTTACAAGTGAGATATGTTTATGCACACGTACAAGGACTGCGCATGCGTATATAAGTATATTGATCATCAATAAAAAAAACAACGTCTAAACAAACAAATAAACAAACAAACAAAAGGAAAACGATATAAAGGTGCCGTTCAGATTTTCAGTCTCCTCACACGTAAACTTTAGGGCTCTGCAAAATCCGAGTTAAAGTTTATAATAAAGAATTAGAGAAATCTCAATCCCAGTAATGGCTAAATCCCAGTCCCAGGGCATAAAAACCTGTCAGCCCGGCCAAAAAAGGTTAATCCCACTTCCTATCATTTCACCCCTTCAGGACCATCTTTATGAGAGTCCTCTTTTAGAAACACAGCCTTTTGTGTAAAATCAACACTTTATTGGACCTCATTTGACTTACATAAAATGACCCTCGATAAGCATGTGGAAGCTTGCCAAGGACGTGGCTAGCAGTTCATGGTGGAATATCGTATACACACCTTCTATGTATATATATAAACGGCTAGACTCTAAAATAATCAGCCGTAAAGAAAGCCTGAATCTTAAGCTTTAGTCGTGAAGAGGAATACCCCATTGAAGCCCTCATTTCATGTACATTCTCATTCTTTACGTTCGTCCAATCTATCACGTGTACATTCTTATTCTGATGCACCCATCCAATCCATCTCGTGTATATTCTTATTCTGATACACCCATCCAATCCATCCCGTGAACATTCTTATCCTGACACACCCATCCAATCCATCCCATGAACATTCTAATTCTGAAGCACCAATCCAATCCATCTCTTATACATTCTTATTCTGATGCGTCCATCCAATCCATCTCGTGTACATTTTCATTCTGATACACCCATCCAATCCATCTCGTGTACATTCTTATTCTGATACAGCCATCCAATCCATCCCGTGAACATTCTTATTCTGACACACGCATCCAATCCATCTCGTGCACATTCTTATTCTGATGCACCTATCCAATCCATCTAGTGTACATTCTTATTCTAATGCACCCATCCAATCGATCTCGTGTACATTCTTATTCTGATGCACCCATCCAATCCATCCCGAGATCATTCTTATTCTGATGCACCCATCCAATCAATCTCGTTTATATTCTTATTCTGATACACCCATCCAATCCATCCCGTAAATCAGTCTTCTAATTCTGAAGCACTAACACAATCCATCCCGTGTACATTCTTATTCTGATCTACCCATCCAATCCATCCCGTGATCATTCTAATTCTGAAGCACCAATCAAATCCATCTCGATTACTTTCTTCTTCTGATACACCCATCCAATCCATCTCGTGTACATTCTTATTCTGATGTGCCCATCCAATCCATCTCGTGTACATTCTTATTCTGATACACCCATCCAATCCATCTCGTGTACATTCTTATTCTGATGCACCCATCCAATCCATCCCGAGATCATTCTTATTCTGATGCACCCATCCAATCCATCTCGTGTATATTCTTATTCTGATACACCCATCCAATCCATCCCGTAAATCAGTCTTCTAATTCTGAAAAACTAACCCAATCCATCCCGTGTACATTCTTATTCTGATGCGTCCATCCAATCCATCTCGTGTACATTCTTATTCTGATACACCCATCCAAACCATCCCATGAACATTCTTATCCTGATACACCCATCCAATCCATCTCGTGTACCTTCTTATTCTGATGCACCCATCCAATCCATCCCATGAACATTCTAATTCTGAAGCACCAATCCAATCCATCTTGTGTACATTCTTATTCTGATGTACCCATCCAATCCATCTCTTGTACATTCTTATTCTGATGTACCCATCCAATCCATCCCGTGATCATTTTATTTCTGAAGCTCCAATTTAATACATCTCGTGTACATTCTTATTCTGATACAGCCATCCAATCCATCTAGTGTACCTTCTTATTCTGATGTACCCATCCAATCCATCCCGAGATCATTCTTAGTCTGATGCACCCATCCAATCCATCTCGTGTATATTCTTATTCTGATACACCTATCGAATCCATCCCGTAAATCAGTCTTCTAATTCTGAAGCACTATCCCAATCCATCCCGTGTACATTCTTATTCTGATGCGTCCATCCAATCCATCTCGTGTACATTCTCATTCTGATACACCCATCCAAACCATCCCATGAACATTCTTATCCTGATAGACGCATCCAATCAATCTCGTGTACCTTCTTATTCTGATGCATCCATCCAATCTATCCCATGAACATTCTAATTCTGAAGCACCAATCCAATCAATCTCGTGTACATTCTTATTCTGATGTACCCATCCAATCCATCTCTTGTACATTCTTATTCTGATGTACCCATCCAATCCATCCCGTGATCATTTTATTTCTGAAGCTCCAATTTAATACATCTCGTGTACATTCTTATTCTGATACAGCCATCCAATCCATCTAGTGTACCTTCTTATTCTGATGTACCCATCCAATCCATCCCGAGATCATTCTTAGTCTGATGCACCCATCCAATCCATCTCGTGTATATTCTTATTCTGATACACCTATCGAATCCATCCCGTAAATCAGTCTTCTAATTCTGAAGCACTATCCCAATCCATCCCGTGTACATTCTTATTCTGATGCGTCCATCCAATCCATCTCGTGTACATTCTCATTCTGATACACCCATCCAAACCATCCCATGAACATTCTTATCCTGATAGACGCATCCAATCAATCTCGTGTACCTTCTTATTCTGATGCATCCATCCAATCTATCCCATGAACATTCTAATTCTGAAGCACCAATCCAATCAATCTCGTGTACATTCTTATTCTGATGTACCCATCCAATCCATCTCTTGTACATTCTTATTCTGATGTACCCATCCAATCCATCCCGTGATCATTTTATTTCTGAAGCTTTAATCCAATAAATCTCGTGTACATTCTTATTCTGATACAGCCATCCAATCCATCTCGTGTACATTCTTATTCTGATGTACCCATCCAATCCATCCCGAGATCATTCTTATTCTGATGCACCCATCCAATCCATCTCGCGTATATTCTTATTCTGATACACCCATCCAATCCATCCCGTAAATCAGTCTTCTAATTCTGAAGCACTAACCCAATCCATCCCGTGTACATTCTTATTCTGATGCGTCCATCCAATCCATCTCGTGTACATTCTTATTCTTATACACCCATCCAAACCATCCCATCAACATTCTTATCCTGATACACCCATCCTATCCATCTCGTGTACCTTCTTATTCTGATGCACCCATCCAATCCATCCCATGAACATTCTAATTCTGAAGCACCAATCCAATCCATCTCTTATACATTCTTATTCTGATGCGTCCATCCAATCCATCTCCTGTACATTTTCATTCTGATACAGCCATCCAATCCATCTCGTGTACATTCTTATTCTGATGTACCCATCCAATCCATCCCGAGATCATTCTAAATCTGAAGCACCAATCCAATACATCTCGTGTACTTTCTTCTTCTGATACACCCATCTAATACATCTCGTGTACATTCTTATCCTGATGCACCCATCCAATCCATCTCGTGTACATTCTTATTCTGATGCACCCATCCAATCCATCTCGTGTACGTTCTTATTCTGATACACCAATCCAATCGATCTCGTGTACATTCTTAATCTGATACACCCATCTAATCTATCTGGGCACATATTATCGGATACCGCAGAATATCGTCGGATATCCTATAAAAATCTTTATATATTGTAGGATACTTGAAAATGTTATTAAATATCCAAAAACATAATCGGATACCCAAGAATATGATCGGTTACTCCAGAATATGATTTTGGATGCTCCAGAATATGGTCGGATACTCCAGAATATGCTTTTGGATCCTCCAGAATATGATTTTGGATCCTCCAGAATATGTTTTTGGATCCTCCAGAATATAATTTTGGATCCTCCAGAATATGATTTTGGATCCTCCAAAATGTTATTTTGGATCCTCCAGAATGTGATTTTGGATCCTCCCGAATATGATTTTGGATTCTCCAGAATATGATTTTGGATACTCCAGAATATGATTTTGGATCCTCCAGAATATGATTTTGGATCCTCCAAAATGTTATTTTGGATCCTCCAGAATGTGATTTTGGATCCTCCCGAATATGATTTTGGATTCTCCAGAATATGATTTTGGATCCTCCAGAATATGATTTTGGATCCTCCAAAATGTTATTTTGGATCCTCCAGAATGTGATTTTGGATCCTCCCGAATATGATTTTGGATTCTCCAGAATATGATTTTGGATACTCCAGAATATGATTTTGGATCCTCCAGAATATGGTTTTGGATCCTCCAGAATTTGATTTTGGATACTCCAGAATATGATTTTGGATCCTCCAGAATACGATTTTGGATCCTCCAGAATATGTTTTTGGATCCTCCAGAATATGATTTTGGATCCTCCAGAATGTGATTTTGGATCCTCCAAAATGTGATTTTGGATCCTCCAGAATATCATTTTGGATCCTCCAGAATATGATTTTGGATACTCCAGAATATGATTTTGGATCTTCCAGAATATTGTTCTGGAACCTACAGAATATGTTTTTGGATCCTACAGAATATGGTTTTGGATCCTCCAGAATGTGATTTTGGATACTCCAGAATATGATTTTGGATCCTCCAGAATGTGATTTTGGATCCTCCAGAATATGGTTTTGGATACTCCAGAATATGATTTTGGATCCTCCAGAACATGATTTTGGATCCTCCAGAATGTGATATTGGATCCTCCAGAATATGGTTTTGTATACTCCAGAATATGATTTTGGATCCTCCAGAATATGATTTTGGATCCTCCAGAATATGGTTTTGGATACTCCAGAATATGGTTTTGGATCCTCCAGAATATGGTTTTGGATCCTCCAGAATATGGTTTTGGATATTCCAGAATATGATTTTGGATCCTCCAGAATGTGATTTTGGATCCTCCAGAATATGGTTTTGGATACTCCAGAATCTGATTTTGGATCCGCCAGAATATGATTTTGGATCCTCCAGAATATGATTTTGGATCCTCCAAAATAAGATTTTGGATTACTCCAGAATATGGTTTTGGATCCTCCAGAATATTGTTCTGGATCTTACAGAATATGGTTTTGGATCCTACAGAATACTGTTTTGGATCCTCCAGAATGTGATATTGGATACTCCAGAATATGATGTTGGATCCTCCAGAATATGATTTTGGATCCTCCAGAATATGATTTTGGATTCTCCAGAATATGATTTTGGATCCTCCAGAATATGGTTTTGGATACTCCAGAATATGATTTTGGATACTCCAGAGTATGATTTTGGATACTCAAAAAATGCATGTTCGGATACTTCAGAATAGCATGGAATATTTCTATAATATATATAACCATAACCATCTTTATGTAAGATTCTGTTTGATGGAGTTAATTTGTTTTTATTGATTGATTTACTGGGACCATACTTCCAGACATCGACTGCTGAAGCATCGTATGGACTTACGGCTACGCTGGAGATTTCGGCCCCAACACCGCTATCCCGGGAGGACATTACTGACTGATCAGGAAGCTCGGCCCCCAAGCCTAAGGGAGAGGTTAGTCGGCCCCTAGACCGTAGATGATTAACCCCTTGCTATGACCAGCACACCCGGTATGTCGTTTGAAGTGCTGATGCTTTTGTCGCTTTGGTTATTTTTTTCCATGTGGGATGTGTTTAGAAAAACTCAGATGCGACGTATGCGCAGATCAGTGATGGTGTAAAAATCAGAACTGAGTTTTTATTGTTTTATCTCTTAAATACCGCTTTGCAAAGAGACATTTTTGGTGTTACAAGTGAGATATGTTTATGCACACGTACAAGGACTGCGCATGCGTATATAAGTATATTGATCATCAATAAAAAAAACAACGTCTAAACAAACAAATAAACAAACAAACAAAAGGAAAACGATATAAAGGTGCCGTTCAGATTTTCAGTCTCCTCACACGTAAACTTTAAGGCTCTGCAAAATCCGAGTTAAAGTTTATAATAAAGAATTAGAGAAATCTCAATCCCAGTAATGGCTAAATCCCAGTCCCAGGGCATAAAAACCTGTCAGCCCGGCCAAAAAAGGTTAATCCCACTTCCTATCATTTCACCCCTTCAGGACCATCTTTATGAGAGTCCTCTTTTAGAAACACAGCCTTTTGTGTAAAATCAACACTTTATTGGACCTCATTTGACTTACATAAAATGACCCTCGATAAGCATGTGGAAGCTTGCCAAGGACGTGGCTAGCAGTTCATGGTGGAATATCGTATACACACCTTCTATGTATATATATAGACGGCTAGACTCTAAAATAATCAGCCGTAAAGAAAGCCTGAATCTTAAGCTTTAGTCGTGAAGAGGAATACCCCATTGAAGCCCTCATTTCATGTACATTCTCATTCTTTACGTTCGTCCAATCTATCACGTGTACATTCTTATTCTGATGCACCCATCCAATCCATCTCGTGTATATTCTTATTCTGATACACCCATTCAATCCATCCCGTGAACATTCTTATCCTGACACACCCATCCAATCCATCCCATAAACATTCTAATTCTGAAGCAATAACCCAATCCATCCCGTGTACATTCTTATTCTGATGCGTCCATCCAATCCATCTCGTGTACATTCTTATTCTGATACACCCATCCAAACCATCCCATGAACATTCTCATCCTGATACACCCATCCAATCCATCCAGTGTACCTTCTTATTCTGATGCACCCATCCAATCCATCCCATGAACATTCTGATTCTGAAGCACCAATCCAATCCATCTCTTATACATTCTTATTCTGATGCGTCCATCCAATCTATCTCCTGTACATTTTCATTCTGATACAGCCATTTAATCCATCTCGTGTACATTCTTATTCTGATACAGCCATCAGATCCATCCAGTGGACATTCTTATCCTGATACACGCATCCAATGCATCTCGTGTACCTTCTTATTCTGATGCACCCATCCAATCTATCCCATGAACATTCTAATTCTGCAGCACCCATCCAATCCATCTCGGGTACATTCTTATTCTGATGTACACATCCAATCGATCTCTTGTACATTATTATTCTGATGTACCCATCCAATCCATCGCGTGATCATTTTATTTCTGAAGCACCAATCCAATCCATCTCGTGTACATTCTTATTCTGATACAGCCATCCAATCCATCTCGCGTACATTCTTATTCTGATGTACCCATCTAATCCATCCCGAGATCATTCTTATTCTGATGCAGCCATCCAATCCATCTCGTGTACATTCTTATTCTGATACACCCATCCAATCCATCACGTAAATCAGTCTTCTAATTCTGAAGCACTAACCCAATCCATCCCGTGTACATTCTTATTCTGATGCGTCCATCCAATCCATCTCGTGTACATTCTTATTCTGATACACCCATCCAATCCATCCCGTGAACATTCTTATCCTGATACACCCATCCAATCCATCCCGTGATCATTTTAATTCTGAAGCACCAATCAAATGCATCTCGTGTACTTTCTTCTTCTGATACACCCATCCAATCCATCTCGTGTACATTCTTATTCTGATGCACCCATCCAATCCATCTCGTGTACATTCTTATTCTGATACACCCATCCAATCCATCTCGTGTACATTCTAATTCTGATACAGCCATCCAATCCATCTCGTGTACATTCTTATTCTGATGTACCCATCCAATCCATCCCGAGATCATTCTTATTCTGATGCACCCATCCAATCCATCTCGTTTACATTCTTATTCTAATACACCAATCCAATCCATCCCGTAAATCAGTCTTCTAATACTGAAGCACTAACCTAATCCATCCCGTGTACATTCTTATTCTGATGCGTCCATCCAATCCATCTCGTGTACATTCTTATTCTGATACACCCATCCAAACCATCCCATGAACATTCTTATCCTGATACACCCAACCAATCCATCTCGTGCACCTTCTTATTCTGATGCACCCATCCAATCCATCCCATGAACATTCTAATTCTGAAGCACCAATCCAATCCATCTCTTATACATTCTTATTCTGATGCGTCCATCCAATCTATCTCCTGTACATTTTCATTCTGATACAGCCATCCAATCCATCTCGTGTACATTCTTATTCTGATACAGCCATCAGATCCATCCAGTGGACATTCTTATCCTGATACACGCATCCAATCCATCTCGTGTACCTTCTTATTCTGATGCACCCATCCAATCTATCCCATGAACATTCTAATTCTGAAGCACCAATCCAATCCATCTCGAGTACATTCTTATTCTGATGTACACATGCAATCCATCTCTTGTACATTCTTATTCTGATGTACCCATCCAATCCATCCCGTGAACATTCTTATCCTGATACACCCATCCAATCCATCCCGTGATCATTTTAATTCTGAAGCACCAATCAAATCCATCTCGTGTACTTTCTTCTTCTGATACACCCATCCAATCCATCTCGTGTACATTCTTATTCTGATGCACCCATCCAATCCATCTCGTGTACATTCTTATTCTGATACACCCATCCAATCCATCTCGTGTACATTCTAATTCTGATACAGCCATCCAATCCATCTCGTGTACATTCTTATTCTGATGTACCCATCCAATCCATCCCGAGATCATTCTTATTCTGATGCACCCATCCAATCCATCTCGTTTACATACTTATTCTAATACACCAATCCAATCCATCCCGTAAATCAGTCTTCTAATGCTGAAGCACTAACCTAATCCATCCCGTGTACATTCTTATTCTGATGCGTCCATCCAATCCATCTCGTGTACATTCTTATTCTGATACACCCATCCAAACCATCCCATGAACATTCTTATCCTGATACACCCATCCAATCCATCTCGTGCACCTTCTAATTCTGATGCACTAACCCAATCCATCCCGTGTACATTGTTATTCTGATGCGTCCATCAAATCCATCTTGTGTACATTCTTATTCTGATGCACCCATCCAAACCATCCCATGAACATTCTTATCCTGATACACCCATCCAATCCATCTCGTGTACATTCTTATTCTGATACACCCATCCAATCCATCACGTAAATCAGTCTTCTAATTCTGAAGCACTAACCCAATCCATCCCGTGTACATTCTTATTCTGATGCGTCCATCCAATCCATCTCGTGTACATTCTTATTCTGATACACCCATCCAATCCACCCCGTGAACATTCTTATCCTGATACACGCATCCAATCCATCTGGTGTACCTTCTTATTCTGATGCACCCATCCAATCCATCCCATGAACATTCTAATTCTGAAGCACCAATCCAATCCATCTCTTCTACATTCTTATTCTGATACAGCCATCCAATCCATCTCATGTACATTCTTTTTTTAATACAGCCATCAGATCCTTCCCGTGAACATTCTTATCCTGAAACACGCATCGAATCCATCTCGTGTACCTTCCTATTCAGATGCACCCATCCAATCCATCCCATGAACATTCTAATTCTGAAGCACCAATCCAATCCATCTCGTGTACATTCTTATTCTGATGTACCCATCCAATCCATCTCTTGTACATTCTTATTCTGATGTACCCATCCAATCCATCCCTTGATCATTTTATTTCTGAAGCTCCAATCCAATCCATCTGATGTACATTCTTATTCTGATACAGCCATCCAATCCATCTCGTGTACATTCTTATTCTGATGTACCCATCCAATCCATCCCGTGAACATTCTTATCCTGATACACCCATCCAATCCATCTCGTGTACCTTCCTATTCCTATGCACCCATCCAATCCATCCCGTGATCATTCTAATTCTGAAGCACCAATCAAATCCATCTCGTGTACTTTCTTCTTCTGATACACCCATTCAATCCATCTCGTGTACATTCTTATTCTGATGCACCCATCCAATCCATCTCGTGTACATTCTTATTCTGATACACCCATCCAATCCATCTCGTGTACATTCTAATTCTGATACAGCCATTCAATCCATCTCGTGTACATTCTTATTCTGATGTACCCATCCAATCCATCAAGAGATCATTCTTATTCTGATGCACCCATCCAATCCATCTCGTTTACATTCTTATTCTAATACACCAATCCAATCCATCCCGTAAATCAGTCTTCTAATACTGAAGCACTAACTTAATCCATCCCGTGTACATTCTTATTCTGATGCGTCCATCCAATCCATCTCGTGTACATTCTTATTCTGATACACCCATCCAAACCATCCCATGAACATTCTTATCCTGATACACCCATCCAATCCATCTCGTGCACCTTCTTATTCTGATGCACCCATCCAATCCATCCCATGAACATTCTAATTCTGAAGCACCAATCCAATCCATTTCTTATACATTCTTATTCTGATGCGTCCATCCAATCTATCTCCTGTACATTTTCATTCTGATACAGCCATCCAATCCATCTCGTGTACATTCTTATTCTGATACAGCTATCAGATCCATCCAGTGGACATTCTTATCCTGATACACGCATCCAATCCATCTCGTGTACCTTCTTATTCTGATGCACCCATCCAATCTATCCCATGAACATTCTAATTCTGAAGCACCAATCCAATCCATCTCGAGTACATTCTTATTCTGATGTACACATGCAATCCATCTCTTGTTCATTATTATTCTGATGTACCCATCCAATCCATCGCGTGATCATTTTATTTCTGAAGCACCAATCCAATATATCTCGTGTACATTCTTATTCTGATACAGCCATCCACTCCATCTCGTGTACATTTTTATTCTGATGTACCAATCCAATCCATCCCGAGATCATTCTTATTCTGATGCACCCATCCAATCCATCTCGTGTACATTCTTATTCTGATACACCCATCCAATCCATCACGTAAATCAGTCTTCTAATTCTGAAGCACTAACCCAATCCATACCGTGTACATTCTTATTCTGATGCGTCCATCCAATCCATCTCGTGTACATTCTTATTCTGATACACCCATCCAATCCAACCCATGAACATTCTTATCCTGATACACGCATCCAATCCATCTCGTGTACCTTCTTATTCTGATGCACCCATCCAATCCATCCCATGAACATTCTAATTCTGAAGCACCAATCCAATCCATCTCTTCTACATTCTTATTCTGATACAGCCATCCAATCCATCTCATGTACATTCTTTTTCTGATACAGCCATCAGATCCTTCCCGTGAACATTCGTATCCTGATACACCCATCAAATCCATCTCATGTACCTTCTTATTCAGATGCACCCATCCAATCCATCCCATGAAGATTCTAATTCTGAAGCACCAATCCAATCCATCTCGTGTACATTCTTATTCTGATGTACCCATCCAATCCATCTCTTGTACATTCTTATTCTGATGTACCCATCCAATCCATCCCGTGATCATTTTATTTCTCAAGCTCCAATACAATCCATCTCGTGTACATTCTTATTCTGATACAGCCATCCAATCCATCTCGTGTACATTCTTATTCTGATGTACCCATCCAATCCATCCCTAGATCATCCTTATTCTGATGCACCCATCCAATCCATCTCGTGTATATTCTTATTCTGATACACCGATCCAATCCATCCCGTAAATCAGTCTTCTAATTCTGAAGCACTAACCCAATCCATCCCATGTACATTCTTATTCTGATGCGTCCATCCAATCCATCTCGTGTACATTCTTATTCTGATACACCCATCCAAACCATCCCATGAACATTCTTATCCTGATACACGCATCCAATCAATCTCGTGTACCTTCTTATTCTGATGCACCCATCCAATCCATCCCATGAACATTTTAATTCTGAAGCACCAATCCAATCCATCTCTTATACATTCTTATTCTGATGCGTCCATCCAATCCATCTCCTGTACATTTTCATTCTGATACAGCCATCCAATCCATCTCGTGTACATTCTTATTCTGATGTACCCATCCAATCCATCCCGAGATCATTCTTAGTCTGATGCACCCATCCAATCCATCTCGTGTATATTCTTATTCTGATACACCCATCCAATCCATCCCGTAAATCAGTCTTCTAATTCTGAAGCACTAACCCAATCCATCCCGTGTACATTGTTATTCTGATGCGTCCATCAAATCCATCTTGTGTACATTCTTATTCTGATACACCCATCCAAACCATCCCATGAACATTCTTATCCTGATACACCCATCCAATCCATCTCGTGTACATTCTTATTCTGATACACCCATCCAATCCATCACGTAAATCAGTCTTCTAATTCTGAAGCACTAACCCAATCCATCCCGTGTACATTCTTATTTTGATGCGTCCATCCAATCCATCTCGTGTACATTCTTATTCTGATACACCCATCCAATCCATCCCGTGAACATTCTTATCCTGATACATGCATCCAATCCATCTCGTGTACCTTCTTTTTCTGATGCACCCATCCAATCCATCCCATGAACATTCTAATTCTGAAGCACCAATCCAATCCATCTCTTCTACATTCTTATTCTGATACAGCCATCCAATCCATCTCATGTACATTCTTTTTTTAATACAGCCATCAGATCCTTCCCGTGAACATTCTTATCCTGAAACACGCATCGAATCCATCTCGTGTACATTCCTATTCAGATGCACCCATCCA
The DNA here is from genome assembly GCA_023349425.1 of Anthopleura sola. Classification (NCBI taxonomy): domain Eukaryota; kingdom Metazoa; phylum Cnidaria; class Anthozoa; order Actiniaria; family Actiniidae; genus Anthopleura; species Anthopleura sola. The sequence goes on along the minus strand of JALHLI010000015.1, from coordinate 627,362 downwards.
ATCCATCCCATGAACATTCTAATTCTGAAGCACCAATCCAATCCATCTCGTGTACATTCTTATTCTGATGTACCCATCCAATCCATCTCTTGTACATTCTTATTCTGATGTACCCATCCAATCCATCCCGTGATCATTTTATTTCTGAAGCTCCAATCCAATCCATCTGATGTACATTCTTATTCTGATACAGCCATCCAATCCATCTCGTGTACATTCTTATTCTGATGTACCCATCCAATCCATCCCGAGATCATCCTTATTCTGATACACCGATCCAATCCATCCCGTAAATCAGTCTTCTAATTCTGAAGCACTAACCCAATCCATCCCGTGTACATTCTTATTATGATGCGTCCATCCAATCCATCTCGTGTACATTCTTATTCTGATACACCCATCCAAACCATCCCATGAACATTCTTATCCTGATACACGCATCCAATCAATCTCGTGTACCTTCTTATTCTGATGCACCCATTCAATCCATCCCATGAACATTCTAATTCTGAAGCACCAATCCAATCTATCTCTTATACATTCTTATTCTGATGCGTCCATCCAATCCATCTCGTGTAAATTTTCATTCTGATACAGCCATCCAATCCATCTCGTGTACATTCTTATTCTGATGTACCCATCCAATCCATCCCGAGATCATTCTAAATCTGAAGCACCAATCCAATACATCTCGTGTACTTTCTTCTTCTGATACACCCATCTAATCCATCTCGTGTACATTCTTATCCTGATGCACCAATCCAATCCATCTCGTGTACATTCTTATTCTGATACACCTATCCAATCCATCTCGTGTACATTCTTATTCTGAAGCACCCATCCAATCCATCTCGTGTACATTCTTATTCTGATGCACCCATCCAATCCATCTCGTGTACGTTCTTATTCTGATACACCAATCCAATCCATCTCGTGTACATTATTAATCTGATACACCCATCTAATCTATCTGGGCACATATTATCGGATACCGCAGAATATCGTCGGATATCCTATAAAAATCTTTATATATTGTAGGATACTTGAAAATGTTATTAAATATCCAAAAACGTAATCGGATACCCAAGAATATGATCGGTTACTCCAGAATATGATTTTGGATGCTCCAGAATATGGTCGGATACTCCAGATTATGCTTTTGGATCCTCCAGAATATGATTTTGGATCCTCCAGAATATGTTTTTGGATCCTCCAGAATATGATTTTGGATCCTCCACAATATGATTTTGGATCCTCCAGAATGTGATTTTGGATCCTCCCGAATATGATTTTGGATACTCGAGAATATGATTTTGGATACTCCAGAATATGATTTTGGATCCTCCAGAATATGGTTTTGGATCCTCCAGAATGTGATTTTGGATACTCCAGAATATGATTTTGGATCCTCCAGAATACGATTTTTGATCCTCCAGAATATGTTTTTGGATCCTCCAGAATATGATTTTGGATCCTCCAGAATGTGATTTTGGATCCTCCAAAATGTGGTTTTGGATTCTCCAGAATATGATTTTGGATCCTCCAGAATATGATTTTGGATACTCCAGAATATGATTTTGGATCTTCCAGAATATTGTTCTGGAACCTACAGAATATGGTTTTGGATCCTACAGAATATGGTTTTGGATCCTCCAGAATGTGATTTTGGATCCTCCAGAATATGATTTTGGATACTCCAGAATATGATTTTGGATCCTCCAGAATGTGATTTTGGATCCTCCAGAATATGGTTTTGGATACTCCAGAATGTGATTTTGGATCCTCCAGAATATGGTTTTGGATACTCCAGAATATGATTTTGGATCCTCCAGAATATGATTTTGGATCCTCCAGAATATGATTTTGGATCCTCCAAAATAAGATTTTGGATACTCCAGAATATGGTTTTGGATCCTCCAGAATATTGTTCTGGATCCTACAGAATATGGTTTTGTATCCTACAGAATATGGTTTTGGATCCTCCAGAATGTGATATTGGATACTCCAGAATATGATTTTGGATACTCCAGAGTATGATTTTGGATACTCAAAAAATGCATGTTCGGATACTTCAGAATAGCATGGAATATTTCTATAATATATATGACCATAACCATCTTTATGTAAGATTCTGTTTTATGGAGTTAATTTGTTTTTATTGATTGATTTACCGGGACCATACTTCCAGACATCGATTGCTGAAGCATCGTATGGACTTACGGCTACGCTGGAGATTGCGGCCCCAACACCGCTATCCCGGGAGGACATTACTGACTGATCAGGAAGCTCGGCCCCCAAGCCTAAGGGAGAGGTTAGTCGGCCCCTAGACCGTAGATGATTAACCCCTTGCTATGACCAGCACACCCAGTATGTCGTTTGGAGTGCTGATGCTTTTGTCGCTTTGGTTATTTTTTTCCATGTGGGATGTGTTTAGAAAAACTCAGATGCGACGTATGCGCAGATCAGTGATGGTGTAAAAATCAGAACTGAGTTTTTATTGTTTTATCTCTTAAATACCGCTTTGCAAAGAGACATTTTTGGTGTTACAAGTGAGATATGTTTATGCACACGTACAAGGACTGCGCATGCGTATATAAGTATATTGATCATCAATAAAAAAAACAACGTCTAAACAAACAAATAAACAAACAAACAAAAGGAAAACGATATAAAGGTGCCGTTCAGATTTTCAGTCTCCTCACACGTAAACTTTAGGGCTCTGAAAAATCCGAGTTAAAGTTTATAATAAAGAATTAGAGAAATCTCAATCCCAGTAATGGCTAAATCCCAGTCCCAGGGCATAAAAACCTGTCAGCCCGGCCAAAAAAGGTTAATCACACTTCCTATCATTTCACCCCTTCAGGACCATCTTTATGAGAGTCCTCTTTTAGAAACACAGCCTTTTGTGTAAAATCAACACTTTATTGGACCTCATTTGACTTACATAAAATGACCCTCGATAAGCATGTGGAAGCTTGCCAAGGACGTGGCTAGCAGTTCATGGTGGAATATCGTATACACACCTTCTATGTATATATATAGACGGCTAGACTCTAAAATAATCAGCCGTAAAGAAAGCCTGAATCTTAAGCTTTAGTCGTGAAGAGGAATACCCCATTGAAGCCCTCATTTCATGTACATTCTCATTCTTTACGTTCGTCCAATCTATCACTAGCCTCCTTCGCAGACGTTTTTAGTGTCGGCTCGTTCCTTCCCCTCCCCACTAACGTCTGCTCAAAATAGCCACACATTCCTTTCCCTTTGATTGACCAATCAGAGCGCGCCTCTCGAAATGCTGGAAGCTGACCTTCACCTTGGCTTACTTTCGCGCCAAAGTTATCCAATATGGCGGATATGTCGGATATGGATATCGAGAATGCGTTTAGAAATGTATGCGAGAAATTTAAAATAAGCGATCTTAATTCGTATCAGAAAGATGCGTTGAAGCTCTTCGTCTCTGAAAAACGAGACGTTTTTGTAAATCTTCCGACAGGAGCTGGAAAGTCAATGATTTACTTGGCTCTACCGACTATTTTTGACAGCCTTCGAGAGACCAATGGGCACATCGTTGTCGTCGTGTCACCGTTAATAAATCTTATGAACGACCAAGTGTCGAAGCTTCAAAGTTTGGGGATAAATCCTGTAACACTTAGTGGGATTGGCGAGGAAGAAAGCCATTACTTGGAAGGAGGGAAGTTTTCGGTAGTTTATGGAACGCCAGAAGCATGGATTTACATCATTTGTTGGCGTTGCTGATTGGTTATCCATAAACAATAGGCGCGCGCTGATTGGTCAAATTAAACAAAGGGAAAGGAATGTGTGGCTATTTTGAGCAGACGTTAGTGGGGAGGGGAAGGAACGAGCCGACACTAAAAACGTCTGCGAAGGAGGCTAATCTATCACGTGTACATTCTTATTCTGATGCACCCATCCAATCCATCTCGTGTATATTCTTATTCTGATACACCCATCCAATCCATCCCGTGAACATTCTTATCCTGACACACCCATCCAATCCATCCCATGAACATTCTAATTCTGAAGCAATAACCCAATCCATCCCGTGTACATTCTTATTCTGATACACCCATCCAAACCATCCAATGAACATTCTTATCCTGATACACCCATCCAATCCATCTCGTGTAACTTCTTATTCTGATGCACCCATCCAATCCATCCCATGAACCTTCTTATTCTGATGCCCCCATCCAATCCATCTCTTGTACATTATTATTCTGATGCACCCATCCAATCTATCTCCTGTACATTTTCATTCTGATACAGCCATCCAATCCATCTCTTGTACATTCTTATTCTGATGTACCCATCCAATCCATCCCGTGATCATTTTATTTCTGATACAGCCATCCAATCCATCTCGTGTACATTCTTATTCTGATACAGCCATCAGATCCATCCAGTGGACATTCTTATCCTGATACACGCATCCAATCCATCTCGTGTACCTTCTTATTCTGATGCACCCATCCAATCTATCCCATGAACATTCTAATTCTGAAGAACCAATCCAATCCATCGCGTCTACATTCTTATTCTGATGTACACATCCAATCCATCTCTTGTACATTAATATTCTGATACACCCATCCAAACCATCCCATGAACATTCTTATCCTGATACACGCATCCAATCAATCTCGTGTACCTTGTTATTGTGATGCAACCATCCAATCCATCCCATGAACATTCTAAATCTGAAGCACCAATCCAATCAATCTCGTGTACATTCTTATTCTGATGTACCCATCCAATCCATCCCGTGATCATTTTATTTCTGAAGCTCCAATCCAATCCATCTCGTGTACATTCTTATTCTGATACAGCCATCCAATCCATCTCGTGTACATTCTTATTCTGATGTACCCATCCAATCCATCCCGAGATTATTCTTAGTCTGATGCACCCATCCAATCCATCTCGTGTATATTCTTATTCTGATACACACATCCAATCCATCCCGTGAACATTCTTATCCTGACACACCCATCCAATCCATCCCATGAACATTCTAATTCTGAAGCAATAACCCAATCCATCCCTTGTACATTCTTATTCTGATACACCCATCCAAACCATCCAATGAACATTCTTATCCTGATACACCCATCCAATCCATCTCGTGTACCTTCTTATTCTGATGCACCCATCCAATCCATCCCATGAACCTTCTTATTCTGATGCACCCATCCAATCCATCTCTTGTACATTATTATTCTGATGCGTCCATCCAATCTATCTCCTGTACATTTTCATTCTGATACAGCCATCCAATCCATCTCTTGTACATTCTTATTCTGATGTACCCATCCAATCCATCCCGTGATCATTTTATTTCTGATACAGCCATCCAATCCATCTCGTGTACATTCTTATTCTGATACAGCCATCCAATCCATCTCGTGTACATTCTTATTCTGATGTACCCATCCAATCCATCCCGAGATCATTCTTAGTCTGATGCACCCATCCAATCCATCTCGTGTATGTTCTTATTCTGATACACCCATCCAATCTATCCCGTAAATCAGTCTTCTAATTCTGAAGCACTAACCCAATCCATCCCGTGTACATTCTTAATCTGATGCGTCCATCCAATCCATCTTGTGTACATTCTTATTCTGATACACCCATCCAAACCATCGCATGAACATTCTTATACTGATACACCCATCCAATCCATCTCGTGTACCTTCTTATTCTGATGCACCCATCCAATCTATCCCATGAACATTCTAATTCTGAAGCACCAATCCAATTCATCTCTTATACATTCTTATTCTGATGCGTCCATCCAATCCATCTTGTGTACATTTTCATTCTGATACAGCCATCCAATCCATCTCGTGTACATTCTTATTCTGATATAGCCATCAGATCCATCCCGTGGACATTCTTATCCTGATAAACGCATGCAATCCATCTCGTGTACCTTCTTATTCTGATGCACCCATCCAATCTATTCCATGAACATTCTAATTCTGAAGCACCAATCCAATCCATCTCGTGTACATTCTTATTCTGATGTACCCATCCAATCCATCCCGTGATCATTTTATTTCTGAAGCACCAATCCAATCCATCTCATGTACATTCTTATTCTGATACAGCCATCCAATCCATCTCGTGTACATTCTTATTCTGATACAGCCATCCAATCAATCTCGTGTACATTCTTATTCTGAAGCACCAATCCAAACCATCCCATGAACATTCTTATTCTGATGTACCCATCCAATCCATCTCTTGTACATTATTATTCTGATGTACCCATCCAATCCATACCGTGATCATTTTATTTCTGATACAGGCATCCAATCCATCTCGTGTACATTCTTATTCTGATATAGCCATCAGATCCATCCAGTGGACATTCTTATCGTGATACACGCACCCAATCCATCTCGTGTACCTTCTTATTCTGATGCACCCATCCAATCTATCCCATGAACATTCTAATTCTGAAGTACCAATCCAATCCATCGCGTGTACATTCTTATTCTGATGTACTCATCCAATCCATCTCTTGTACATTATTATTCTGATGTACCCATCCAATCCATCCCGTGATCATTTTATTTCTGAAGCACCAATCAATTCAAATCGTGTACATTCTTATTCTGATACAGCCATCCAATCCATCTCGTGTACTTTCTTATTCTGATGTACCCATCCAATCCATCCCGAGATCATTCTAAATCTGAAGCACCAATCCAATACATCTTGTGTACTTTCTTCTTCTGATACACCCATCTAATCCATCTTGTGTACATTCTTATTCTGATGCACCCATCCAATCCATCTCGTGTACATTCTTATTCTGATACACCCATCCAATCGATCTCGTGTACATTCTTATTCTGATACACCCATCCAATCCATCTCGTGTACCTTCTTATTCTCATGTACCCATCCAATCCATCCCGAGATCATTCTTAATCTGATACACCCATCCAATCCATCCCGTAAATCAGTCTTCTAATTCTGAAGCACTAACCCAATCCATCCCGTGTACATTCCTTTTTCTGATGCGTCCATCCAATCCATCTCGTGTACATTCTTATTCTGATACACCCATCCAAACCATCCCATGAACATTCTTATCCTGATACACGCTTCCAATCAATCTCGTGTACCTTCTTATTCTGATGCACCCATCCAATCCATCCCATGAACATTCTAATTCTGAAGCACCAATCCAATCAATCTCGTGTACATTCTTATTCTGATGTACCCATCCAATCCATGTCTTGTACATTCTTATTCTGATGTACCCATCCAATCCATCCCGTGATCATTTTATTTCTGAAGCTCCAATCCAATCAGTCTCGTGTACATTCTTATTCTGATACAGCCATCCAATCCATCTCGTGTACATTCTTATTCTGATGTACCCATCCAATCCATCCCGAGACCATTCTTAGTCTGATGCACCCATCCAATCCATCTCGTGTATATTCTTATTCTGATACACCCATCCAATCCATCCCGAAACTCAGTCTTCTAATTCTGAAGTACTAACCCAATCCATCCCGTGTACATTCTTATTCTGATGCGTCCATCCAATCCATCTTGTGTACATTCTTATTCTGTTACACCCATCCAAACCATCCCATGAACATTCTTATCCTGATACACCCATCCAATCCATCTCGTGTACCTTGTTATTGTGATGCACCCATCCAATCCATCCCATGAACATTCTAATTCTGAAGCACCAATCCAATCCATCTCTTATACATTCTTATTCTGATGCGTCCATCCAATCCATCTCGTGTACATTATCATTCTGATACAGTCATCCAATCCATCTCGTGTACATTCCTATTCTGATACAGCCATCAGATCCATCCCGTGGACATTCTTATCCTGATACACGCATCCAATCCATCTCGTGTACCTTCTTATTCTGATGCACCCATCCAATCTATCCCATGAACATTCTAATTCTGAAGCACTAATCCAATCCATCTCGTGTACATTCTTATTCTGATGTACCCATCCAATCCATCTCTTGTACATTATTATTCTGATGTACCCATCCAATCCATCCCGTGATCATTTTATTTCTGAAGCACCAATCCAATCCATCTCGTGTACATTCTTATTCTGATACAGCCATCCAATCCATCTCGTGTACATTCTTATTCTGATGCACCCATCCAATCCATCCCATGAACATTCTTATTCTGAAGCACCAATCCAATCCATCTCTTATACATTCTTATTCTGATGCGTCCATCCAATCCCTCTCCTGTACATTTTCATTCTGATACAGCCATCCAATCCATGTCGTGTATATTCTTATTCTGATACAGCCATCAGATCCATCCAGTGGACATTCTTATCGTGATACACGCATCCAATCAATCTGGTGTACCTTCTTATTCTGAAGCACCCATCCAATCTATACCATGAACATTCTAATTCTGAAGCACCAATCCAATCCTTCTCGTGTACAATTTTTTTCTGATGTACACATCCAATCCATCTCTTGTACATTATTATTCTGATGTACCCATCCAATCCATCCCGTGATCATTTTATTTGTGAAGCACCAATCAATTCAAATCGTGTACATTCTTATTCTGATACAGCCATCCAATCCATCTCGTGTACATTCTTATTCTGATGTACCCATCCAATCCATCCCGAGATCATTCTAAATCTGAAACACCAATCCAATACATCTTGTGTACTTTCTTCTTCTGATACACCCATCTAATCCATCTTGTGTACATTCTTATTCTGATGCACCCATCCAATCCATCTCGTGTACATTCTTATTCTGATACACCCATCCAATCCATCTCGTGTACATTCTTATTCTGATACACCCATACAATCCATCTCGTGTACCTTCTTATTCTGATGTACCCATCCAATCCATCCCGAGATCATTCTTATTCTGATACACCCATCCAATCCATCCCGTAAATCAGTCTTCTAATTCTGAAGCACTAACCCAATTTATCCCGTGTACATTCCTTTCTTCTGATGCGTCCATCCAATCCATCTCGTGTACATTCTTATTCTGATACACCCATCCAAACCATCCCATGAACATTCTTATCCTGATACACGCATCCAATCAATCTCGTGTACCTTCTTATTCTGATGCACCCATCCAATCCATCCCATGAACATTCTAATTCTGAAGCACCAATCCAATCAATCTCGTGTACATTCTTATTCTGATGTACCCATCCAATCCATCTCTTGTACATTCTTATTCTGAGGTACCCATCCAATCCATCCCGTGATCATTTTATTTCTGAAGCTCCAATCCAATCCATCTCGTGTACATTCTTATTCTGATACAGCCATCCAATCCATCTCGTGTACATTCTTATTCTGATGTACCCATGCAATCCATCCCGAGATCATTCTTAGTCTGATGCACCCATCCAATACATCTCGTGTACATTCTTATTCTGATGTACCCATCCAATCCATCCCGAGACCATTCTTAGTCTGATGCACCCATCCAATCCATCTCGTGTATATTCTTATTCTGATAAACCCATCCAATCCATCCCGAAAATCAGTCTTCTAATTCTGAAGTACTAACCCAATCCATCCCGTGTACATTCTTATTCTGATGCGTCCATCCAATCCATCTTGTGTACATTCTTATTCTGTTACACCCATCCAAACCATCCCATGAACATTCTTATCCTGATACACCCATCCAATCCATCTCGTGTACCTTCTTATTCTGATGCACCCATCCAATCCATCCCATGAACATTCTAATTCTGAAGCACCAATCCAATCCATCTCTTATACATTCTTATTCTGATGCGTCCATCGAATCCATCTCGTGTACATTATCATTCTGATACAGTCATCCAATCCATCTCGTGTACATTCCTATTCTGATACAGCCATCAGATCCATCCCGTTGACATTCTTATCCTGATACACGCATCCAATCCATCTCGTGTACCTTCTTATTCTGATGCACCCATCCAATCTATCCCATGAACATTCTAATTCTGAAGCACAAATCCAATCCATCTCGTGTACATTCTTATTCTGATGTACCCATCCAATCCATCTCTTGTACATTATTATTCTGATGTACCCATCCAATCCATCCCGTGATCATTTTATTTCTGAAGCACCAATCCAATCCATCTCGTGTACATTCTTATTCTGATACAGCCATCCAATCCATCTCGTGTACATTCTTATTCTGATGCACCCATCCAATCCATCCCATGAACATTCTTATTCTGAAGCACCAATCCAATCCATCTCTTATACATTCTTATTCTGATGCGTCCATCCAATCCATCTCCTGTACATTTTCATTCTGATACAGCCATCCAATCCATGTCGTGTATATTCTTATTCTGATACAGCCATCAGATCCATCCAGTGGACATTCTTATCGTGATACACGCATCCAATCAATCTGGTGTACCTTCTTATTCTGAAGCACCCATCCAATCTATACCATGAACATTCTAATTCTGAAGCACCAATCCAATCCTTCTCGTGTACATTCTTTTTCTGATGTACACATCCAATCCATCTCTTGTACATTATTATTCTGATGTACCCATCCAATCCATCCCGTGATCATTTTATTTCTGAAGCACCAATCCAATCCATCTCGTGTACATTCTTATTCTGATACAGCCATCCAATCCATCTCGTGTACATTCTTATTCTGATGTACCAATCCAATCCATCCCGAGATCATTCTAAATCCGAAGCACCAATCCAATACATCTCGTGTACTTTCTTCTTCTGATACACCCATCTAATCCATCTCGTGTACATTCTTATTCTGATGCACCCATCCAATCCATCTTGTGTAAATTCTTATTCTGATACACCCATCCAATCCATCACGTAAATCAGTCTTCTAATTCTGAAGCACTAACCCAATCCATCCCGTGTACATTCTTATTCTGATGCGTCCATCCAATCCATCTCGTGTACATTCTTATTCTGATACACCCATCCAAACCATCCCATGAACATTCTTATCCTGATACACGCATCCAATCAATCTCGTGTACCTTCTTATTCTGATGCACCCATCCAATCCATCCCATGAACATTCTAATTCTGAAGCACAAATCCAATCCATCTCGTGTACATTCTTATTCTGATGTACCCATCCACTCCACCTTGTACATTATTATTCTGATGTACCCATCCAATCCATCCCGTGATCATTTTATTTCTGAATCACCAATCAAATCCATCTCGTGTACATTCTTATTCTGATACAGCCATCAAATCCATCTCGTGTACATTCTTATTCTGATACACCCATCCAATCCATCTCGTGTACATTCTTATTCTGATGCACCCATCCAATCCATCTCGTGTACGTTCTTATTCTGATGCACCCATCCAATCCATCCCATGAACATTCTAATTCTGAAGCACCAATCCAATCCATCCCTTATAAATTCTTATTCTGATGCGTCAATCCAATCCATCTCCTGTACATTTTCATTCTGATACAGCCATCCAATCCATCTCCTTTACATTCTTATTCTGATACCGCCATCACATCCATCCTGTAGCCATTCTTATCCTGATACACGCATCCAATCCATCTCGTGTACCTTCTTATTCTGCTACACCCATCCAATCTATCCCATGAACATTCTAATTCTGAAGCACCAATCCAATCCATCTCGTGTACATTCTTATTCTGATGTACACATCCAATCCATCTCTTGTACATTATTATTCTGATGTACCCATCCAATCCATCCCGTGATCATTTTATTTCTCATATTGCCATCCAATCCATCTCGTGTACATTCTTATTCTGATACAGCCACCAGATCCATCCAGTGGACATTCTTATCCTGATACACGCATCCAATCCATCTCGTGTACCTTCTTATTCTGATGCACCCATCCAATCTATCCCATGAACATTCTTATCCTGATACACCCATCCAATCCATCTCGTGTACCTTCTTATTCTGATGCACCCATCCAATCCATCCCATGAACATTCTAATTCTGAAGCACCAATTCAATCCATCTCTTATACATTCTTATTCTGATGCGTCCATCCAATCCATCTTGTGTACATTTTCATTCTTATACAGCCATCCAATCGATCTCGTGTACATTCTTATTCTGATACAGCCGTCAAATCCATCTTGTGTACATTCTTATTCTGATACACCCATCCAAACCATCCCTAGAACCTTCTTATCCTTATACACCCATCCAATCGATCTCGTGTACCTTCTTATTCTGATGCACCCATCCAATCCATCCCATGAACATTCTAATTCTGAAGCACCAATCCAATCCATCTCTTATACATTCTTATTCTGATGCTTCCATCCAATCCATCTCCTGTACATTTTCATTCTGATACAGGCATCCAATCCATCTCGTGTACATTCTTATTCTGATACCGCCATCACATCCATCCAGTGGACATTCTTATCCTGATACACACATCCAATCCATCTCGTGTACCTTCTTATTCTGATGCACCCATCCAATCTATCCCATGAACATTCTAATTCTGAAGCACCAATCCAATCCATCTCGTGTACATTCTTATTCTGATGTACACATCCAATCCATCTCTTGTACATTATTATTCTGATGTACCCATCCAATCCATCCCGTGATCATTTTATTTCTGATACAGCCATCCAATCCATCTCGTGTACATTCTTATTCTGATACAGCCATCAGATCCATCCAGTGGACATTCTTATTCTGATACACCCATCCAATCTTTCCCATGAACATTCTTATCCTGATACACCCATCCAATCTATCTCGTGTACCTTCTTATTCTGATGCACCCATCCAATCCATCCCATGAACATTCTAATTCTGAAGCACCAATTCAATCCATCTCTTATACATTCTTATTCTGATGCGTCCATCCAATCCATCTCGTGTACATTTTCATTCTGATACAGCCATCCAATCGATCTCGTGTACATTCTTATTCTGATACAGCCATCAGATCCATCCCGTGGACATTCTTATCCTGATACACGCATCCAATCTATCTCGTGTACCTTCTTATTCTGATGCACCCATCCAATCTATCCCATGAACATTCTAATTCTGAAGCACCAATCCAATCCTTCTCGTGTACATTCTTATTCTGATGTACACATCCAATCCATCTCTTGTACATTCTTATTCTGATGTACCCATCCAATCCATCCCGTGATCATTTTATTTCTGAAGCACCAATCCAATCCATCTCGTGTACATTCTTATTCTGATACGGCCATCCAATCTTTCTCGTGTACATTCTTATTCTGATGTACCCATCCAATCCATCCCGAGATCATTCTAAATCTGAAGCACCAATCCAATACATCTCGTGTACTTTCTTCTTCTGATACACCCATCTAATCCATCTCGTGTACATTCTTATTCTGATGCACCCATCCAATCCATATCGTGTAAATTCTTATTCTGATACACCCATCCAATCCATCACGTAAATCAGTCTTCTAATTCTGAAGCACTAACCCAATCCATCCCGTGTACATTCTTATTCTGATGCGTCCATCCAATCCATCTCGTGTACATTCTTATTCTGATACACCCATCCAAACCATCCCATGAACATTCTGATCCTGATACACGCAACCAATCAATCTCGTGTACCTTCTTATTCTGATGCACCCATCCAATCCATCCCATGAACATTCTAATTCTGAAGCACCAATCCAATCCATCTCGTGTACATTCTTATTCTGATGTACCCATCCAATCCATCTCTTGTACATTATTATTCTGATGTACCCATCCAATCCATCCCGTGATCATTTTATTTCTGAATCACCAATCCAATCCATCCCGTGTACATTCTTATTCTGATACAGCCATCAAATCCATCTCGTGTACATTCTTATTCTGATACACCCATCCAAACCATCCCTAGAACATTCTTATCCTTATACACCCATCCAATCGATCTCGTGTACCTTCTTATTCTGAAACACCCATCCAATCCATCCCATGAACATTCTAATTCTGAAGCACCAATCCAATCCATCCCTTATACATTCTTATTCTGATGCGTCAATCCAATCCATCTCCTGTACATTTTCATTCTGATACAGGCATCCAATCCATCTCGTGTACATTCTTATTCTGATACCGCCATCACATCCATCCAGTGGACATTCTTATCCTGATACACGCATCCAATCCATCTCGTGTACCTTCTTATTCTGATGCACCCATCCAATCTATCGCATGAACATTCTAATTCTGAAGCACCAATCCAATCCATCTCGTGTACATTCTTATTCTGATGTACATATCCAATCCATCCCTTGTACATTATTATTCTGATGTACCCATCCAATCTATCCCGTGATCATTTTATTTCTGATACAGCCATCCAATCCATCTCGTGTACATTCTTATTCTGATACAGCCATCAGATCCATCAAGTGGACATTCTTATCCTGATACACGCATCCAATCCATCTCGTGTACCTTCTTATTCTGATGCACCCATCCAATCCATCCCATGAACATTCTAATTCTGAAGCACCAATTCAATCCATCTCTGATACATTCTTATTCTGATGCGTCCATCCAATCCATCTCGTGTACATTTTCATTCTGATACAGCAATCCAATCGATCTCTTGTACATTATTATTCTGATGTACCCATCCAATCCATCCCGTGATCATTTTATTTCTGAATCACCAATCCAATCCATCTCGTGTAAATTCTTATTCTGATACAGCCATCAAATCCATCTCGTGTACATTCTTATTCTGATACACCCATCCAAACCATCCCATGAACGTTCTTATCCTTATACACCCATCCAATCGATCTCGTGTACCTTCTGTAACGTCTTGGGGACCCGGGGAATATATTTCTTAGGATAACTACTCTAGTTTTGATTCCTGCTCCGTGCCTTTATTAGCGGACTGTCGAGCACATGTATTTATTGACATATTATTGGTCCGTGAGATCACGTGACACCTTTCCTTTTGTAACAACAAAAATATAAAAATAAAATAAAGAATGGAAATCAAAAATAAATGACGTTATGAAACTCAATAAATGCTGGGTCAAATAATTTGACTCAAGTTCAATTAACAACAACAATGTTCAATGTTCAAATGTTCGACGTTCAATGTTCAATGTTCACTTCTTCACATAATCCTTCAAGTAGGATGGTGGCTTCACTTCACGTCCGCTTCGGGTTGTCCTCACTGGGTTCTCTTGAATCTTTGGTGGTACAGTCTTGCTTGATGTTGGCGAGGGCGGTGGTTTTACTGGTGCCTTCGTTTCTGGTGGTACAGTTTTACCTCGTTGACTGGGTGGAGCTTGGTACGGTTGGACTGGGGTTTGGTACTCTGTAGGTACTTCTGTCGTGGTTTGTGGAGGAGGTACATCTGGTTGGCTCTTTCTCAGATGTCTTCGATTCCTGCGGTATACTCGTCCATCTTCTGTCCGCACGTTATATGATCTGATGTCCACTTGTTCTTGTACTTCCGCTTTGGTCCACTTGCCTGTTCTATCGTTAGGTTTTGGGGAGATCCTCACCTGATCACCTTGCTTTAGGGGTGGCAGTTCTTTCGCATTCCTGTCGTAATATTTGGTCTGTACTGCCTTCCTGTAGAGAAGTTTGGTTCTTATATCTTGTGGGACCTTGGGTGTCAATAGCGCTGACGCAGTAGGTATTAATGTCCTTGTCCTTCTTCCAAAGAGTCTCTGTACCGGTGAAGAGTCAACACCTTCGGTGGGTGTATTTCTCCAATCCAAGAGTGCAAGATAGAAATCAGTTCCTGCTTCCTTTGCTTTCTTCATTAGTCGCTTGGCGGTCTTCACAGCGTTTTCTACCCGTCCGTTGCTTTGAGGGTAGTTGGGTGAGCTTGTGATGATAGTGAATTCGTATTCCCTTGAGAACTCTCTGAACTCTTGCGAGTCGAATGGTGGACCATTGTCACTGTAGAATTCACTAGGGATTCCGTGTGTAGAGAAGTGGCGCTTGAGTCTTGTGATGATTGGCTTGGCTGTCTTCCTGTCGAGCTTGTCTACTTCAAAGTATCCTGAGTAATAGTCGACAGTGCATAGATAGTCCTTCTGATTGACAGTAAAAATATCACAGCCAATCTTCTGCCAGGGGCGCTGAGGAACATCGTGTACTATGAGTGGTTCTTTCTGCTGTTGTGCGGCAAATGTGTTGCATACTTCGCACTGTTCAATGTAGTCGGTGATTTCTTGGTTCATTGACGGCCAATACACTACTTCTCTCGCTCGTCTTAAACAGCCTTGCACTCCGATGTGGGAGCGGGAAGTCTTTCTTTGATCTTTGGTCGGAGAGCTGTTGGAACGATACATCTCGTCCCCTTGAAGATGATTCCATCCTGGACGGCTAATTCGTCTCTGAAGTTAAAGTAGTGCTGAACGTTGGCAGGAACAGCATTTCTGGCATCTGGCCATCCTCTTAAGATAACATCCTTGAGTGACCTGAGCGTGCTGTCTTTCTCTGTTTCGGTCTTGATTTCTTGCAGTTGCGGCTCTGATATCGCCAGATAGTCGACCGCGTGAATGCTTTCGACCTCTTTCTCGACTTCTGATCTAGATGATTCGTCTCCAGTGGTATCTAAGTATGCTCTTGATAAAGTGTCTGCCAGGTACATTTGGCGTCCTGGAGTGTATTTGATCTCGACATCGTAATGTTGTAGGCGTAGCAGCAGTCTCTGTAGTCTCTTGGGTGCTGTTGCTAGGGGTTTCTTTGTTATGGACACGAGAGGTTTGTGGTCGGTGTACAGTATGACCTTACGACCATACATGTATTGGTGGTTGTGTTCAAGTCCGAATACCTGTGCTAAAAGTTCTTTCTCAATTTGAGAATAGTTCTGCTCTGCTGGAGTGAGAGCACGACTTGCATACGTGATCGGATGATCTTTTTGGGTTAGCACAAATCCTAGTCCCTTTGATGAAGCATCTCCGCTTCCTTCTGTTAGCTTTGACGAGTCAAAGTATTTGAGAACTGGTGCTGATGATACAGCTTCCTTGATTTTGCTGAACGCTCGTTCTTGTTCGTCTTTCCATTCCCATGGCACATCCTTGTGGGTTAGACGTCTGAGTGGTTCGCTCATCTGTGAGAGATCGCTGAGGAACTTTGATAGGTACTTGACCATTCCGAGTAGACGCTGTAGGGCAGGTACGTCATCTGGCTTCTTCATGTTGAGTATGGCAGTGACCTTGTTCGGGTCTGGCTTGAGCCCTTCTTTGGTGAGGCGGTGACCGATAAAGCTTACTTCGTCTTTCTTGAAGTCAAATTTATCTCTGTTGAGCTTAATGTTCTTCTTGCGGCATCTGCGTAGAAGATTCTCTAGGTTACGGTCGTGATCCTGGTCGGCCAGTTGGTCGTTGTCTCCTTGTCCCGTTATCAAGATGTCGTCTGCGATCTTGAAGACTCCGCTGAGACCCTCGAGGTTGTGATCTAATTTCATCTGGAAGATCTCTGGAGCTGGGGCGATGCCGAAAGGCATTCGGCGCCATCTGTAGCGGCCCCATGGTGTTTGGAATGTTGTGAGGATGCTTGATTCCTCGTCTAACTCGACCTGTAGAAATCCTTCTTTGAGATCAGCTTTACTGAAGACTTTAGCTTTACTTAGTTCCGGCAGCAACTCTTCGATAGTCGGCAGAGGATAATGGCTTCTCTTGAGTGCGCAGTTCAAATTTTTAGGATCAATACATAAACGCATAGTTCCGTTAGGTTTCAACACAGATATCATGCTCGATACCCAATCTGTCGGTTCTTCTACTGGGCTTATCACTTCTCTTTTGGTCAGACGGTCTATTTCAGTTTTCAGCTTGTCCTTAATGGCGAGAGGCACACGTCGTGGGGGGTTGACTGTTGGAACGACGCTCGGGTCCGTTTCCAGGTGGACTTTTCCCTCCATTCGGCCTAGATCATCTCCAAAGACATCAGCATATTCCTCTAGTACGCTCTCCTTCGTGAGGGGTGTAGTTTCCACTGGTACTTGGTCTGCTACTTGGAGGATATTCTCGGTGCGTACTTTCAGTAGCTTCATTGTTATTGCTGTTTGGAGTCCTAGCAGCGGCGTGTACTCTCCTTGTACTACGATGAAGTCGACATTATAGCTTTCGGCGTTCTTTGGGTTCGTTATCTTTATGGTTGTCTTGCCAACTGCGTTCATGGTGGACTTGGAATACATGCTGAGTGTTTTATCTGTCCTCTTGATCAGTGTTCCTTTGGGTAGAACTTTCATGGGAATGACATTGCACGAGGCGCCTGAATCTACTAACATCTTGATTCTCTGTCCTCCTTGAAGCATCATGGTTGCGAAGATTTTCTTGCCTTTTCTTTTGTCGCCCAGGACATTTACTTCTTCTAGAGAGACTGTTAACACGCTGGCGTCGCTTTCCTCGTCACTAGAGTACTCATCGGTTACAGTGTTTACCGGGCGCTTCTTGAATTTCTGTTTTGGCGGCTTTCTTTGCTCTTTCGGATATTTTGCTTGGCACTTGATTGCGAAGTGGTTTTCCTTTTTGCATTTCTTGCAAATCTTTCCTTGAGCTGGGCATTTTTCCCTCTTTTTCTCGTGTGTTTGTCCACAAAAACGACAATCATTTATCAGATCTTGAGCTGCATGTCGCGCTGTTGTTGTTTGTCTGGCTGTTGTAGATTTCACGTAGTTGACTTCTTGAGGTGAGTGTGCGTTGTTATTTGACATCGCTTTCAATTGTGATGTTGTGGTTTCAGCTGAACGGCAAATGTTCATACACTTATCTAGCGTAAGCTCTGGAATTTGCAAGAGTTTCTTTCGTATTTCATTATCACTAAGACCACACACTATTCGATCTCTGATTAACTCTTCTTTTAGCGGGCCGAAGTTGCACGTGTTTGCTAGCGATCGCAGCGCTGAGGCATATGCTTCGATGGATTCATTTTCCTTTTGATCTCGGGCATTAAACATGTAACGTTCATAAGTAATATTGGTCCTACCTAGACAGTAGCTGTCCCATAGTTCGATGATCTTGTCCATGTTCTTTTTCTCGTCTTCACTGGTGAATGGCAGTCCGTTGTGTATTGCTAAGGCGTCTTGTCCGATGCATGTAATGAATGTAGCGACTCGATATTCATCGCTTTGATCCTTGAGCTTCGTAACGAGCTCGTAGGCGTTCCATATCTGTTTCCATTGCTTCCAATTCGAAGCTACATTGCCTTTGAGTTGAATTTTCGGCGGTATTGGTACGTTACTCGTGAAGAGAGGCGGTGAAGCAGCAGCTTGAACGGGTGCGTCGTCGGGCATTTCGACTGAATGTTGTATGAATCTGAGCTTTTCTTGTCCTTCCAAGGCTTGAAAATTTATACATCAATGTCCTTGGATAGATTCTGACACCATGTAACGTCTTGGGGACCCGGGGAATATATTTCTTAGGATAACTACTCTAGTTTTGATTCCTGCTCCGTGCCTTTATTAGCGGACTGTCGAGCACATGTATTTATTGACATATTATTGGTCCGTGAGATCACGTGACACCTTCTTATTCTGATGCACCCATCCAATCCATCCCATGAACATTCTAATTCTGAAGCACCAATCCAATCCATCTCTTATACATTCTTATTCTGATGCGTCCATCCAATCCATCTCCTGTACATTTTGATTCTGATACAGGTATCCAATCCATCTCGTGAACATTCTTATTCTGATACCGCCATCAGATCCATCCAGTGGACATTCTTATCCTGATACACGCATCCAATCCATCTTGTGTACATTCTTATTCTGATGTACCCATCCAATCCATCTCTTGTACATTCTTATTCTGATTTACCCATCCAATCCATCCCGTGATCATTTTATTTCTGAAGCTCCAATCCAATCCATCTCGTGTACATTCTTATTCTGATAGTGCCATCCAATCCATCTCGTGTACATTCTTATTCTGATGTACTTATCAAATCCATCCCGAGATCATTCTTAGTCTGATGCACCCATCCAATCCATCTCGTATATATTCTTATTCTGATACACCCATCCAATCCATCCCGTAAATCAGTCTTCTAATTCTGAAGCACTAACCCAATCCATGTCGTGTACATTCTTATTCTGATGCGTCCATCCAATCCATCTTGTGTACATTCTTATTCTGATACACCCATCCAAACCATCCCATGAACATTCTTATCCTAATACTCCCATCCAATCCATCTCGTGTACCTTCTTATTCTGATGCACCCATCCAATCCATCCCATGAACATTCTAATTCTGAAGCACCAATCCAATCCATCTCTTATCCATTCTTATTCTGATGCGTCCATCCAATCCATCTCGTGTACATTTTCATTCTGATACAGGCATCCAATCCATCTCGTGTACATTCTTATTCTGATATAGCCATCAGATCCATCCCGTGGACATTCTTATCCTGATACACGCATCCAATCTATTTGGTGTACCTTCTTATTCTGATGCACCCATCCAATCTATCCCAGGAACATTCTAATTCTGAAGCACCAATCCAATCTATCTCGTGTACATTCTTATTCTGATGTACCCATCCAATCCATCTCTTGTACATTATTATTCTAATGTACCCATCCAAGCCATCCCGTGATCATTTTATTTCTGAAGCACCAATCCAATCCATCTCGTGTACATTCTTATTCTGATACAGCCATCCAATCCATCTCGTGTACTTTCTTATTCTTATGTACTCATCCAATCCATCCCGAGATCATTCTAAATCTGAAGCACCAATCCAATACATCTCGTGTACTTTCTTCTTCTGATACACCCATCTAATCCATCTTGTGTACATTCTTATTCTGATGCACCAATCCAATCCATCTCGTGTACATTCTTATTCTGATACACCCATCCAATCCATCTCGTGTACATTCTTATTCTGATGCACCCATCCAATCCATCTCGTGTACATTCTTATTCTGATGCACCCATCCAATCCATCTCGTGTACGTTCTTATTCTGATACACCAATCCAATCCATCTCGTGTACATTCTTATTCTGATACAGCCATCCAATCCATCTCGTGTACATTCTTATTCTGATACACCCATCCAAACCATCCCATCAACATTCTTATCCTGATACACCCATCCAATCAATCTCGTGTACCTTCTTATTCTGATGCACCCATCCAATCCATCCCATGAACATTCTTATTCTGAAGCACCAATCCAATCCATCTTTTAAACATTCTTATTCTGATGCGTCCATCCAATCCATCTCCTGTACATTTTCATTCTGATACAGCCATCCAATCCATGTCGTGTACATTCTTATTCTGATACAGCCATCAGATCCATCCAGTGGACATTCTTATCCTGATACACGCATCCAATCCATCTCGTGTACTTTCTTATTCTTATGTACTCATCCAATCCATCCCGAGATCATTCTAAATCTGAAGCACCAATCCAATACATCTCGTGTACTTTCTTCTTCTGATACACCCATCTAATCCATCTTGTGTACATTCTTATTCTGATGCACCAATCCAATCCATCTCGTGTACATTCTTATTCTGATACACCCATCCAATCCATCTCGTGTACATTCTTATTCTGATGCACCCATCCAATCCATCTCGTGTACATTCTTATTCTGATGCACCCATCCAATCCATCTCGTGTACGTTCTTATTCTGATACACCAATCCAATCCATCTCGTGTACATTCTTATTCTGATACAGCCATCCAATCCATCTCGTGTACATTCTTATTCTGATACACCCATCCAAACCATCCCATCAACATTCTTATCCTGATACACCCATCCAATCCATCTCCCGTACCTTCTTATTCTGATGCACCCATCCAATCCATCCCATGAACATTCTTATTCTGAAGCACCAATCCAATCCATCTCTTATACATTCTTATTATGATGCGTCCATCCAATCCATCTCCTGTACATTTTCATTCTGATACAGCCATCCAATCCATGTCGTGTACATTCTTATTCTGATACAGCCATCAGATCCATCCAGTGGACATTCTTATCCTGATACACGCATCCAATCCATCTCGTGTACCTTCTTCTTCTGATGCACCCATCCAATCTATCCCATGAACATTCTAATTCTGAAGCACCAATCCAATCCATCTCGTGTACATTCTTATTCTGATGTACCCATCCAATCCATCTCTTGTACATTCTTATTCTGATGTACCCATCCAATCCATCCCATGATAATTTTATTTCTGAAGCACCAATCCAATCCATCTCGTGTACATTCTTATTCTGATACAGCCATCCAATCCATCTGGTGTACATTCTTATTCTGATGTACCCATCCAATCCATCCCGAGATCATTCTAAATCTGAAGCACCAATCCAACACATCTCATGTACTTTCTTCTTCTGATACACCCATCTAATCCATCTCGTGTACATTCTTATTCTGATGCACCCATCCAATCCATATCGTGTAAATTCTTATTCTGATACACGCATCCAATCCATCACGTAAATCAGTCTTCTAATTCTGAAGCACTAACCCAATCCATCCCGTGTACATTCTTATTCTGATGCGTCCATCCAATCCATCTCGTGTACATTCTTATTCTGATACTCCCATCCAAACCATCCCATGAACATTCTTTTCCTGATACACGCATCCAATCAATCTCGTGTACCTTCTTATTCTGATGCACCCTTCCAATCCATCCCATGAACATTCTAATTCTGAAGCACCAATCCAGTCAATCTGGTGTACATTCTTATTCTGATGTACCCATCCAATCAATCTCTTGTACATTCTTATTCTGATGTACCCATCCAATCCATCCCGTAATCATTTTATTTCTGAAGCTCCAATCCAATCCATCACGTGTACATTCTTATTCTGATACAGCCATCCAATCCATCTCGTATACATTCTTATTCTGATGTACCCATCCAATCCATCCCGAGATCATTCTTAGTCTGATGCACCCATCCAATCCATCTCGTGTATGTTCTTATTCTGATACACCCATCCCATCCATCCCGTAAATCAGTCTTCTAATTCTGAAGCACTAACCCAATCCATCCCGTGTACATTCTTATTCTGATGCGTCCATCCAATCCATCTTGTGTACATTCTTATTCTGATACACCCATCCAAACCATCCCATGAACATTCTTATCCTGATACACCCATCCAATCCATCTCGTGTACTTTCTTATTCTGATGCACCCATCCAATCCATCCCATGAACATTCTAATTCTGAAGCACCAATCCAATCCATCTCTTATACATTCTTATTCTGATGCGTCCATCCAATCCATCTTGTGTACATTTTCATTCTGATACACCCATCCAATCCATCTCGTGTACATTCTTATTCTGATATAGCCATCAGATCCATCCCGTGGACATTCTTATCCTGATACATGCATCCAATTCATCCCGTGTACCTTCTTATTCTGATGCGTCCATCCAATCCATCTCGTGTAAATTTTCATTCTGATACACCCATCCAATCC
Organism: Anthopleura sola; assembly: GCA_023349425.1. NCBI lineage: Eukaryota > Metazoa > Cnidaria > Anthozoa > Actiniaria > Actiniidae > Anthopleura > Anthopleura sola. The sequence continues at coordinate 603,858 of JALHLI010000015.1, read as the reverse complement.
ATCTTGTGTACATTCTTATTCTGATACACCCATCCAAACCATCCCATCAACATTCTTATCCTGATACACCCATCCAATCCATCTCGCGTACCTTCTTATTCTGATGCACCCATCCAATCCATCCCATGAACATTCTTATTCTGAAGCACCAATCCAATCCATCTCTTATACATTCTTATTCTGATGCGTCCATCCAATCCATCTCCTGTACATTTTCATTCTGATACAGCCATCCAATCCATGTCGTGTACATTCTTATTCTGATACAGCCATCAGATCCATCCAGTGGACATTCTTATCCTGATACACGCATCCAATCCATCTCGTGTACCTTCTTCTTCTGATGCACCCATCCAATCTATCCCATGAACATTCTAATTCTGAAGCACCAATCCAATCCATCTCGTGTACATTCTTATTCTGATGTACCCATCCAATCCATCTCTTGTACATTCTTATTCTGATGTACCCATCCAATCCATCCCATGATAATTTTATTTCTGAAGCACCAATCCAATCCATCTCGTGTACATTCTTATTCTGATACAGCCATCCAATCCATCTCGTGTACATTCTTATTCTGATGTACCCATCCAATCCATCCCGAGATCATTCTAAATCTGAAGCACCAATCCAACACATCTCATGTACTTTCTTCTTCTGATACACCCATCTAATCCATCTCGTGTACATTCTTATTCTGATGCACCCATCCAATCCATATCGTGTAAATTCTTATTCTGATAAACGCATCCAATCCATCACGTAAATCAGTCTTCTAATTCTGAAGCACTAACCCAATCCATCCCGTGTACATTCTTATTCTGATGCGTCCATCCAATCCATCTCGTGTACATTCTTATTCTGATACACCCATCCAAACCATCCCATGAACATTCTTTTCCTGATACACGCATCCAATCAATCTCGTGTACCTTCTTATTCTGATGCACCCTTCCAATCCATCCCATGAACATTCTAATTCTGAAGCACCAATCCAGTCAATCTGGTGTACATTCTTATTCTGATGTACCCATCCAATCAATCTCTTGTACATTCTTTTTCTGATGTACCCATCCAATCCATCCCGTAATCATTTTATTTCTGAAGCTCCAATCCAATCCATCTCGTGTACATTCTTATTCTGATACAGCCATCCAATCCATCTCGTATACATTCTTATTCTGATGTACCCATCCAATCTATCCCGAGATCATTCTTAGTCTGATCCACCCATCCAATCCATCTCGTGTATGTTCTTATTCTGATACACCCATCCAATCCATCCCGTAAATCAGTCTTCTAATTCTGAAGCACTAACCCAATCCATCCCGTGTACATTCTTATTCTGATGCGTCCATCCAATCCATCTTGTGTACATTCTTATTCTGATACACCCATCCAAACCATCCCATGAACATTCTTATCCTGATACACCCATCCAATCCATCTCGTGTACTTTCTTATTCTGATGCACCCATCCAATCCATCCCATGAACATTCTAATTCTGAAGCACCAATCCAATCCATCTCTTATACATTCTTATTCTGATGCGTCCATCCAATCCATCTTGTGTACATTTTCATTCTGATACACCCATCCAATCCATCTCGTGTACATTCTTATTCTGATATAGCCATCAGATCCATCCCGTGGACATTCTTATCCTGATACATGCATCCAATTCATCCCGTGTACCTTCTTATTCTGATGCACCCATCCAATCTATCCCATGAACATTCTAATTCTGAAGCACCAATCCAATCCATCTCGTGTACATTCTTATTGTGATGTACACATCCAATCGATCTCTTGTACATTATTATTCTGATGTACCCATCCAATCCATCCCGTGATCATTTTATTTCTGAAGCACCAATCCAATCCATCTCGTGTACATTCTTATTCTGATACCGCCATCCAATCCATCTCGTGTACATTCTTATTCTGAAGCACCAATCCAAACCATCCCATGAACATTCTTATTCTGATGTACCCATCCAATCCATCTCTTGTACATTATTATTCTGATGTACCCATCCAATCCATCCCGTGATCATTTTATTTCTGATACAGCCATCCAATCCATCTCGTGTACATTCTTATTCCTATACAGCCATCAGATCCATCCAGTGGACATTCTTATCCTGATACACGCATCCTATCCATCTCGTGTACCTTCTTATTCTGATGCACCCATCCAATCTATACCATGAACATTTTAATTCTGAAGAACCAATCCAATCCATCTCGTGTACATTCTTATTCTGATGTACACATCCAATCCATCTCTTGTACATTATTATTCTGATGTACCCATCCAATCCATCCCGTGATCATTTTATTTCTGAAGCACCAATCCAATCCATCTCGTGTACATTCTTATTCTGATACAGCCATCCAATCCATCTCGTGTACATTCTTATTCTGATGTACCCATCCAATCCATTCCGAGATCATTCTAAATCTGAAGCACCAATCCAATACATCTCGTGTACTTTATTCTTCTGATACACCCATCTAATCCATCTTGTGTACATTCTTATTCTGATGCACCCATCCAATCGATCTCGTGTACATTCTTATTCTGATACACCCATCCAATCCATCTAGTGTACCTTCTTATTCTGATACACCCATCCAATCCATCCCGAGATCATTCTTAGTCTGATGCACCCATCCAATCCATCTCGTGTATATTCTTATTCTGATACATCCATCCAATCCATCCCGTAAATCAGTCTTCTAATTCTGAAGCACTAACCCAATCCATCCCGTGTACATTCTTATTCTGATGCGTCCATCCAATCCATCTCGTGTACATTCTTATTCTGATACAGTCATCCAAACCATCCCATGAACATTCTTATCCTGATACACGCATCCAATCAATCTCGTGTACCTTCTTATTCTGATGCAACCATCCAATCCATCCCATGAACTTTCTAATTCTGAAGCACCAATCCAATCAATCTCGTGTACATTCTTATTCTGATGTACCCATCCAATCCATCTCTTGTACATTCTTATTCTGATGTACCCATCCAATCCATCACGTGATCATTTTATTTCTGAAGCTCCAATCCAATCCATCTCGTGTACATTCTTATTCTGATACAGCCATCCAATCCATCTCGTGTACATTCTTATTCTGATGTACCCATCCAATCCATCCCGAGATCATTCTTAGTCTGATGCACCCATCCAATCCATCTCGTGTACATTCTTATTCTGATGTACCCATCCAATCCATCCCGAGATCATTCTTAGTCTGATGCACCCAACCAATCCATCTCGTGTATATTCTTATTCTGATACACCCATCAAATCCATCCCCTAAATCAGTCTTCTAATTCTGAAACACTAACCCAATCCATCCCGTGTACATTCTTATTCTGATGCGTCCATCCAATCCATCTTGTGTACATTCTTATTCTGATACACCCATCCAAACCATCCCATGAACATTCTTATCCTGACACACCCATCCAATCCATCTCGTGTACATTCTTATTCTGATGCACCCATCCAATCCATCCCATGAACATTCTAATTCTGAAGCACAAATCCAATCCATCTCTTATACATTCTTATTCTGATGCGTCCATCCAATCCATCTCGTGTACATTTTCATTCTGATACAGTCATCCAATCCATCTCGTGTACATTCTTATTCTGATACAGCCATCAGATCCATCCCGTGGACATTTTTATCCTGATACACGCATCCAATCCATCTCGTGTACCTTCTTATTCTGATGCACCCATCTAATCTATCCCATGAACATTCTAATTCTGAAGCACCAATCCAATCCATCTCGTGTACATTCTTATTCTGATACACCCATCCAATCCAT
>JALHLI010000149.1:0-44559 GCA_023349425.1 Anthopleura sola | reverse complement strand
GTCAGGTCTACATACATTTACTGTAATTCGGCCTCCCTCAGTGCCCGGGATATAGTCATAATAGGTCCTGACTGGTTTCAAGTGAAAATAACCCTTTGAAAAGCAGTTTTTTCCCAATTTTTTTCACTCCCAACATATGTAGAAGGGATAAACTATTTTTGTGACCGTTTTTGGACTGTAAACACCTCGCGGTTCAGTTATTTTTTGCCGTAGAAAGATGACAAAGACGGATGAAAAAAATCGCCTTGTGCTCACGGTATACATTCAGTAGTTCAATGGCGAAAACGTTTCGTAAAACTTCAGTATCCACTCACCTGACTTAGGGACATCCCTGGACTTCAACAACGAACATCACCTCAACAGGACTAGGAATATCTGCTTGTATAATTGCGGTGCAGGCCTTGTCTTGAAGAAGTAGCATCCCTTGACCCCTTGACCTGAACTCAATAGAAACGCGAGTTAACAGTGGATTCCGAAGGGTGACTCTATCTTCTTCCACGGCATATATTGCAACTAAAACTAGCCGTATCCCCTAGCCTGAGCCAAGAACACCCCCTGGCGACCACCAGGAGATAGTTTTCCTTCAGCGAAACCGGCGCGCCCTGTCAGTTCTCACCAAAGAACACACAGAAAAGGACATCTTTCAAACATAAAAAAAACATAAATATGCGCAAAATGTTGCCCGACAAAACCTCGTTGTTGTCCCGTAAAGTCAGAGACAATCGCTCATCAAGATCCTTATATATAATGTAGAAGGGTTGTACTTGATGGATAATGCACCAAATCTGACAATTACAGCGCAGAAAACGGAAAATTTTGACTTTAAAACCAGCTATACTAGTGCGCAAAACTTGACGAATAAACCACGGGCGACGCCCGTGAACCTGGGGGTCAGGTCTACATACATTTACTGTAATTCGGCCTCCCTCAGTGCCCGGGATATAGTCATAATAGGTCCTGACTGGTTTCAAGTGAAAATAACCCTTTGAAAAGCAGTTTTTTCCCAATTTTTTTCACTCCCAACATATGTAGAAGGGATAAACTATTTTTGTGACCGTTTTTGGACTGTAAACACCTCGCGGTTCAGTTATTTTTTGCCGTAGAAAGATGACAAAGACGGATGAAAAAAATCGCCTTGTGGTCACGGTATACATTCAGTAGTTCAATGGCGAAAACGTTTCGTAAAACTTCAGTATCCACTCACCTGACTTAGGGACATCCCTGGACTTCAACAACGAACATCACCTCAACAGGACTAGGAATATCTGCTTGTATAATTGCGGTGCAGGCCTTGTCTTGAAGAAGTAGCATCCCTTGACCCCTTGACCTGAACTCAATAGAAACGCGAGTTAACAGTGGATTCCGAAGGGTGACTCTATCTTCTTCCACGGCATATATTGCAACTAAAACTAGCCGTATCCCCTAGCCTGAGCCAAGAACACCCCCTGGCGACCACCAGGAGATAGTTTTCCTTCAGCGAAACCGGCGCGCCCTGTCAGTTCTCACCAAAGAACACACAGAAAAGGACATCTTTCAAACATAAAAAAAACATAAATATGCGCAAAATGTTGCCCGACAAAACCTCGTTGTTGTCCCGTAAAGTCAGAGACAATCGCTCATCAAGATCCTTATATATAATGTAGAAGGGTTGTACTTGATGGATAATGCACCAAATCTGACAATTACAGCGCAGAAAACGGAAAATTTTGACTTTAAAACCAGCTATACTAGTGCGCAAAACTTGACGAATAAACCACGGGCGACGCCCGTGAACCTGGGGGTCAGGTCTACATACATTTACTGTAATTCGGCCTCCCTCAGTGCCCGGGATATAGTCATAATAGGTCCTGACTGGTTTCAAGTGAAAATAACCCTTTGAAAAGCAGTTTTTTCCCAATTTTTTTCACTCCCAACATATGTAGAAGGGATAAACTATTTTTGTGACCGTTTTTGGACTGTAAACACCTCGCGGTTCAGTTATTTTTTGCCGTAGAAAGATGACAAAGACGGATGAAAAAAATCGCCTTGTGGTCACGGTATACATTCAGTAGTTCAATGGCGAAAACGTTTCGTAAAACTTCAGTATCCACTCACCTGACTTAGGGACATCCCTGGACTTCAACAACGAACATCACCTCAACAGGACTAGGAATATCTGCTTGTATAATTGCGGTGCAGGCCTTGTCTTGAAGAAGTAGCATCCCTTGACCCCTTGACCTGAACTCAATAGAAACGCGAGTTAACAGTGGATTCCGAAGGGTGACTCTATCTTCTTCCACGGCATATATTGCAACTAAAACTAGCCGTATCCCCTAGCCTGAGCCAAGAACACCCCCTGGCGACCACCAGGAGATAGTTTTCCTTCAGCGAAACCGGCGCGCCCTGTCAGTTCTCACCAAAGAACACACAGAAAAGGACATCTTTCAAACATAAAAAAAACATAAATATGCGCAAAATGTTGCCCGACAAAACCTCGTTGTTGTCCCGTAAAGTCAGAGACAATCGCTCATCAAGATCCTTATATATAATGTAGAAGGGTTGTACTTGATGGATAATGCACCAAATCTGACAATTACAGCGCAGAAAACGGAAAATTTTGACTTTAAAACCAGCTATACTAGTGCGCAAAACTTGACGAATAAACCACGGGCGACGCCCGTGAACCTGGGGGTCAGGTCTACATACATTTACTGTAATTCGGCCTCCCTCAGTGCCCGGGATATAGTCATAATAGGTCCTGACTGGTTTCAAGTGAAAATAACCCTTTGAAAAGCAGTTTTTTCCCAATTTTTTTCACTCCCAACATATGTAGAAGGGATAAACTATTTTTGTGACCGTTTTTGGACTGTAAACACCTCGCGGTTCAGTTATTTTTTGCCGTAGAAAGATGACAAAGACGGATGAAAAAAATCGCCTTGTGGTCACGGTATACATTCAGTAGTTCAATGGCGAAAACGTTTCGTAAAACTTCAGTATCCACTCACCTGACTTAGGGACATCCCTGGACTTCAACAACGAACATCACCTCAACAGGACTAGGAATATCTGCTTGTATAATTGCGGTGCAGGCCTTGTCTTGAAGAAGTAGCATCCCTTGACCCCTTGACCTGAACTCAATAGAAACGCGAGTTAACAGTGGATTCCGAAGGGTGACTCTATCTTCTTCCACGGCATATATTGCAACTAAAACTAGCCGTATCCCCTAGCCTGAGCCAAGAACACCCCCTGGCGACCACCAGGAGATAGTTTTCCTTCAGCGAAACCGGCGCGCCCTGTCAGTTCTCACCAAAGAACACACAGAAAAGGACATCTTTCAAACATAAAAAAAACATAAATATGCGCAAAATGTTGCCCGACAAAACCTCGTTGTTGTCCCGTAAAGTCAGAGACAATCGCTCATCAAGATCCTTATATATAATGTAGAAGGGTTGTACTTGATGGATAATGCACCAAATCTGACAATTACAGCGCAGAAAACGGAAAATTTTGACTTTAAAACCAGCTATACTAGTGCGCAAAACTTGACGAATAAACCACGGGCGACGCCCGTGAACCTGGGGGTCAGGTCTACATACATTTACTGTAATTCGGCCTCCCTCAGTGCCCGGGATATAGTCATAATAGGTCCTGACTGGTTTCAAGTGAAAATAACCCTTTGAAAAGCAGTTTTTTCCCAATTTTTTTCACTCCCAACATATGTAGAAGGGATAAACTATTTTTGTGACCGTTTTTGGACTGTAAACACCTCGCGGTTCAGTTATTTTTTGCCGTAGAAAGATGACAAAGACGGATGAAAAAAATCGCCTTGTGGTCACGGTATACATTCAGTAGTTCAATGGCGAAAACGTTTCGTAAAACTTCAGTATCCACTCACCTGACTTAGGGACATCCCTGGACTTCAACAACGAACATCACCTCAACAGGACTAGGAATATCTGCTTGTATAATTGCGGTGCAGGCCTTGTCTTGAAGAAGTAGCATCCCTTGACCCCTTGACCTGAACTCAATAGAAACGCGAGTTAACAGTGGATTCCGAAGGGTGACTCTATCTTCTTCCACGGCATATATTGCAACTAAAACTAGCCGTATCCCCTAGCCTGAGCCAAGAACACCCCCTGGCGACCACCAGGAGATAGTTTTCCTTCAGCGAAACCGGCGCGCCCTGTCAGTTCTCACCAAAGAACACACAGAAAAGGACATCTTTCAAACATAAAAAAAACATAAATATGCGCAAAATGTTGCCCGACAAAACCTCGTTGTTGTCCCGTAAAGTCAGAGACAATCGCTCATCAAGATCCTTATATATAATGTAGAAGGGTTGTACTTGATGGATAATGCACCAAATCTGACAATTACAGCGCAGAAAACGGAAAATTTTGACTTTAAAACCAGCTATACTAGTGCGCAAAACTTGACGAATAAACCACGGGCGACGCCCGTGAACCTGGGGGTCAGGTCTACATACATTTACTGTAATTCGGCCTCCCTCAGTGCCCGGGATATAGTCATAATAGGTCCTGACTGGTTTCAAGTGAAAATAACCCTTTGAAAAGCAGTTTTTTCCCAATTTTTTTCACTCCCAACATATGTAGAAGGGATAAACTATTTTTGTGACCGTTTTTGGACTGTAAACACCTCGCGGTTCAGTTATTTTTTGCCGTAGAAAGATGACAAAGACGGATGAAAAAAATCGCCTTGTGGTCACGGTATACATTCAGTAGTTCAATGGCGAAAACGTTTCGTAAAACTTCAGTATCCACTCACCTGACTTAGGGACATCCCTGGACTTCAACAACGAACATCACCTCAACAGGACTAGGAATATCTGCTTGTATAATTGCGGTGCAGGCCTTGTCTTGAAGAAGTAGCATCCCTTGACCCCTTGACCTGAACTCAATAGAAACGCGAGTTAACAGTGGATTCCGAAGGGTGACTCTATCTTCTTCCACGGCATATATTGCAACTAAAACTAGCCGTATCCCCTAGCCTGAGCCAAGAACACCCCCTGGCGACCACCAGGAGATAGTTTTCCTTCAGCGAAACCGGCGCGCCCTGTCAGTTCTCACCAAAGAACACACAGAAAAGGACATCTTTCAAACATAAAAAAAACATAAATATGCGCAAAATGTTGCCCGACAAAACCTCGTTGTTGTCCCGTAAAGTCAGAGACAATCGCTCATCAAGATCCTTATATATAATGTAGAAGGGTTGTACTTGATGGATAATGCACCAAATCTGACAATTACAGCGCAGAAAACGGAAAATTTTGACTTTAAAACCAGCTATACTAGTGCGCAAAACTTGACGAATAAACCACGGGCGACGCCCGTGAACCTGGGGGTCAGGTCTACATACATTTACTGTAATTCGGCCTCCCTCAGTGCCCGGGATATAGTCATAATAGGTCCTGACTGGTTTCAAGTGAAAATAACCCTTTGAAAAGCAGTTTTTTCCCAATTTTTTTCACTCCCAACATATGTAGAAGGGATAAACTATTTTTGTGACCGTTTTTGGACTGTAAACACCTCGCGGTTCAGTTATTTTTTGCCGTAGAAAGATGACAAAGACGGATGAAAAAAATCGCCTTGTGGTCACGGTATACATTCAGTAGTTCAATGGCGAAAACGTTTCGTAAAACTTCAGTATCCACTCACCTGACTTAGGGACATCCCTGGACTTCAACAACGAACATCACCTCAACAGGACTAGGAATATCTGCTTGTATAATTGCGGTGCAGGCCTTGTCTTGAAGAAGTAGCATCCCTTGACCCCTTGACCTGAACTCAATAGAAACGCGAGTTAACAGTGGATTCCGAAGGGTGACTCTATCTTCTTCCACGGCATATATTGCAACTAAAACTAGCCGTATCCCCTAGCCTGAGCCAAGAACACCCCCTGGCGACCACCAGGAGATAGTTTTCCTTCAGCGAAACCGGCGCGCCCTGTCAGTTCTCACCAAAGAACACACAGAAAAGGACATCTTTCAAACATAAAAAAAACATAAATATGCGCAAAATGTTGCCCGACAAAACCTCGTTGTTGTCCCGTAAAGTCAGAGACAATCGCTCATCAAGATCCTTATATATAATGTAGAAGGGTTGTACTTGATGGATAATGCACCAAATCTGACAATTACAGCGCAGAAAACGGAAAATTTTGACTTTAAAACCAGCTATACTAGTGCGCAAAACTTGACGAATAAACCACGGGCGACGCCCGTGAACCTGGGGGTCAGGTCTACATACATTTACTGTAATTCGGCCTCCCTCAGTGCCCGGGATATAGTCATAATAGGTCCTGACTGGTTTCAAGTGAAAATAACCCTTTGAAAAGCAGTTTTTTCCCAATTTTTTTCACTCCCAACATATGTAGAAGGGATAAACTATTTTTGTGACCGTTTTTGGACTGTAAACACCTCGCGGTTCAGTTATTTTTTGCCGTAGAAAGATGACAAAGACGGATGAAAAAAATCGCCTTGTGGTCACGGTATACATTCAGTAGTTCAATGGCGAAAACGTTTCGTAAAACTTCAGTATCCACTCACCTGACTTAGGGACATCCCTGGACTTCAACAACGAACATCACCTCAACAGGACTAGGAATATCTGCTTGTATAATTGCGGTGCAGGCCTTGTCTTGAAGAAGTAGCATCCCTTGACCCCTTGACCTGAACTCAATAGAAACGCGAGTTAACAGTGGATTCCGAAGGGTGACTCTATCTTCTTCCACGGCATATATTGCAACTAAAACTAGCCGTATCCCCTAGCCTGAGCCAAGAACACCCCCTGGCGACCACCAGGAGATAGTTTTCCTTCAGCGAAACCGGCGCGCCCTGTCAGTTCTCACCAAAGAACACACAGAAAAGGACATCTTTCAAACATAAAAAAAACATAAATATGCGCAAAATGTTGCCCGACAAAACCTCGTTGTTGTCCCGTAAAGTCAGAGACAATCGCTCATCAAGATCCTTATATATAATGTAGAAGGGTTGTACTTGATGGATAATGCACCAAATCTGACAATTACAGCGCAGAAAACGGAAAATTTTGACTTTAAAACCAGCTATACTAGTGCGCAAAACTTGACGAATAAACCACGGGCGACGCCCGTGAACCTGGGGGTCAGGTCTACATACATTTACTGTAATTCGGCCTCCCTCAGTGCCCGGGATATAGTCATAATAGGTCCTGACTGGTTTCAAGTGAAAATAACCCTTTGAAAAGCAGTTTTTTCCCAATTTTTTTCACTCCCAACATATGTAGAAGGGATAAACTATTTTTGTGACCGTTTTTGGACTGTAAACACCTCGCGGTTCAGTTATTTTTTGCCGTAGAAAGATGACAAAGACGGATGAAAAAAATCGCCTTGTGGTCACGGTATACATTCAGTAGTTCAATGGCGAAAACGTTTCGTAAAACTTCAGTATCCACTCACCTGACTTAGGGACATCCCTGGACTTCAACAACGAACATCACCTCAACAGGACTAGGAATATCTGCTTGTATAATTGCGGTGCAGGCCTTGTCTTGAAGAAGTAGCATCCCTTGACCCCTTGACCTGAACTCAATAGAAACGCGAGTTAACAGTGGATTCCGAAGGGTGACTCTATCTTCTTCCACGGCATATATTGCAACTAAAACTAGCCGTATCCCCTAGCCTGAGCCAAGAACACCCCCTGGCGACCACCAGGAGATAGTTTTCCTTCAGCGAAACCGGCGCGCCCTGTCAGTTCTCACCAAAGAACACACAGAAAAGGACATCTTTCAAACATAAAAAAAACATAAATATGCGCAAAATGTTGCCCGACAAAACCTCGTTGTTGTCCCGTAAAGTCAGAGACAATCGCTCATCAAGATCCTTATATATAATGTAGAAGGGTTGTACTTGATGGATAATGCACCAAATCTGACAATTACAGCGCAGAAAACGGAAAATTTTGACTTTAAAACCAGCTATACTAGTGCGCAAAACTTGACGAATAAACCACGGGCGACGCCCGTGAACCTGGGGGTCAGGTCTACATACATTTACTGTAATTCGGCCTCCCTCAGTGCCCGGGATATAGTCATAATAGGTCCTGACTGGTTTCAAGTGAAAATAACCCTTTGAAAAGCAGTTTTTTCCCAATTTTTTTCACTCCCAACATATGTAGAAGGGATAAACTATTTTTGTGACCGTTTTTGGACTGTAAACACCTCGCGGTTCAGTTATTTTTTGCCGTAGAAAGATGACAAAGACGGATGAAAAAAATCGCCTTGTGGTCACGGTATACATTCAGTAGTTCAATGGCGAAAACGTTTCGTAAAACTTCAGTATCCACTCACCTGACTTAGGGACATCCCTGGACTTCAACAACGAACATCACCTCAACAGGACTAGGAATATCTGCTTGTATAATTGCGGTGCAGGCCTTGTCTTGAAGAAGTAGCATCCCTTGACCCCTTGACCTGAACTCAATAGAAACGCGAGTTAACAGTGGATTCCGAAGGGTGACTCTATCTTCTTCCACGGCATATATTGCAACTAAAACTAGCCGTATCCCCTAGCCTGAGCCAAGAACACCCCCTGGCGACCACCAGGAGATAGTTTTCCTTCAGCGAAACCGGCGCGCCCTGTCAGTTCTCACCAAAGAACACACAGAAAAGGACATCTTTCAAACATAAAAAAAACATAAATATGCGCAAAATGTTGCCCGACAAAACCTCGTTGTTGTCCCGTAAAGTCAGAGACAATCGCTCATCAAGATCCTTATATATAATGTAGAAGGGTTGTACTTGATGGATAATGCACCAAATCTGACAATTACAGCGCAGAAAACGGAAAATTTTGACTTTAAAACCAGCTATACTAGTGCGCAAAACTTGACGAATAAACCACGGGCGACGCCCGTGAACCTGGGGGTCAGGTCTACATACATTTACTGTAATTCGGCCTCCCTCAGTGCCCGGGATATAGTCATAATAGGTCCTGACTGGTTTCAAGTGAAAATAACCCTTTGAAAAGCAGTTTTTTCCCAATTTTTTTCACTCCCAACATATGTAGAAGGGATAAACTATTTTTGTGACCGTTTTTGGACTGTAAACACCTCGCGGTTCAGTTATTTTTTGCCGTAGAAAGATGACAAAGACGGATGAAAAAAATCGCCTTGTGGTCACGGTATACATTCAGTAGTTCAATGGCGAAAACGTTTCGTAAAACTTCAGTATCCACTCACCTGACTTAGGGACATCCCTGGACTTCAACAACGAACATCACCTCAACAGGACTAGGAATATCTGCTTGTATAATTGCGGTGCAGGCCTTGTCTTGAAGAAGTAGCATCCCTTGACCCCTTGACCTGAACTCAATAGAAACGCGAGTTAACAGTGGATTCCGAAGGGTGACTCTATCTTCTTCCACGGCATATATTGCAACTAAAACTAGCCGTATCCCCTAGCCTGAGCCAAGAACACCCCCTGGCGACCACCAGGAGATAGTTTTCCTTCAGCGAAACCGGCGCGCCCTGTCAGTTCTCACCAAAGAACACACAGAAAAGGACATCTTTCAAACATAAAAAAAACATAAATATGCGCAAAATGTTGCCCGACAAAACCTCGTTGTTGTCCCGTAAAGTCAGAGACAATCGCTCATCAAGATCCTTATATATAATGTAGAAGGGTTGTACTTGATGGATAATGCACCAAATCTGACAATTACAGCGCAGAAAACGGAAAATTTTGACTTTAAAACCAGCTATACTAGTGCGCAAAACTTGACGAATAAACCACGGGCGACGCCCGTGAACCTGGGGGTCAGGTCTACATACATTTACTGTAATTCGGCCTCCCTCAGTGCCCGGGATATAGTCATAATAGGTCCTGACTGGTTTCAAGTGAAAATAACCCTTTGAAAAGCAGTTTTTTCCCAATTTTTTTCACTCCCAACATATGTAGAAGGGATAAACTATTTTTGTGACCGTTTTTGGACTGTAAACACCTCGCGGTTCAGTTATTTTTTGCCGTAGAAAGATGACAAAGACGGATGAAAAAAATCGCCTTGTGGTCACGGTATACATTCAGTAGTTCAATGGCGAAAACGTTTCGTAAAACTTCAGTATCCACTCACCTGACTTAGGGACATCCCTGGACTTCAACAACGAACATCACCTCAACAGGACTAGGAATATCTGCTTGTATAATTGCGGTGCAGGCCTTGTCTTGAAGAAGTAGCATCCCTTGACCCCTTGACCTGAACTCAATAGAAACGCGAGTTAACAGTGGATTCCGAAGGGTGACTCTATCTTCTTCCACGGCATATATTGCAACTAAAACTAGCCGTATCCCCTAGCCTGAGCCAAGAACACCCCCTGGCGACCACCAGGAGATAGTTTTCCTTCAGCGAAACCGGCGCGCCCTGTCAGTTCTCACCAAAGAACACACAGAAAAGGACATCTTTCAAACATAAAAAAAACATAAATATGCGCAAAATGTTGCCCGACAAAACCTCGTTGTTGTCCCGTAAAGTCAGAGACAATCGCTCATCAAGATCCTTATATATAATGTAGAAGGGTTGTACTTGATGGATAATGCACCAAATCTGACAATTACAGCGCAGAAAACGGAAAATTTTGACTTTAAAACCAGCTATACTAGTGCGCAAAACTTGACGAATAAACCACGGGCGACGCCCGTGAACCTGGGGGTCAGGTCTACATACATTTACTGTAATTCGGCCTCCCTCAGTGCCCGGGATATAGTCATAATAGGTCCTGACTGGTTTCAAGTGAAAATAACCCTTTGAAAAGCAGTTTTTTCCCAATTTTTTTCACTCCCAACATATGTAGAAGGGATAAACTATTTTTGTGACCGTTTTTGGACTGTAAACACCTCGCGGTTCAGTTATTTTTTGCCGTAGAAAGATGACAAAGACGGATGAAAAAAATCGCCTTGTGGTCACGGTATACATTCAGTAGTTCAATGGCGAAAACGTTTCGTAAAACTTCAGTATCCACTCACCTGACTTAGGGACATCCCTGGACTTCAACAACGAACATCACCTCAACAGGACTAGGAATATCTGCTTGTATAATTGCGGTGCAGGCCTTGTCTTGAAGAAGTAGCATCCCTTGACCCCTTGACCTGAACTCAATAGAAACGCGAGTTAACAGTGGATTCCGAAGGGTGACTCTATCTTCTTCCACGGCATATATTGCAACTAAAACTAGCCGTATCCCCTAGCCTGAGCCAAGAACACCCCCTGGCGACCACCAGGAGATAGTTTTCCTTCAGCGAAACCGGCGCGCCCTGTCAGTTCTCACCAAAGAACACACAGAAAAGGACATCTTTCAAACATAAAAAAAACATAAATATGCGCAAAATGTTGCCCGACAAAACCTCGTTGTTGTCCCGTAAAGTCAGAGACAATCGCTCATCAAGATCCTTATATATAATGTAGAAGGGTTGTACTTGATGGATAATGCACCAAATCTGACAATTACAGCGCAGAAAACGGAAAATTTTGACTTTAAAACCAGCTATACTAGTGCGCAAAACTTGACGAATAAACCACGGGCGACGCCCGTGAACCTGGGGGTCAGGTCTACATACATTTACTGTAATTCGGCCTCCCTCAGTGCCCGGGATATAGTCATAATAGGTCCTGACTGGTTTCAAGTGAAAATAACCCTTTGAAAAGCAGTTTTTTCCCAATTTTTTTCACTCCCAACATATGTAGAAGGGATAAACTATTTTTGTGACCGTTTTTGGACTGTAAACACCTCGCGGTTCAGTTATTTTTTGCCGTAGAAAGATGACAAAGACGGATGAAAAAAATCGCCTTGTGGTCACGGTATACATTCAGTAGTTCAATGGCGAAAACGTTTCGTAAAACTTCAGTATCCACTCACCTGACTTAGGGACATCCCTGGACTTCAACAACGAACATCACCTCAACAGGACTAGGAATATCTGCTTGTATAATTGCGGTGCAGGCCTTGTCTTGAAGAAGTAGCATCCCTTGACCCCTTGACCTGAACTCAATAGAAACGCGAGTTAACAGTGGATTCCGAAGGGTGACTCTATCTTCTTCCACGGCATATATTGCAACTAAAACTAGCCGTATCCCCTAGCCTGAGCCAAGAACACCCCCTGGCGACCACCAGGAGATAGTTTTCCTTCAGCGAAACCGGCGCGCCCTGTCAGTTCTCACCAAAGAACACACAGAAAAGGACATCTTTCAAACATAAAAAAAACATAAATATGCGCAAAATGTTGCCCGACAAAACCTCGTTGTTGTCCCGTAAAGTCAGAGACAATCGCTCATCAAGATCCTTATATATAATGTAGAAGGGTTGTACTTGATGGATAATGCACCAAATCTGACAATTACAGCGCAGAAAACGGAAAATTTTGACTTTAAAACCAGCTATACTAGTGCGCAAAACTTGACGAATAAACCACGGGCGACGCCCGTGAACCTGGGGGTCAGGTCTACATACATTTACTGTAATTCGGCCTCCCTCAGTGCCCGGGATATAGTCATAATAGGTCCTGACTGGTTTCAAGTGAAAATAACCCTTTGAAAAGCAGTTTTTTCCCAATTTTTTTCACTCCCAACATATGTAGAAGGGATAAACTATTTTTGTGACCGTTTTTGGACTGTAAACACCTCGCGGTTCAGTTATTTTTTGCCGTAGAAAGATGACAAAGACGGATGAAAAAAATCGCCTTGTGGTCACGGTATACATTCAGTAGTTCAATGGCGAAAACGTTTCGTAAAACTTCAGTATCCACTCACCTGACTTAGGGACATCCCTGGACTTCAACAACGAACATCACCTCAACAGGACTAGGAATATCTGCTTGTATAATTGCGGTGCAGGCCTTGTCTTGAAGAAGTAGCATCCCTTGACCCCTTGACCTGAACTCAATAGAAACGCGAGTTAACAGTGGATTCCGAAGGGTGACTCTATCTTCTTCCACGGCATATATTGCAACTAAAACTAGCCGTATCCCCTAGCCTGAGCCAAGAACACCCCCTGGCGACCACCAGGAGATAGTTTTCCTTCAGCGAAACCGGCGCGCCCTGTCAGTTCTCACCAAAGAACACACAGAAAAGGACATCTTTCAAACATAAAAAAAACATAAATATGCGCAAAATGTTGCCCGACAAAACCTCGTTGTTGTCCCGTAAAGTCAGAGACAATCGCTCATCAAGATCCTTATATATAATGTAGAAGGGTTGTACTTGATGGATAATGCACCAAATCTGACAATTACAGCGCAGAAAACGGAAAATTTTGACTTTAAAACCAGCTATACTAGTGCGCAAAACTTGACGAATAAACCACGGGCGACGCCCGTGAACCTGGGGGTCAGGTCTACATACATTTACTGTAATTCGGCCTCCCTCAGTGCCCGGGATATAGTCATAATAGGTCCTGACTGGTTTCAAGTGAAAATAACCCTTTGAAAAGCAGTTTTTTCCCAATTTTTTTCACTCCCAACATATGTAGAAGGGATAAACTATTTTTGTGACCGTTTTTGGACTGTAAACACCTCGCGGTTCAGTTATTTTTTGCCGTAGAAAGATGACAAAGACGGATGAAAAAAATCGCCTTGTGGTCACGGTATACATTCAGTAGTTCAATGGCGAAAACGTTTCGTAAAACTTCAGTATCCACTCACCTGACTTAGGGACATCCCTGGACTTCAACAACGAACATCACCTCAACAGGACTAGGAATATCTGCTTGTATAATTGCGGTGCAGGCCTTGTCTTGAAGAAGTAGCATCCCTTGACCCCTTGACCTGAACTCAATAGAAACGCGAGTTAACAGTGGATTCCGAAGGGTGACTCTATCTTCTTCCACGGCATATATTGCAACTAAAACTAGCCGTATCCCCTAGCCTGAGCCAAGAACACCCCCTGGCGACCACCAGGAGATAGTTTTCCTTCAGCGAAACCGGCGCGCCCTGTCAGTTCTCACCAAAGAACACACAGAAAAGGACATCTTTCAAACATAAAAAAAACATAAATATGCGCAAAATGTTGCCCGACAAAACCTCGTTGTTGTCCCGTAAAGTCAGAGACAATCGCTCATCAAGATCCTTATATATAATGTAGAAGGGTTGTACTTGATGGATAATGCACCAAATCTGACAATTACAGCGCAGAAAACGGAAAATTTTGACTTTAAAACCAGCTATACTAGTGCGCAAAACTTGACGAATAAACCACGGGCGACGCCCGTGAACCTGGGGGTCAGGTCTACATACATTTACTGTAATTCGGCCTCCCTCAGTGCCCGGGATATAGTCATAATAGGTCCTGACTGGTTTCAAGTGAAAATAACCCTTTGAAAAGCAGTTTTTTCCCAATTTTTTTCACTCCCAACATATGTAGAAGGGATAAACTATTTTTGTGACCGTTTTTGGACTGTAAACACCTCGCGGTTCAGTTATTTTTTGCCGTAGAAAGATGACAAAGACGGATGAAAAAAATCGCCTTGTGGTCACGGTATACATTCAGTAGTTCAATGGCGAAAACGTTTCGTAAAACTTCAGTATCCACTCACCTGACTTAGGGACATCCCTGGACTTCAACAACGAACATCACCTCAACAGGACTAGGAATATCTGCTTGTATAATTGCGGTGCAGGCCTTGTCTTGAAGAAGTAGCATCCCTTGACCCCTTGACCTGAACTCAATAGAAACGCGAGTTAACAGTGGATTCCGAAGGGTGACTCTATCTTCTTCCACGGCATATATTGCAACTAAAACTAGCCGTATCCCCTAGCCTGAGCCAAGAACACCCCCTGGCGACCACCAGGAGATAGTTTTCCTTCAGCGAAACCGGCGCGCCCTGTCAGTTCTCACCAAAGAACACACAGAAAAGGACATCTTTCAAACATAAAAAAAACATAAATATGCGCAAAATGTTGCCCGACAAAACCTCGTTGTTGTCCCGTAAAGTCAGAGACAATCGCTCATCAAGATCCTTATATATAATGTAGAAGGGTTGTACTTGATGGATAATGCACCAAATCTGACAATTACAGCGCAGAAAACGGAAAATTTTGACTTTAAAACCAGCTATACTAGTGCGCAAAACTTGACGAATAAACCACGGGCGACGCCCGTGAACCTGGGGGTCAGGTCTACATACATTTACTGTAATTCGGCCTCCCTCAGTGCCCGGGATATAGTCATAATAGGTCCTGACTGGTTTCAAGTGAAAATAACCCTTTGAAAAGCAGTTTTTTCCCAATTTTTTTCACTCCCAACATATGTAGAAGGGATAAACTATTTTTGTGACCGTTTTTGGACTGTAAACACCTCGCGGTTCAGTTATTTTTTGCCGTAGAAAGATGACAAAGACGGATGAAAAAAATCGCCTTGTGGTCACGGTATACATTCAGTAGTTCAATGGCGAAAACGTTTCGTAAAACTTCAGTATCCACTCACCTGACTTAGGGACATCCCTGGACTTCAACAACGAACATCACCTCAACAGGACTAGGAATATCTGCTTGTATAATTGCGGTGCAGGCCTTGTCTTGAAGAAGTAGCATCCCTTGACCCCTTGACCTGAACTCAATAGAAACGCGAGTTAACAGTGGATTCCGAAGGGTGACTCTATCTTCTTCCACGGCATATATTGCAACTAAAACTAGCCGTATCCCCTAGCCTGAGCCAAGAACACCCCCTGGCGACCACCAGGAGATAGTTTTCCTTCAGCGAAACCGGCGCGCCCTGTCAGTTCTCACCAAAGAACACACAGAAAAGGACATCTTTCAAACATAAAAAAAACATAAATATGCGCAAAATGTTGCCCGACAAAACCTCGTTGTTGTCCCGTAAAGTCAGAGACAATCGCTCATCAAGATCCTTATATATAATGTAGAAGGGTTGTACTTGATGGATAATGCACCAAATCTGACAATTACAGCGCAGAAAACGGAAAATTTTGACTTTAAAACCAGCTATACTAGTGCGCAAAACTTGACGAATAAACCACGGGCGACGCCCGTGAACCTGGGGGTCAGGTCTACATACATTTACTGTAATTCGGCCTCCCTCAGTGCCCGGGATATAGTCATAATAGGTCCTGACTGGTTTCAAGTGAAAATAACCCTTTGAAAAGCAGTTTTTTCCCAATTTTTTTCACTCCCAACATATGTAGAAGGGATAAACTATTTTTGTGACCGTTTTTGGACTGTAAACACCTCGCGGTTCAGTTATTTTTTGCCGTAGAAAGATGACAAAGACGGATGAAAAAAATCGCCTTGTGGTCACGGTATACATTCAGTAGTTCAATGGCGAAAACGTTTCGTAAAACTTCAGTATCCACTCACCTGACTTAGGGACATCCCTGGACTTCAACAACGAACATCACCTCAACAGGACTAGGAATATCTGCTTGTATAATTGCGGTGCAGGCCTTGTCTTGAAGAAGTAGCATCCCTTGACCCCTTGACCTGAACTCAATAGAAACGCGAGTTAACAGTGGATTCCGAAGGGTGACTCTATCTTCTTCCACGGCATATATTGCAACTAAAACTAGCCGTATCCCCTAGCCTGAGCCAAGAACACCCCCTGGCGACCACCAGGAGATAGTTTTCCTTCAGCGAAACCGGCGCGCCCTGTCAGTTCTCACCAAAGAACACACAGAAAAGGACATCTTTCAAACATAAAAAAAACATAAATATGCGCAAAATGTTGCCCGACAAAACCTCGTTGTTGTCCCGTAAAGTCAGAGACAATCGCTCATCAAGATCCTTATATATAATGTAGAAGGGTTGTACTTGATGGATAATGCACCAAATCTGACAATTACAGCGCAGAAAACGGAAAATTTTGACTTTAAAACCAGCTATACTAGTGCGCAAAACTTGACGAATAAACCACGGGCGACGCCCGTGAACCTGGGGGTCAGGTCTACATACATTTACTGTAATTCGGCCTCCCTCAGTGCCCGGGATATAGTCATAATAGGTCCTGACTGGTTTCAAGTGAAAATAACCCTTTGAAAAGCAGTTTTTTCCCAATTTTTTTCACTCCCAACATATGTAGAAGGGATAAACTATTTTTGTGACCGTTTTTGGACTGTAAACACCTCGCGGTTCAGTTATTTTTTGCCGTAGAAAGATGACAAAGACGGATGAAAAAAATCGCCTTGTGGTCACGGTATACATTCAGTAGTTCAATGGCGAAAACGTTTCGTAAAACTTCAGTATCCACTCACCTGACTTAGGGACATCCCTGGACTTCAACAACGAACATCACCTCAACAGGACTAGGAATATCTGCTTGTATAATTGCGGTGCAGGCCTTGTCTTGAAGAAGTAGCATCCCTTGACCCCTTGACCTGAACTCAATAGAAACGCGAGTTAACAGTGGATTCCGAAGGGTGACTCTATCTTCTTCCACGGCATATATTGCAACTAAAACTAGCCGTATCCCCTAGCCTGAGCCAAGAACACCCCCTGGCGACCACCAGGAGATAGTTTTCCTTCAGCGAAACCGGCGCGCCCTGTCAGTTCTCACCAAAGAACACACAGAAAAGGACATCTTTCAAACATAAAAAAAACATAAATATGCGCAAAATGTTGCCCGACAAAACCTCGTTGTTGTCCCGTAAAGTCAGAGACAATCGCTCATCAAGATCCTTATATATAATGTAGAAGGGTTGTACTTGATGGATAATGCACCAAATCTGACAATTACAGCGCAGAAAACGGAAAATTTTGACTTTAAAACCAGCTATACTAGTGCGCAAAACTTGACGAATAAACCACGGGCGACGCCCGTGAACCTGGGGGTCAGGTCTACATACATTTACTGTAATTCGGCCTCCCTCAGTGCCCGGGATATAGTCATAATAGGTCCTGACTGGTTTCAAGTGAAAATAACCCTTTGAAAAGCAGTTTTTTCCCAATTTTTTTCACTCCCAACATATGTAGAAGGGATAAACTATTTTTGTGACCGTTTTTGGACTGTAAACACCTCGCGGTTCAGTTATTTTTTGCCGTAGAAAGATGACAAAGACGGATGAAAAAAATCGCCTTGTGGTCACGGTATACATTCAGTAGTTCAATGGCGAAAACGTTTCGTAAAACTTCAGTATCCACTCACCTGACTTAGGGACATCCCTGGACTTCAACAACGAACATCACCTCAACAGGACTAGGAATATCTGCTTGTATAATTGCGGTGCAGGCCTTGTCTTGAAGAAGTAGCATCCCTTGACCCCTTGACCTGAACTCAATAGAAACGCGAGTTAACAGTGGATTCCGAAGGGTGACTCTATCTTCTTCCACGGCATATATTGCAACTAAAACTAGCCGTATCCCCTAGCCTGAGCCAAGAACACCCCCTGGCGACCACCAGGAGATAGTTTTCCTTCAGCGAAACCGGCGCGCCCTGTCAGTTCTCACCAAAGAACACACAGAAAAGGACATCTTTCAAACATAAAAAAAACATAAATATGCGCAAAATGTTGCCCGACAAAACCTCGTTGTTGTCCCGTAAAGTCAGAGACAATCGCTCATCAAGATCCTTATATATAATGTAGAAGGGTTGTACTTGATGGATAATGCACCAAATCTGACAATTACAGCGCAGAAAACGGAAAATTTTGACTTTAAAACCAGCTATACTAGTGCGCAAAACTTGACGAATAAACCACGGGCGACGCCCGTGAACCTGGGGGTCAGGTCTACATACATTTACTGTAATTCGGCCTCCCTCAGTGCCCGGGATATAGTCATAATAGGTCCTGACTGGTTTCAAGTGAAAATAACCCTTTGAAAAGCAGTTTTTTCCCAATTTTTTTCACTCCCAACATATGTAGAAGGGATAAACTATTTTTGTGACCGTTTTTGGACTGTAAACACCTCGCGGTTCAGTTATTTTTTGCCGTAGAAAGATGACAAAGACGGATGAAAAAAATCGCCTTGTGGTCACGGTATACATTCAGTAGTTCAATGGCGAAAACGTTTCGTAAAACTTCAGTATCCACTCACCTGACTTAGGGACATCCCTGGACTTCAACAACGAACATCACCTCAACAGGACTAGGAATATCTGCTTGTATAATTGCGGTGCAGGCCTTGTCTTGAAGAAGTAGCATCCCTTGACCCCTTGACCTGAACTCAATAGAAACGCGAGTTAACAGTGGATTCCGAAGGGTGACTCTATCTTCTTCCACGGCATATATTGCAACTAAAACTAGCCGTATCCCCTAGCCTGAGCCAAGAACACCCCCTGGCGACCACCAGGAGATAGTTTTCCTTCAGCGAAACCGGCGCGCCCTGTCAGTTCTCACCAAAGAACACACAGAAAAGGACATCTTTCAAACATAAAAAAAACATAAATATGCGCAAAATGTTGCCCGACAAAACCTCGTTGTTGTCCCGTAAAGTCAGAGACAATCGCTCATCAAGATCCTTATATATAATGTAGAAGGGTTGTACTTGATGGATAATGCACCAAATCTGACAATTACAGCGCAGAAAACGGAAAATTTTGACTTTAAAACCAGCTATACTAGTGCGCAAAACTTGACGAATAAACCACGGGCGACGCCCGTGAACCTGGGGGTCAGGTCTACATACATTTACTGTAATTCGGCCTCCCTCAGTGCCCGGGATATAGTCATAATAGGTCCTGACTGGTTTCAAGTGAAAATAACCCTTTGAAAAGCAGTTTTTTCCCAATTTTTTTCACTCCCAACATATGTAGAAGGGATAAACTATTTTTGTGACCGTTTTTGGACTGTAAACACCTCGCGGTTCAGTTATTTTTTGCCGTAGAAAGATGACAAAGACGGATGAAAAAAATCGCCTTGTGGTCACGGTATACATTCAGTAGTTCAATGGCGAAAACGTTTCGTAAAACTTCAGTATCCACTCACCTGACTTAGGGACATCCCTGGACTTCAACAACGAACATCACCTCAACAGGACTAGGAATATCTGCTTGTATAATTGCGGTGCAGGCCTTGTCTTGAAGAAGTAGCATCCCTTGACCCCTTGACCTGAACTCAATAGAAACGCGAGTTAACAGTGGATTCCGAAGGGTGACTCTATCTTCTTCCACGGCATATATTGCAACTAAAACTAGCCGTATCCCCTAGCCTGAGCCAAGAACACCCCCTGGCGACCACCAGGAGATAGTTTTCCTTCAGCGAAACCGGCGCGCCCTGTCAGTTCTCACCAAAGAACACACAGAAAAGGACATCTTTCAAACATAAAAAAAACATAAATATGCGCAAAATGTTGCCCGACAAAACCTCGTTGTTGTCCCGTAAAGTCAGAGACAATCGCTCATCAAGATCCTTATATATAATGTAGAAGGGTTGTACTTGATGGATAATGCACCAAATCTGACAATTACAGCGCAGAAAACGGAAAATTTTGACTTTAAAACCAGCTATACTAGTGCGCAAAACTTGACGAATAAACCACGGGCGACGCCCGTGAACCTGGGGGTCAGGTCTACATACATTTACTGTAATTCGGCCTCCCTCAGTGCCCGGGATATAGTCATAATAGGTCCTGACTGGTTTCAAGTGAAAATAACCCTTTGAAAAGCAGTTTTTTCCCAATTTTTTTCACTCCCAACATATGTAGAAGGGATAAACTATTTTTGTGACCGTTTTTGGACTGTAAACACCTCGCGGTTCAGTTATTTTTTGCCGTAGAAAGATGACAAAGACGGATGAAAAAAATCGCCTTGTGGTCACGGTATACATTCAGTAGTTCAATGGCGAAAACGTTTCGTAAAACTTCAGTATCCACTCACCTGACTTAGGGACATCCCTGGACTTCAACAACGAACATCACCTCAACAGGACTAGGAATATCTGCTTGTATAATTGCGGTGCAGGCCTTGTCTTGAAGAAGTAGCATCCCTTGACCCCTTGACCTGAACTCAATAGAAACGCGAGTTAACAGTGGATTCCGAAGGGTGACTCTATCTTCTTCCACGGCATATATTGCAACTAAAACTAGCCGTATCCCCTAGCCTGAGCCAAGAACACCCCCTGGCGACCACCAGGAGATAGTTTTCCTTCAGCGAAACCGGCGCGCCCTGTCAGTTCTCACCAAAGAACACACAGAAAAGGACATCTTTCAAACATAAAAAAAACATAAATATGCGCAAAATGTTGCCCGACAAAACCTCGTTGTTGTCCCGTAAAGTCAGAGACAATCGCTCATCAAGATCCTTATATATAATGTAGAAGGGTTGTACTTGATGGATAATGCACCAAATCTGACAATTACAGCGCAGAGAAACGGAAAATTTTGACTTTAAAACCAGCTATACTAGTGCGCAAAACTTGACGAATAAACCACGGGCGACGCCCGTGAACCTGGGGGTCAGGTCTACATACATTTACTGTAATTCGGCCTCCCTCAGTGCCCGGGATATAGTCATAATAGGTCCTGACTGGTTTCAAGTGAAAATAACCCTTTGAAAAGCAGTTTTTTCCCAATTTTTTTCACTCCCAACATATGTAGAAGGGATAAACTATTTTTGTGACCGTTTTTGGACTGTAAACACCTCGCGGTTCAGTTATTTTTTGCCGTAGAAAGATGACAAAGACGGATGAAAAAAATCGCCTTGTGGTCACGGTATACATTCAGTAGTTCAATGGCGAAAACGTTTCGTAAAACTTCAGTATCCACTCACCTGACTTAGGGACATCCCTGGACTTCAACAACGAACATCACCTCAACAGGACTAGGAATATCTGCTTGTATAATTGCGGTGCAGGCCTTGTCTTGAAGAAGTAGCATCCCTTGACCCCTTGACCTGAACTCAATAGAAACGCGAGTTAACAGTGGATTCCGAAGGGTGACTCTATCTTCTTCCACGGCATATATTGCAACTAAAACTAGCCGTATCCCCTAGCCTGAGCCAAGAACACCCCCTGGCGACCACCAGGAGATAGTTTTCCTTCAGCGAAACCGGCGCGCCCTGTCAGTTCTCACCAAAGAACACACAGAAAAGGACATCTTTCAAACATAAAAAAAACATAAATATGCGCAAAATGTTGCCCGACAAAACCTCGTTGTTGTCCCGTAAAGTCAGAGACAATCGCTCATCAAGATCCTTATATATAATGTAGAAGGGTTGTACTTGATGGATAATGCACCAAATCTGACAATTACAGCGCAGAAAACGGAAAATTTTGACTTTAAAACCAGCTATACTAGTGCGCAAAACTTGACGAATAAACCACGGGCGACGCCCGTGAACCTGGGGGTCAGGTCTACATACATTTACTGTAATTCGGCCTCCCTCAGTGCCCGGGATATAGTCATAATAGGTCCTGACTGGTTTCAAGTGAAAATAACCCTTTGAAAAGCAGTTTTTTCCCAATTTTTTTCACTCCCAACATATGTAGAAGGGATAAACTATTTTTGTGACCGTTTTTGGACTGTAAACACCTCGCGGTTCAGTTATTTTTTGCCGTAGAAAGATGACAAAGACGGATGAAAAAAATCGCCTTGTGGTCACGGTATACATTCAGTAGTTCAATGGCGAAAACGTTTCGTAAAACTTCAGTATCCACTCACCTGACTTAGGGACATCCCTGGACTTCAACAACGAACATCACCTCAACAGGACTAGGAATATCTGCTTGTATAATTGCGGTGCAGGCCTTGTCTTGAAGAAGTAGCATCCCTTGACCCCTTGACCTGAACTCAATAGAAACGCGAGTTAACAGTGGATTCCGAAGGGTGACTCTATCTTCTTCCACGGCATATATTGCAACTAAAACTAGCCGTATCCCCTAGCCTGAGCCAAGAACACCCCCTGGCGACCACCAGGAGATAGTTTTCCTTCAGCGAAACCGGCGCGCCCTGTCAGTTCTCACCAAAGAACACACAGAAAAGGACATCTTTCAAACATAAAAAAAACATAAATATGCGCAAAATGTTGCCCGACAAAACCTCGTTGTTGTCCCGTAAAGTCAGAGACAATCGCTCATCAAGATCCTTATATATAATGTAGAAGGGTTGTACTTGATGGATAATGCACCAAATCTGACAATTACAGCGCAGAAAACGGAAAATTTTGACTTTAAAACCAGCTATACTAGTGCGCAAAACTTGACGAATAAACCACGGGCGACGCCCGTGAACCTGGGGGTCAGGTCTACATACATTTACTGTAATTCGGCCTCCCTCAGTGCCCGGGATATAGTCATAATAGGTCCTGACTGGTTTCAAGTGAAAATAACCCTTTGAAAAGCAGTTTTTTCCCAATTTTTTTCACTCCCAACATATGTAGAAGGGATAAACTATTTTTGTGACCGTTTTTGGACTGTAAACACCTCGCGGTTCAGTTATTTTTTGCCGTAGAAAGATGACAAAGACGGATGAAAAAAATCGCCTTGTGGTCACGGTATACATTCAGTAGTTCAATGGCGAAAACGTTTCGTAAAACTTCAGTATCCACTCACCTGACTTAGGGACATCCCTGGACTTCAACAACGAACATCACCTCAACAGGACTAGGAATATCTGCTTGTATAATTGCGGTGCAGGCCTTGTCTTGAAGAAGTAGCATCCCTTGACCCCTTGACCTGAACTCAATAGAAACGCGAGTTAACAGTGGATTCCGAAGGGTGACTCTATCTTCTTCCACGGCATATATTGCAACTAAAACTAGCCGTATCCCCTAGCCTGAGCCAAGAACACCCCCTGGCGACCACCAGGAGATAGTTTTCCTTCAGCGAAACCGGCGCGCCCTGTCAGTTCTCACCAAAGAACACACAGAAAAGGACATCTTTCAAACATAAAAAAAACATAAATATGCGCAAAATGTTGCCCGACAAAACCTCGTTGTTGTCCCGTAAAGTCAGAGACAATCGCTCATCAAGATCCTTATATATAATGTAGAAGGGTTGTACTTGATGGATAATGCACCAAATCTGACAATTACAGCGCAGAAAACGGAAAATTTTGACTTTAAAACCAGCTATACTAGTGCGCAAAACTTGACGAATAAACCACGGGCGACGCCCGTGAACCTGGG
Organism: Anthopleura sola; assembly: GCA_023349425.1. Taxonomy (NCBI): domain Eukaryota; kingdom Metazoa; phylum Cnidaria; class Anthozoa; order Actiniaria; family Actiniidae; genus Anthopleura; species Anthopleura sola. The sequence continues at coordinate 20,529 of JALHLI010000149.1, read as the reverse complement.
GGTCAGGTCTACATACATTTACTGTAATTCGGCCTCCCTCAGTGCCCGGGATATAGTCATAATAGGTCCTGACTGGTTTCAAGTGAAAATAACCCTTTGAAAAGCAGTTTTTTCCCAATTTTTTTCACTCCCAACATATGTAGAAGGGATAAACTATTTTTGTGACCGTTTTTGGACTGTAAACACCTCGCGGTTCAGTTATTTTTTGCCGTAGAAAGATGACAAAGACGGATGAAAAAAATCGCCTTGTGGTCACGGTATACATTCAGTAGTTCAATGGCGAAAACGTTTCGTAAAACTTCAGTATCCACTCACCTGACTTAGGGACATCCCTGGACTTCAACAACGAACATCACCTCAACAGGACTAGGAATATCTGCTTGTATAATTGCGGTGCAGGCCTTGTCTTGAAGAAGTAGCATCCCTTGACCCCTTGACCTGAACTCAATAGAAACGCGAGTTAACAGTGGATTCCGAAGGGTGACTCTATCTTCTTCCACGGCATATATTGCAACTAAAACTAGCCGTATCCCCTAGCCTGAGCCAAGAACACCCCCTGGCGACCACCAGGAGATAGTTTTCCTTCAGCGAAACCGGCGCGCCCTGTCAGTTCTCACCAAAGAACACACAGAAAAGGACATCTTTCAAACATAAAAAAAACATAAATATGCGCAAAATGTTGCCCGACAAAACCTCGTTGTTGTCCCGTAAAGTCAGAGACAATCGCTCATCAAGATCCTTATATATAATGTAGAAGGGTTGTACTTGATGGATAATGCACCAAATCTGACAATTACAGCGCAGAAAACGGAAAATTTTGACTTTAAAACCAGCTATACTAGTGCGCAAAACTTGACGAATAAACCACGGGCGACGCCCGTGAACCTGGGGGTCAGGTCTACATACATTTACTGTAATTCGGCCTCCCTCAGTGCCCGGGATATAGTCATAATAGGTCCTGACTGGTTTCAAGTGAAAATAACCCTTTGAAAAGCAGTTTTTTCCCAATTTTTTTCACTCCCAACATATGTAGAAGGGATAAACTATTTTTGTGACCGTTTTTGGACTGTAAACACCTCGCGGTTCAGTTATTTTTTGCCGTAGAAAGATGACAAAGACGGATGAAAAAAATCGCCTTGTGGTCACGGTATACATTCAGTAGTTCAATGGCGAAAACGTTTCGTAAAACTTCAGTATCCACTCACCTGACTTAGGGACATCCCTGGACTTCAACAACGAACATCACCTCAACAGGACTAGGAATATCTGCTTGTATAATTGCGGTGCAGGCCTTGTCTTGAAGAAGTAGCATCCCTTGACCCCTTGACCTGAACTCAATAGAAACGCGAGTTAACAGTGGATTCCGAAGGGTGACTCTATCTTCTTCCACGGCATATATTGCAACTAAAACTAGCCGTATCCCCTAGCCTGAGCCAAGAACACCCCCTGGCGACCACCAGGAGATAGTTTTCCTTCAGCGAAACCGGCGCGCCCTGTCAGTTCTCACCAAAGAACACACAGAAAAGGACATCTTTCAAACATAAAAAAAACATAAATATGCGCAAAATGTTGCCCGACAAAACCTCGTTGTTGTCCCGTAAAGTCAGAGACAATCGCTCATCAAGATCCTTATATATAATGTAGAAGGGTTGTACTTGATGGATAATGCACCAAATCTGACAATTACAGCGCAGAAAACGGAAAATTTTGACTTTAAAACCAGCTATACTAGTGCGCAAAACTTGACGAATAAACCACGGGCGACGCCCGTGAACCTGGGGGTCAGGTCTACATACATTTACTGTAATTCGGCCTCCCTCAGTGCCCGGGATATAGTCATAATAGGTCCTGACTGGTTTCAAGTGAAAATAACCCTTTGAAAAGCAGTTTTTTCCCAATTTTTTTCACTCCCAACATATGTAGAAGGGATAAACTATTTTTGTGACCGTTTTTGGACTGTAAACACCTCGCGGTTCAGTTATTTTTTGCCGTAGAAAGATGACAAAGACGGATGAAAAAAATCGCCTTGTGGTCACGGTATACATTCAGTAGTTCAATGGCGAAAACGTTTCGTAAAACTTCAGTATCCACTCACCTGACTTAGGGACATCCCTGGACTTCAACAACGAACATCACCTCAACAGGACTAGGAATATCTGCTTGTATAATTGCGGTGCAGGCCTTGTCTTGAAGAAGTAGCATCCCTTGACCCCTTGACCTGAACTCAATAGAAACGCGAGTTAACAGTGGATTCCGAAGGGTGACTCTATCTTCTTCCACGGCATATATTGCAACTAAAACTAGCCGTATCCCCTAGCCTGAGCCAAGAACACCCCCTGGCGACCACCAGGAGATAGTTTTCCTTCAGCGAAACCGGCGCGCCCTGTCAGTTCTCACCAAAGAACACACAGAAAAGGACATCTTTCAAACATAAAAAAAACATAAATATGCGCAAAATGTTGCCCGACAAAACCTCGTTGTTGTCCCGTAAAGTCAGAGACAATCGCTCATCAAGATCCTTATATATAATGTAGAAGGGTTGTACTTGATGGATAATGCACCAAATCTGACAATTACAGCGCAGAAAACGGAAAATTTTGACTTTAAAACCAGCTATACTAGTGCGCAAAACTTGACGAATAAACCACGGGCGACGCCCGTGAACCTGGGGGTCAGGTCTACATACATTTACTGTAATTCGGCCTCCCTCAGTGCCCGGGATATAGTCATAATAGGTCCTGACTGGTTTCAAGTGAAAATAACCCTTTGAAAAGCAGTTTTTTCCCAATTTTTTTCACTCCCAACATATGTAGAAGGGATAAACTATTTTTGTGACCGTTTTTGGACTGTAAACACCTCGCGGTTCAGTTATTTTTTGCCGTAGAAAGATGACAAAGACGGATGAAAAAAATCGCCTTGTGGTCACGGTATACATTCAGTAGTTCAATGGCGAAAACGTTTCGTAAAACTTCAGTATCCACTCACCTGACTTAGGGACATCCCTGGACTTCAACAACGAACATCACCTCAACAGGACTAGGAATATCTGCTTGTATAATTGCGGTGCAGGCCTTGTCTTGAAGAAGTAGCATCCCTTGACCCCTTGACCTGAACTCAATAGAAACGCGAGTTAACAGTGGATTCCGAAGGGTGACTCTATCTTCTTCCACGGCATATATTGCAACTAAAACTAGCCGTATCCCCTAGCCTGAGCCAAGAACACCCCCTGGCGACCACCAGGAGATAGTTTTCCTTCAGCGAAACCGGCGCGCCCTGTCAGTTCTCACCAAAGAACACACAGAAAAGGACATCTTTCAAACATAAAAAAAACATAAATATGCGCAAAATGTTGCCCGACAAAACCTCGTTGTTGTCCCGTAAAGTCAGAGACAATCGCTCATCAAGATCCTTATATATAATGTAGAAGGGTTGTACTTGATGGATAATGCACCAAATCTGACAATTACAGCGCAGAAAACGGAAAATTTTGACTTTAAAACCAGCTATACTAGTGCGCAAAACTTGACGAATAAACCACGGGCGACGCCCGTGAACCTGGGGGTCAGGTCTACATACATTTACTGTAATTCGGCCTCCCTCAGTGCCCGGGATATAGTCATAATAGGTCCTGACTGGTTTCAAGTGAAAATAACCCTTTGAAAAGCAGTTTTTTCCCAATTTTTTTCACTCCCAACATATGTAGAAGGGATAAACTATTTTTGTGACCGTTTTTGGACTGTAAACACCTCGCGGTTCAGTTATTTTTTGCCGTAGAAAGATGACAAAGACGGATGAAAAAAATCGCCTTGTGGTCACGGTATACATTCAGTAGTTCAATGGCGAAAACGTTTCGTAAAACTTCAGTATCCACTCACCTGACTTAGGGACATCCCTGGACTTCAACAACGAACATCACCTCAACAGGACTAGGAATATCTGCTTGTATAATTGCGGTGCAGGCCTTGTCTTGAAGAAGTAGCATCCCTTGACCCCTTGACCTGAACTCAATAGAAACGCGAGTTAACAGTGGATTCCGAAGGGTGACTCTATCTTCTTCCACGGCATATATTGCAACTAAAACTAGCCGTATCCCCTAGCCTGAGCCAAGAACACCCCCTGGCGACCACCAGGAGATAGTTTTCCTTCAGCGAAACCGGCGCGCCCTGTCAGTTCTCACCAAAGAACACACAGAAAAGGACATCTTTCAAACATAAAAAAAACATAAATATGCGCAAAATGTTGCCCGACAAAACCTCGTTGTTGTCCCGTAAAGTCAGAGACAATCGCTCATCAAGATCCTTATATATAATGTAGAAGGGTTGTACTTGATGGATAATGCACCAAATCTGACAATTACAGCGCAGAAAACGGAAAATTTTGACTTTAAAACCAGCTATACTAGTGCGCAAAACTTGACGAATAAACCACGGGCGACGCCCGTGAACCTGGGGGTCAGGTCTACATACATTTACTGTAATTCGGCCTCCCTCAGTGCCCGGGATATAGTCATAATAGGTCCTGACTGGTTTCAAGTGAAAATAACCCTTTGAAAAGCAGTTTTTTCCCAATTTTTTTCACTCCCAACATATGTAGAAGGGATAAACTATTTTTGTGACCGTTTTTGGACTGTAAACACCTCGCGGTTCAGTTATTTTTTGCCGTAGAAAGATGACAAAGACGGATGAAAAAAATCGCCTTGTGGTCACGGTATACATTCAGTAGTTCAATGGCGAAAACGTTTCGTAAAACTTCAGTATCCACTCACCTGACTTAGGGACATCCCTGGACTTCAACAACGAACATCACCTCAACAGGACTAGGAATATCTGCTTGTATAATTGCGGTGCAGGCCTTGTCTTGAAGAAGTAGCATCCCTTGACCCCTTGACCTGAACTCAATAGAAACGCGAGTTAACAGTGGATTCCGAAGGGTGACTCTATCTTCTTCCACGGCATATATTGCAACTAAAACTAGCCGTATCCCCTAGCCTGAGCCAAGAACACCCCCTGGCGACCACCAGGAGATAGTTTTCCTTCAGCGAAACCGGCGCGCCCTGTCAGTTCTCACCAAAGAACACACAGAAAAGGACATCTTTCAAACATAAAAAAAACATAAATATGCGCAAAATGTTGCCCGACAAAACCTCGTTGTTGTCCCGTAAAGTCAGAGACAATCGCTCATCAAGATCCTTATATATAATGTAGAAGGGTTGTACTTGATGGATAATGCACCAAATCTGACAATTACAGCGCAGAAAACGGAAAATTTTGACTTTAAAACCAGCTATACTAGTGCGCAAAACTTGACGAATAAACCACGGGCGACGCCCGTGAACCTGGGGGTCAGGTCTACATACATTTACTGTAATTCGGCCTCCCTCAGTGCCCGGGATATAGTCATAATAGGTCCTGACTGGTTTCAAGTGAAAATAACCCTTTGAAAAGCAGTTTTTTCCCAATTTTTTTCACTCCCAACATATGTAGAAGGGATAAACTATTTTTGTGACCGTTTTTGGACTGTAAACACCTCGCGGTTCAGTTATTTTTTGCCGTAGAAAGATGACAAAGACGGATGAAAAAAATCGCCTTGTGGTCACGGTATACATTCAGTAGTTCAATGGCGAAAACGTTTCGTAAAACTTCAGTATCCACTCACCTGACTTAGGGACATCCCTGGACTTCAACAACGAACATCACCTCAACAGGACTAGGAATATCTGCTTGTATAATTGCGGTGCAGGCCTTGTCTTGAAGAAGTAGCATCCCTTGACCCCTTGACCTGAACTCAATAGAAACGCGAGTTAACAGTGGATTCCGAAGGGTGACTCTATCTTCTTCCACGGCATATATTGCAACTAAAACTAGCCGTATCCCCTAGCCTGAGCCAAGAACACCCCCTGGCGACCACCAGGAGATAGTTTTCCTTCAGCGAAACCGGCGCGCCCTGTCAGTTCTCACCAAAGAACACACAGAAAAGGACATCTTTCAAACATAAAAAAAACATAAATATGCGCAAAATGTTGCCCGACAAAACCTCGTTGTTGTCCCGTAAAGTCAGAGACAATCGCTCATCAAGATCCTTATATATAATGTAGAAGGGTTGTACTTGATGGATAATGCACCAAATCTGACAATTACAGCGCAGAAAACGGAAAATTTTGACTTTAAAACCAGCTATACTAGTGCGCAAAACTTGACGAATAAACCACGGGCGACGCCCGTGAACCTGGGGGTCAGGTCTACATACATTTACTGTAATTCGGCCTCCCTCAGTGCCCGGGATATAGTCATAATAGGTCCTGACTGGTTTCAAGTGAAAATAACCCTTTGAAAAGCAGTTTTTTCCCAATTTTTTTCACTCCCAACATATGTAGAAGGGATAAACTATTTTTGTGACCGTTTTTGGACTGTAAACACCTCGCGGTTCAGTTATTTTTTGCCGTAGAAAGATGACAAAGACGGATGAAAAAAATCGCCTTGTGGTCACGGTATACATTCAGTAGTTCAATGGCGAAAACGTTTCGTAAAACTTCAGTATCCACTCACCTGACTTAGGGACATCCCTGGACTTCAACAACGAACATCACCTCAACAGGACTAGGAATATCTGCTTGTATAATTGCGGTGCAGGCCTTGTCTTGAAGAAGTAGCATCCCTTGACCCCTTGACCTGAACTCAATAGAAACGCGAGTTAACAGTGGATTCCGAAGGGTGACTCTATCTTCTTCCACGGCATATATTGCAACTAAAACTAGCCGTATCCCCTAGCCTGAGCCAAGAACACCCCCTGGCGACCACCAGGAGATAGTTTTCCTTCAGCGAAACCGGCGCGCCCTGTCAGTTCTCACCAAAGAACACACAGAAAAGGACATCTTTCAAACATAAAAAAAACATAAATATGCGCAAAATGTTGCCCGACAAAACCTCGTTGTTGTCCCGTAAAGTCAGAGACAATCGCTCATCAAGATCCTTATATATAATGTAGAAGGGTTGTACTTGATGGATAATGCACCAAATCTGACAATTACAGCGCAGAGAAACGGAAAATTTTGACTTTAAAACCAGCTATACTAGTGCGCAAAACTTGACGAATAAACCACGGGCGACGCCCGTGAACCTGGGGGTCAGGTCTACATACATTTACTGTAATTCGGCCTCCCTCAGTGCCCGGGATATAGTCATAATAGGTCCTGACTGGTTTCAAGTGAAAATAACCCTTTGAAAAGCAGTTTTTTCCCAATTTTTTTCACTCCCAACATATGTAGAAGGGATAAACTATTTTTGTGACCGTTTTTGGACTGTAAACACCTCGCGGTTCAGTTATTTTTTGCCGTAGAAAGATGACAAAGACGGATGAAAAAAATCGCCTTGTGGTCACGGTATACATTCAGTAGTTCAATGGCGAAAACGTTTCGTAAAACTTCAGTATCCACTCACCTGACTTAGGGACATCCCTGGACTTCAACAACGAACATCACCTCAACAGGACTAGGAATATCTGCTTGTATAATTGCGGTGCAGGCCTTGTCTTGAAGAAGTAGCATCCCTTGACCCCTTGACCTGAACTCAATAGAAACGCGAGTTAACAGTGGATTCCGAAGGGTGACTCTATCTTCTTCCACGGCATATATTGCAACTAAAACTAGCCGTATCCCCTAGCCTGAGCCAAGAACACCCCCTGGCGACCACCAGGAGATAGTTTTCCTTCAGCGAAACCGGCGCGCCCTGTCAGTTCTCACCAAAGAACACACAGAAAAGGACATCTTTCAAACATAAAAAAAACATAAATATGCGCAAAATGTTGCCCGACAAAACCTCGTTGTTGTCCCGTAAAGTCAGAGACAATCGCTCATCAAGATCCTTATATATAATGTAGAAGGGTTGTACTTGATGGATAATGCACCAAATCTGACAATTACAGCGCAGAAAACGGAAAATTTTGACTTTAAAACCAGCTATACTAGTGCGCAAAACTTGACGAATAAACCACGGGCGACGCCCGTGAACCTGGGGGTCAGGTCTACATACATTTACTGTAATTCGGCCTCCCTCAGTGCCCGGGATATAGTCATAATAGGTCCTGACTGGTTTCAAGTGAAAATAACCCTTTGAAAAGCAGTTTTTTCCCAATTTTTTTCACTCCCAACATATGTAGAAGGGATAAACTATTTTTGTGACCGTTTTTGGACTGTAAACACCTCGCGGTTCAGTTATTTTTTGCCGTAGAAAGATGACAAAGACGGATGAAAAAAATCGCCTTGTGGTCACGGTATACATTCAGTAGTTCAATGGCGAAAACGTTTCGTAAAACTTCAGTATCCACTCACCTGACTTAGGGACATCCCTGGACTTCAACAACGAACATCACCTCAACAGGACTAGGAATATCTGCTTGTATAATTGCGGTGCAGGCCTTGTCTTGAAGAAGTAGCATCCCTTGACCCCTTGACCTGAACTCAATAGAAACGCGAGTTAACAGTGGATTCCGAAGGGTGACTCTATCTTCTTCCACGGCATATATTGCAACTAAAACTAGCCGTATCCCCTAGCCTGAGCCAAGAACACCCCCTGGCGACCACCAGGAGATAGTTTTCCTTCAGCGAAACCGGCGCGCCCTGTCAGTTCTCACCAAAGAACACACAGAAAAGGACATCTTTCAAACATAAAAAAAACATAAATATGCGCAAAATGTTGCCCGACAAAACCTCGTTGTTGTCCCGTAAAGTCAGAGACAATCGCTCATCAAGATCCTTATATATAATGTAGAAGGGTTGTACTTGATGGATAATGCACCAAATCTGACAATTACAGCGCAGAAAACGGAAAATTTTGACTTTAAAACCAGCTATACTAGTGCGCAAAACTTGACGAATAAACCACGGGCGACGCCCGTGAACCTGGGGGTCAGGTCTACATACATTTACTGTAATTCGGCCTCCCTCAGTGCCCGGGATATAGTCATAATAGGTCCTGACTGGTTTCAAGTGAAAATAACCCTTTGAAAAGCAGTTTTTTCCCAATTTTTTTCACTCCCAACATATGTAGAAGGGATAAACTATTTTTGTGACCGTTTTTGGACTGTAAACACCTCGCGGTTCAGTTATTTTTTGCCGTAGAAAGATGACAAAGACGGATGAAAAAAATCGCCTTGTGGTCACGGTATACATTCAGTAGTTCAATGGCGAAAACGTTTCGTAAAACTTCAGTATCCACTCACCTGACTTAGGGACATCCCTGGACTTCAACAACGAACATCACCTCAACAGGACTAGGAATATCTGCTTGTATAATTGCGGTGCAGGCCTTGTCTTGAAGAAGTAGCATCCCTTGACCCCTTGACCTGAACTCAATAGAAACGCGAGTTAACAGTGGATTCCGAAGGGTGACTCTATCTTCTTCCACGGCATATATTGCAACTAAAACTAGCCGTATCCCCTAGCCTGAGCCAAGAACACCCCCTGGCGACCACCAGGAGATAGTTTTCCTTCAGCGAAACCGGCGCGCCCTGTCAGTTCTCACCAAAGAACACACAGAAAAGGACATCTTTCAAACATAAAAAAAACATAAATATGCGCAAAATGTTGCCCGACAAAACCTCGTTGTTGTCCCGTAAAGTCAGAGACAATCGCTCATCAAGATCCTTATATATAATGTAGAAGGGTTGTACTTGATGGATAATGCACCAAATCTGACAATTACAGCGCAGAAAACGGAAAATTTTGACTTTAAAACCAGCTATACTAGTGCGCAAAACTTGACGAATAAACCACGGGCGACGCCCGTGAACCTGGGGGTCAGGTCTACATACATTTACTGTAATTCGGCCTCCCTCAGTGCCCGGGATATAGTCATAATAGGTCCTGACTGGTTTCAAGTGAAAATAACCCTTTGAAAAGCAGTTTTTTCCCAATTTTTTTCACTCCCAACATATGTAGAAGGGATAAACTATTTTTGTGACCGTTTTTGGACTGTAAACACCTCGCGGTTCAGTTATTTTTTGCCGTAGAAAGATGACAAAGACGGATGAAAAAAATCGCCTTGTGGTCACGGTATACATTCAGTAGTTCAATGGCGAAAACGTTTCGTAAAACTTCAGTATCCACTCACCTGACTTAGGGACATCCCTGGACTTCAACAACGAACATCACCTCAACAGGACTAGGAATATCTGCTTGTATAATTGCGGTGCAGGCCTTGTCTTGAAGAAGTAGCATCCCTTGACCCCTTGACCTGAACTCAATAGAAACGCGAGTTAACAGTGGATTCCGAAGGGTGACTCTATCTTCTTCCACGGCATATATTGCAACTAAAACTAGCCGTATCCCCTAGCCTGAGCCAAGAACACCCCCTGGCGACCACCAGGAGATAGTTTTCCTTCAGCGAAACCGGCGCGCCCTGTCAGTTCTCACCAAAGAACACACAGAAAAGGACATCTTTCAAACATAAAAAAAACATAAATATGCGCAAAATGTTGCCCGACAAAACCTCGTTGTTGTCCCGTAAAGTCAGAGACAATCGCTCATCAAGATCCTTATATATAATGTAGAAGGGTTGTACTTGATGGATAATGCACCAAATCTGACAATTACAGCGCAGAAAACGGAAAATTTTGACTTTAAAACCAGCTATACTAGTGCGCAAAACTTGACGAATAAACCACGGGCGACGCCCGTGAACCTGGGGGTCAGGTCTACATACATTTACTGTAATTCGGCCTCCCTCAGTGCCCGGGATATAGTCATAATAGGTCCTGACTGGTTTCAAGTGAAAATAACCCTTTGAAAAGCAGTTTTTTCCCAATTTTTTTCACTCCCAACATATGTAGAAGGGATAAACTATTTTTGTGACCGTTTTTGGACTGTAAACACCTCGCGGTTCAGTTATTTTTTGCCGTAGAAAGATGACAAAGACGGATGAAAAAAATCGCCTTGTGGTCACGGTATACATTCAGTAGTTCAATGGCGAAAACGTTTCGTAAAACTTCAGTATCCACTCACCTGACTTAGGGACATCCCTGGACTTCAACAACGAACATCACCTCAACAGGACTAGGAATATCTGCTTGTATAATTGCGGTGCAGGCCTTGTCTTGAAGAAGTAGCATCCCTTGACCCCTTGACCTGAACTCAATAGAAACGCGAGTTAACAGTGGATTCCGAAGGGTGACTCTATCTTCTTCCACGGCATATATTGCAACTAAAACTAGCCGTATCCCCTAGCCTGAGCCAAGAACACCCCCTGGCGACCACCAGGAGATAGTTTTCCTTCAGCGAAACCGGCGCGCCCTGTCAGTTCTCACCAAAGAACACACAGAAAAGGACATCTTTCAAACATAAAAAAAACATAAATATGCGCAAAATGTTGCCCGACAAAACCTCGTTGTTGTCCCGTAAAGTCAGAGACAATCGCTCATCAAGATCCTTATATATAATGTAGAAGGGTTGTACTTGATGGATAATGCACCAAATCTGACAATTACAGCGCAGAAAACGGAAAATTTTGACTTTAAAACCAGCTATACTAGTGCGCAAAACTTGACGAATAAACCACGGGCGACGCCCGTGAACCTGGGGGTCAGGTCTACATACATTTACTGTAATTCGGCCTCCCTCAGTGCCCGGGATATAGTCATAATAGGTCCTGACTGGTTTCAAGTGAAAATAACCCTTTGAAAAGCAGTTTTTTCCCAATTTTTTTCACTCCCAACATATGTAGAAGGGATAAACTATTTTTGTGACCGTTTTTGGACTGTAAACACCTCGCGGTTCAGTTATTTTTTGCCGTAGAAAGATGACAAAGACGGATGAAAAAAATCGCCTTGTGGTCACGGTATACATTCAGTAGTTCAATGGCGAAAACGTTTCGTAAAACTTCAGTATCCACTCACCTGACTTAGGGACATCCCTGGACTTCAACAACGAACATCACCTCAACAGGACTAGGAATATCTGCTTGTATAATTGCGGTGCAGGCCTTGTCTTGAAGAAGTAGCATCCCTTGACCCCTTGACCTGAACTCAATAGAAACGCGAGTTAACAGTGGATTCCGAAGGGTGACTCTATCTTCTTCCACGGCATATATTGCAACTAAAACTAGCCGTATCCCCTAGCCTGAGCCAAGAACACCCCCTGGCGACCACCAGGAGATAGTTTTCCTTCAGCGAAACCGGCGCGCCCTGTCAGTTCTCACCAAAGAACACACAGAAAAGGACATCTTTCAAACATAAAAAAAACATAAATATGCGCAAAATGTTGCCCGACAAAACCTCGTTGTTGTCCCGTAAAGTCAGAGACAATCGCTCATCAAGATCCTTATATATAATGTAGAAGGGTTGTACTTGATGGATAATGCACCAAATCTGACAATTACAGCGCAGAAAACGGAAAATTTTGACTTTAAAACCAGCTATACTAGTGCGCAAAACTTGACGAATAAACCACGGGCGACGCCCGTGAACCTGGGGGTCAGGTCTACATACATTTACTGTAATTCGGCCTCCCTCAGTGCCCGGGATATAGTCATAATAGGTCCTGACTGGTTTCAAGTGAAAATAACCCTTTGAAAAGCAGTTTTTTCCCAATTTTTTTCACTCCCAACATATGTAGAAGGGATAAACTATTTTTGTGACCGTTTTTGGACTGTAAACACCTCGCGGTTCAGTTATTTTTTGCCGTAGAAAGATGACAAAGACGGATGAAAAAAATCGCCTTGTGGTCACGGTATACATTCAGTAGTTCAATGGCGAAAACGTTTCGTAAAACTTCAGTATCCACTCACCTGACTTAGGGACATCCCTGGACTTCAACAACGAACATCACCTCAACAGGACTAGGAATATCTGCTTGTATAATTGCGGTGCAGGCCTTGTCTTGAAGAAGTAGCATCCCTTGACCCCTTGACCTGAACTCAATAGAAACGCGAGTTAACAGTGGATTCCGAAGGGTGACTCTATCTTCTTCCACGGCATATATTGCAACTAAAACTAGCCGTATCCCCTAGCCTGAGCCAAGAACACCCCCTGGCGACCACCAGGAGATAGTTTTCCTTCAGCGAAACCGGCGCGCCCTGTCAGTTCTCACCAAAGAACACACAGAAAAGGACATCTTTCAAACATAAAAAAAACATAAATATGCGCAAAATGTTGCCCGACAAAACCTCGTTGTTGTCCCGTAAAGTCAGAGACAATCGCTCATCAAGATCCTTATATATAATGTAGAAGGGTTGTACTTGATGGATAATGCACCAAATCTGACAATTACAGCGCAGAAAACGGAAAATTTTGACTTTAAAACCAGCTATACTAGTGCGCAAAACTTGACGAATAAACCACGGGCGACGCCCGTGAACCTGGGGGTCAGGTCTACATACATTTACTGTAATTCGGCCTCCCTCAGTGCCCGGGATATAGTCATAATAGGTCCTGACTGGTTTCAAGTGAAAATAACCCTTTGAAAAGCAGTTTTTTCCCAATTTTTTTCACTCCCAACATATGTAGAAGGGATAAACTATTTTTGTGACCGTTTTTGGACTGTAAACACCTCGCGGTTCAGTTATTTTTTGCCGTAGAAAGATGACAAAGACGGATGAAAAAAATCGCCTTGTGGTCACGGTATACATTCAGTAGTTCAATGGCGAAAACGTTTCGTAAAACTTCAGTATCCACTCACCTGACTTAGGGACATCCCTGGACTTCAACAACGAACATCACCTCAACAGGACTAGGAATATCTGCTTGTATAATTGCGGTGCAGGCCTTGTCTTGAAGAAGTAGCATCCCTTGACCCCTTGACCTGAACTCAATAGAAACGCGAGTTAACAGTGGATTCCGAAGGGTGACTCTATCTTCTTCCACGGCATATATTGCAACTAAAACTAGCCGTATCCCCTAGCCTGAGCCAAGAACACCCCCTGGCGACCACCAGGAGATAGTTTTCCTTCAGCGAAACCGGCGCGCCCTGTCAGTTCTCACCAAAGAACACACAGAAAAGGACATCTTTCAAACATAAAAAAAACATAAATATGCGCAAAATGTTGCCCGACAAAACCTCGTTGTTGTCCCGTAAAGTCAGAGACAATCGCTCATCAAGATCCTTATATATAATGTAGAAGGGTTGTACTTGATGGATAATGCACCAAATCTGACAATTACAGCGCAGAAAACGGAAAATTTTGACTTTAAAACCAGCTATACTAGTGCGCAAAACTTGACGAATAAACCACGGGCGACGCCCGTGAACCTGGGGGTCAGGTCTACATACATTTACTGTAATTCGGCCTCCCTCAGTGCCCGGGATATAGTCATAATAGGTCCTGACTGGTTTCAAGTGAAAATAACCCTTTGAAAAGCAGTTTTTTCCCAATTTTTTTCACTCCCAACATATGTAGAAGGGATAAACTATTTTTGTGACCGTTTTTGGACTGTAAACACCTCGCGGTTCAGTTATTTTTTGCCGTAGAAAGATGACAAAGACGGATGAAAAAAATCGCCTTGTGGTCACGGTATACATTCAGTAGTTCAATGGCGAAAACGTTTCGTAAAACTTCAGTATCCACTCACCTGACTTAGGGACATCCCTGGACTTCAACAACGAACATCACCTCAACAGGACTAGGAATATCTGCTTGTATAATTGCGGTGCAGGCCTTGTCTTGAAGAAGTAGCATCCCTTGACCCCTTGACCTGAACTCAATAGAAACGCGAGTTAACAGTGGATTCCGAAGGGTGACTCTATCTTCTTCCACGGCATATATTGCAACTAAAACTAGCCGTATCCCCTAGCCTGAGCCAAGAACACCCCCTGGCGACCACCAGGAGATAGTTTTCCTTCAGCGAAACCGGCGCGCCCTGTCAGTTCTCACCAAAGAACACACAGAAAAGGACATCTTTCAAACATAAAAAAAACATAAATATGCGCAAAATGTTGCCCGACAAAACCTCGTTGTTGTCCCGTAAAGTCAGAGACAATCGCTCATCAAGATCCTTATATATAATGTAGAAGGGTTGTACTTGATGGATAATGCACCAAATCTGACAATTACAGCGCAGAAAACGGAAAATTTTGACTTTAAAACCAGCTATACTAGTGCGCAAAACTTGACGAATAAACCACGGGCGACGCCCGTGAACCTGGGGGTCAGGTCTACATACATTTACTGTAATTCGGCCTCCCTCAGTGCCCGGGATATAGTCATAATAGGTCCTGACTGGTTTCAAGTGAAAATAACCCTTTGAAAAGCAGTTTTTTCCCAATTTTTTTCACTCCCAACATATGTAGAAGGGATAAACTATTTTTGTGACCGTTTTTGGACTGTAAACACCTCGCGGTTCAGTTATTTTTTGCCGTAGAAAGATGACAAAGACGGATGAAAAAAATCGCCTTGTGGTCACGGTATACATTCAGTAGTTCAATGGCGAAAACGTTTCGTAAAACTTCAGTATCCACTCACCTGACTTAGGGACATCCCTGGACTTCAACAACGAACATCACCTCAACAGGACTAGGAATATCTGCTTGTATAATTGCGGTGCAGGCCTTGTCTTGAAGAAGTAGCATCCCTTGACCCCTTGACCTGAACTCAATAGAAACGCGAGTTAACAGTGGATTCCGAAGGGTGACTCTATCTTCTTCCACGGCATATATTGCAACTAAAACTAGCCGTATCCCCTAGCCTGAGCCAAGAACACCCCCTGGCGACCACCAGGAGATAGTTTTCCTTCAGCGAAACCGGCGCGCCCTGTCAGTTCTCACCAAAGAACACACAGAAAAGGACATCTTTCAAACATAAAAAAAACATAAATATGCGCAAAATGTTGCCCGACAAAACCTCGTTGTTGTCCCGTAAAGTCAGAGACAATCGCTCATCAAGATCCTTATATATAATGTAGAAGGGTTGTACTTGATGGATAATGCACCAAATCTGACAATTACAGCGCAGAAAACGGAAAATTTTGACTTTAAAACCAGCTATACTAGTGCGCAAAACTTGACGAATAAACCACGGGCGACGCCCGTGAACCTGGGGGTCAGGTCTACATACATTTACTGTAATTCGGCCTCCCTCAGTGCCCGGGATATAGTCATAATAGGTCCTGACTGGTTTCAAGTGAAAATAACCCTTTGAAAAGCAGTTTTTTCCCAATTTTTTTCACTCCCAACATATGTAGAAGGGATAAACTATTTTTGTGACCGTTTTTGGACTGTAAACACCTCGCGGTTCAGTTATTTTTTGCCGTAGAAAGATGACAAAGACGGATGAAAAAAATCGCCTTGTGGTCACGGTATACATTCAGTAGTTCAATGGCGAAAACGTTTCGTAAAACTTCAGTATCCACTCACCTGACTTAGGGACATCCCTGGACTTCAACAACGAACATCACCTCAACAGGACTAGGAATATCTGCTTGTATAATTGCGGTGCAGGCCTTGTCTTGAAGAAGTAGCATCCCTTGACCCCTTGACCTGAACTCAATAGAAACGCGAGTTAACAGTGGATTCCGAAGGGTGACTCTATCTTCTTCCACGGCATATATTGCAACTAAAACTAGCCGTATCCCCTAGCCTGAGCCAAGAACACCCCCTGGCGACCACCAGGAGATAGTTTTCCTTCAGCGAAACCGGCGCGCCCTGTCAGTTCTCACCAAAGAACACACAGAAAAGGACATCTTTCAAACATAAAAAAAACATAAATATGCGCAAAATGTTGCCCGACAAAACCTCGTTGTTGTCCCGTAAAGTCAGAGACAATCGCTCATCAAGATCCTTATATATAATGTAGAAGGGTTGTACTTGATGGATAATGCACCAAATCTGACAATTACAGCGCAGAAAACGGAAAATTTTGACTTTAAAACCAGCTATACTAGTGCGCAAAACTTGACGAATAAACCACGGGCGACGCCCGTGAACCTGGGGGTCAGGTCTACATACATTTACTGTAATTCGGCCTCCCTCAGTGCCCGGGATATAGTCATAATAGGTCCTGACTGGTTTCAAGTGAAAATAACCCTTTGAAAAGCAGTTTTTTCCCAATTTTTTTCACTCCCAACATATGTAGAAGGGATAAACTATTTTTGTGACCGTTTTTGGACTGTAAACACCTCGCGGTTCAGTTATTTTTTGCCGTAGAAAGATGACAAAGACGGATGAAAAAAATCGCCTTGTGGTCACGGTATACATTCAGTAGTTCAATGGCGAAAACGTTTCGTAAAACTTCAGTATCCACTCACCTGACTTAGGGACATCCCTGGACTTCAACAACGAACATCACCTCAACAGGACTAGGAATATCTGCTTGTATAATTGCGGTGCAGGCCTTGTCTTGAAGAAGTAGCATCCCTTGACCCCTTGACCTGAACTCAATAGAAACGCGAGTTAACAGTGGATTCCGAAGGGTGACTCTATCTTCTTCCACGGCATATATTGCAACTAAAACTAGCCGTATCCCCTAGCCTGAGCCAAGAACACCCCCTGGCGACCACCAGGAGATAGTTTTCCTTCAGCGAAACCGGCGCGCCCTGTCAGTTCTCACCAAAGAACACACAGAAAAGGACATCTTTCAAACATAAAAAAAACATAAATATGCGCAAAATGTTGCCCGACAAAACCTCGTTGTTGTCCCGTAAAGTCAGAGACAATCGCTCATCAAGATCCTTATATATAATGTAGAAGGGTTGTACTTGATGGATAATGCACCAAATCTGACAATTACAGCGCAGAAAACGGAAAATTTTGACTTTAAAACCAGCTATACTAGTGCGCAAAACTTGACGAATAAACCACGGGCGACGCCCGTGAACCTGGGGGTCAGGTCTACATACATTTACTGTAATTCGGCCTCCCTCAGTGCCCGGGATATAGTCATAATAGGTCCTGACTGGTTTCAAGTGAAAATAACCCTTTGAAAAGCAGTTTTTTCCCAATTTTTTTCACTCCCAACATATGTAGAAGGGATAAACTATTTTTGTGACCGTTTTTGGACTGTAAACACCTCGCGGTTCAGTTATTTTTTGCCGTAGAAAGATGACAAAGACGGATGAAAAAAATCGCCTTGTGGTCACGGTATACATTCAGTAGTTCAATGGCGAAAACGTTTCGTAAAACTTCAGTATCCACTCACCTGACTTAGGGACATCCCTGGACTTCAACAACGAACATCACCTCAACAGGACTAGGAATATCTGCTTGTATAATTGCGGTGCAGGCCTTGTCTTGAAGAAGTAGCATCCCTTGACCCCTTGACCTGAACTCAATAGAAACGCGAGTTAACAGTGGATTCCGAAGGGTGACTCTATCTTCTTCCACGGCATATATTGCAACTAAAACTAGCCGTATCCCCTAGCCTGAGCCAAGAACACCCCCTGGCGACCACCAGGAGATAGTTTTCCTTCAGCGAAACCGGCGCGCCCTGTCAGTTCTCACCAAAGAACACACAGAAAAGGACATCTTTCAAACATAAAAAAAACATAAATATGCGCAAAATGTTGCCCGACAAAACCTCGTTGTTGTCCCGTAAAGTCAGAGACAATCGCTCATCAAGATCCTTATATATAATGTAGAAGGGTTGTACTTGATGGATAATGCACCAAATCTGACAATTACAGCGCAGAGAAACGGAAAATTTTGACTTTAAAACCAGCTATACTAGTGCGCAAAACTTGACGAATAAACCACGGGCGACGCCCGTGAACCTGGGGGTCAGGTCTACATACATTTACTGTAATTCGGCCTCCCTCAGTGCCCGGGATATAGTCATAATAGGTCCTGACTGGTTTCAAGTGAAAATAACCCTTTGAAAAGCAGTTTTTTCCCAATTTTTTTCACTCCCAACATATGTAGAAGGGATAAACTATTTTTGTGACCGTTTTTGGACTGTAAACACCTCGCGGTTCAGTTATTTTTTGCCGTAGAAAGATGACAAAGACGGATGAAAAAAATCGCCTTGTGGTCACGGTATACATTCAGTAGTTCAATGGCGAAAACGTTTCGTAAAACTTCAGTATCCACTCACCTGACTTAGGGACATCCCTGGACTTCAACAACGAACATCACCTCAACAGGACTAGGAATATCTGCTTGTATAATTGCGGTGCAGGCCTTGTCTTGAAGAAGTAGCATCCCTTGACCCCTTGACCTGAACTCAATAGAAACGCGAGTTAACAGTGGATTCCGAAGGGTGACTCTATCTTCTTCCACGGCATATATTGCAACTAAAACTAGCCGTATCCCCTAGCCTGAGCCAAGAACACCCCCTGGCGACCACCAGGAGATAGTTTTCCTTCAGCGAAACCGGCGCGCCCTGTCAGTTCTCACCAAAGAACACACAGAAAAGGACATCTTTCAAACATAAAAAAAACATAAATATGCGCAAAATGTTGCCCGACAAAACCTCGTTGTTGTCCCGTAAAGTCAGAGACAATCGCTCATCAAGATCCTTATATATAATGTAGAAGGGTTGTACTTGATGGATAATGCACCAAATCTGACAATTACAGCGCAGAAAACGGAAAATTTTGACTTTAAAACCAGCTATACTAGTGCGCAAAACTTGACGAATAAACCACGGGCGACGCCCGTGAACCTGGGGGTCAGGTCTACATACATTTACTGTAATTCGGCCTCCCTCAGTGCCCGGGATATAGTCATAATAGGTCCTGACTGGTTTCAAGTGAAAATAACCCTTTGAAAAGCAGTTTTTTCCCAATTTTTTTCACTCCCAACATATGTAGAAGGGATAAACTATTTTTGTGACCGTTTTTGGACTGTAAACACCTCGCGGTTCAGTTATTTTTTGCCGTAGAAAGATGACAAAGACGGATGAAAAAAATCGCCTTGTGGTCACGGTATACATTCAGTAGTTCAATGGCGAAAACGTTTCGTAAAACTTCAGTATCCACTCACCTGACTTAGGGACATCCCTGGACTTCAACAACGAACATCACCTCAACAGGACTAGGAATATCTGCTTGTATAATTGCGGTGCAGGCCTTGTCTTGAAGAAGTAGCATCCCTTGACCCCTTGACCTGAACTCAATAGAAACGCGAGTTAACAGTGGATTCCGAAGGGTGACTCTATCTTCTTCCACGGCATATATTGCAACTAAAACTAGCCGTATCCCCTAGCCTGAGCCAAGAACACCCCCTGGCGACCACCAGGAGATAGTTTTCCTTCAGCGAAACCGGCGCGCCCTGTCAGTTCTCACCAAAGAACACACAGAAAAGGACATCTTTCAAACATAAAAAAAACATAAATATGCGCAAAATGTTGCCCGACAAAACCTCGTTGTTGTCCCGTAAAGTCAGAGACAATCGCTCATCAAGATCCTTATATATAATGTAGAAGGGTTGTACTTGATGGATAATGCACCAAATCTGACAATTACAGCGCAGAAAACGGAAAATTTTGACTTTAAAACCAGCTATACTAGTGCGCAAAACTTGACGAATAAACCACGGGCGACGCCCGTGAACCTGGGGGTCAGGTCTACATACATTTACTGTAATTCGGCCTCCCTCAGTGCCCGGGATATAGT
>JALHLI010000148.1:0-2500 GCA_023349425.1 Anthopleura sola | reverse complement strand
TAGGGTTAGGGTTAGGGTTAGGGTTAGGGTTAGAATTGGGGGTTCGGTCTTATAAGGTCCGCAGGTCGAAACCACGACCAGAATCGGGTGCAGAGCGTCGAGGAGAACTCCAAAATGGGTTTGGGGGTCAGGATTGCAACAGGGGAGAGGCGTGAGAACGACTTCAAGGTTAGGGTTAGAGTTAGGGTTAGGGTTAGGGTTAGAATTGGGGGTTCGGTCTTATAAGGTCCGCAGGTCGAAACCACGACCAGAATCGGGTGCAGAGCGTGGAGGAGAACTCGAAAATGGGTTTGGGGGTCAGGATTGCAACAGGGGAGAGGCGTGAGAACGACTTCAAGGTTAGAGTTAGGGTTAGGGTTAGGGTTAGAATTGGGGGTTCGGTCTTATAAGGTCCGCAGGTCGAAACCACGACCAGAATCGGGTGCAGAGCGTGGAGGAGAACTCGAAAATGGGTTTGGGGGTCAACAGGGGAGAGGCGTGAAAAAGGATTTCAAAGTTAAGTGTTAGGGTTAGAATTAGGATTTGAATTAGGGTTAGGGTTAAAGTTTATAGGGAGGGGGTGGGTTGGGGTTAAGTTGAATAGGGAGGGGGTGGGTTGGGGTTAAGGTGAATAGGGAGGGGGTGGGTTGGGGTTAAGTTGAATAGGGAGGGGGTGGGTTGGGGTTAAGGTGAATAGGGAGGGGGTGGGTTGGGGTTAGGGTTAAAATGAATAGGGAGGGGGTGGGTTAGGGTTAGGGTTAAAGTGAATAGGGAGGGGGTGGGTTGGGGTTAAAGTGAATAGGGAGGGGGTGGGTTGGGGTTAGGGTTAGGGTTAGATAGGGAGGGGGTGGGTTGGGGTTAAGGTGAATAGGGAGGGGGTGGGTTGGGGTTAGGGTTAAAATGAATAGGGAGGGGGTGGGTTAGGGTTAGGGTTAAAGTGAATAGGGAGGGGGTGGGTTGGGGTTAAAGTGAATAGGGAGGGGGTGGGTTGGGGTTAGGGTTAGGGTTAGATAGGGAGGGGGTGGGTTGGGGTTAAGGTGTATAGGGAGGGGGAGGGTCCGAAATTCGATCGAGAGCCATTTTGCTGGATTTTGATGTGGTTTTTAATTTTGTCATTTTGAGATCAAAGAGGCCGCCAGAAGACCCGAGAAAGATAATTAGATGCGTATGAATGTGGGGCTTGTGAAAGCCTAGCAAATGACGGCATAGCGGCCGCATTGGGTCACCTCGAAGCGCAAGCGCGAATTGCTTTCGAGGGATTCGAAGCGGGTTGCGAATCGACAGTTGCGAAAAGGCACTGCGCGTTCACGAAAGTGGTTGCGCCGACCTGGCCGTTGGCAAGAGTGTGAGTGTGTGTGTTGGAGAGGCGCCGTTTTTACGAACGAATGCCTCGCCGAAGAACGCACCGCGGGTAGCCCGTCTTAGAGGACATTAATAAGCCTCTTGGATCGTGAGCATGCCCGCGTTGCGTTCTGGGAGACGCGTCGAAAGACGTGGCAAAAAAGTGGTGCGGTGCGGCGCGACGTTGGCGACTGCATCTCACGATGCGGAAGCGGATGTGGCGCGGCGCCGCCCCCCCTCAAAAGATGCACGTGAATCGCTCGGAGCCGCCCCGGCGGCGGCTTCCAACGAGTCTCGGTGTAGTTATCTGGTTGATCCTGCCAGTAGTCATATGCTTGTCTCAAAGATTAAGCCATGCATGTCTAAGTATAAGCACTTGTACTGTGAAACTGCGAATGGCTCATTAAATCAGTTATCGTTTATTTGATTGTACGTTTACTACTTGGATAACCGTGGTAATTCTAGAGCTAATACATGCGAAAAGTCCCGACTGTTCGGAAGGGATGTATTTATTAGATTCAAAACCAATGCGGGTTCTGCCCGGTCGTTTGGTGATTCATAGTAACTTTACGAATCGCATGGCCTTGCGCTGGCGATGTTTCATTCAAATTTCTGCCCTATCAACTGTCGATGGTAAGGTATTGGCTTACCATGGTTACAACGGGTGACGGAGAATTAGGGTTCGATTCCGGAGAGGGAGCCTGAGAAACGGCTACCACATCCAAGGAAGGCAGCAGGCGCGCAAATTACCCAATCCTGACTCAGGGAGGTAGTGACAAGAAATAACAATACAGGGCTTTTCTAAGTCTTGTAATTGGAATGAGTACAACTTAAATCCTTTAACGAGGATCCATTGGAGGGCAAGTCTGGTGCCAGCAGCCGCGGTAATTCCAGCTCCAATAGCGTATATTAAAGTTGTTGCAGTTAAAAAGCTCGTAGTTGGATTTCGGGGTGGCACGGCCGGTCCGCCGCAAGGTGTGTCACTGGCCGGGCCGCTCTTCTTCGCAAAGACTGCGTGTGCTCTTGACTGAGTGTGCGTAGGACTTGTGACGTTTACTTTGAAAAAATTAGAGTGTTCAAAGCAGGCCAGCGCTTGAATACATAAGCATGGAATAATGGAATAGGACTTTGGTTCTATTTTGTTGGTTTCTGGAACCGAAGTAATGATTAAGAGGGACAG
>JALHLI010000147.1:37500-45535 GCA_023349425.1 Anthopleura sola | reverse complement strand
GTTTCATTCCAGGAGAAGGCAAAATGACACCACACATTTTTGGGGCATCTACAAAAAATAGAAGTTTTCATCGTCAGACATACGATAAGATCAGGCTGGCCGTCTAACTAGGACGTTGAATGATAATTGTCAATCTGCTAAATGAAGCTCATGAATCTCATTTATAGCCTACACTGACACGAGGCAAACACTGCCCGTCATGTGCTATTAACCAGATGGTATTTTATTGCTTGGTGTGAATCAGTTGAATGAATCTCATGAATCCCATTACTCGCCCAGAATGACTTGGAACACTGCCCTCCATGCTCAACTATATATTTATACAGATATATTTATCGATAACTTTCGTTCAAACTCATAAGAATTCATAACAGGAACCTACTTTTCAACTGATACAAATGTTATGAAACAATGGGCGAAAACGACATGGACATGCAGTTAGTAAGTCTATAATGCAATAACAATAGAGATCCCATGTTCTTCAATCCAAGATAATGAATAGATAGGTGTCAATATAATTAAGTGAATCTCATGAATCTCATTTCACTCAAGATGGTAAAAAATTCCTCACGTGACCAGAAATGACGTCAATATTTGATAATAATAACCTATTTCACAATGATTTAAAAGTGTAGATCCCGGATGGAGTGTCCACACAATACTACATAATGCAATGAATATCATGTTTACTTACGTGCAGATTTGACTTTGTTTTAGCTGATATGGTGAATAGGTGTTGGTTTTTGTAGCAATACATCCTTTCAAGGTAATAAAGACCTGTAGGTACATTTCACTCGATGAGCCAGTGAATGGAGTGGGATAAGATGCAGAAGGGTCGAGACGTTTCAGCCATAAAGCGATTGTGAATCCCTTGAGATTGAGAGGGACAGCAGGGACCTCAGCAAACCCACCATTTCCACTGAAGTACAGAGTATTCTCTCCGTCATCTGACTGATATCTCACACCACCTGGCGTACCACCAAAGCTTTGTTAAGATAAATAAAATGATTTGATATGAGATTAAAATTTTGAACGTTTTAGAATTTTAATGCAAAGTCGTAGCGCGACCCTTGTGTTTAATGCAGTTAACATTTGTGCGTTTCTTTCTTTTGTCAAGCTAGAAATCCGTGAGTGTATATGTGCCACATAAAATGTGGTAAACCTGTATCAAATATTAAAATAAAATACAAACAAACAAACAAACAAACAAACAAACAAACAAACAAACAAACAAACAAACAAACAAACAAACAAACAAACAAACAAACAAACAAACAAACAAACAAACAAACAAACAAACAAACAAACAAACAAACAAACAAACAAACAAACAAACAAACAAACAAACAAACAAACAAACAAACAAACAAACAAACAAACAAACAAACAAATAAACGAACAAACAAACAAACAAACAAACAAACAAACAAATAAACGAACAAACAAACAAACAAACAAACAAACAAACAAACAAACAAACAAACAAACAAACAAACAAACAAACAAACAAACAAACAAACAAACAAACAAACAAATAAACGAACAAATAAACGAACAAATAAACGAACAAACAAACAACCAAACAAACAAACAAACAAACAAACAAACAAACAAACAAACAAATAAACGAACAAATAAACGAACAAATAAACGAACAAACAAACAAACAAACAAACAAACAAACAAACAAACAAACAAACAAACAAACAAACAAACAAACAAACAAACAAACAAACAAACAAACAAACAAACAAACAAACAAACAAACAAACAAACAAACAAACAAACAAACAAACAAACAAACAAACAAACAAACAAACAAACAAACAAACAAACAAACAAACAAACAAACAAACAAATAAACGAACAAATAAACGAACAAATAAACGAACAAATAAACGAACAAACAAACAAACAAACAAACAAACAAACAAACAAACAAACAAACAAACAAACAAACAAACAAATAAACGAACAAACAAACAAACAAACAAACGAACAAACAAACAAACAAACAAACAAATAAACTAACAAATAAACGAACAAATAAACGAACAAACAAACAAACAAACAAACAAACAAACAAACAAACAAACAAACAAACAAACAAACAAACAAACAAACAAACAAATAAACGAACAAATAAACGAACAAATAAACGAACAAACAAACAAACAAACAAACAAACAAACAAACAAACAAACAAACAAACAAACAAACAAACAAACAAACAAATAAACGAACAAATAAACGAACAAACAAACAAACAAACAAACAAACAAACAAACAAACAAACAAACAAACAAACAAACAAACAAACAAACAAACAAACAAACAAACAAACAAACAAACAAACAAACAAACAAACGAACGAACAAACAAACAAACAAACAAACAAACAAACAAACAAACAAACAGACAGACAGACGGACAGACAGACAGACAGACAGACAGACGGACAGACAGACAGACAGAGAAACAAACAAACAAACAAACAAACAAACAGACAGACAGACAGACAGACAGACAGACAGACGGACGGACAGACAGACAGACAGACAGACAGACAGACAGACAGACAGACAGACAGACAAACAAACGAACAAACGAAACCCGTGCCAATAAAGGAAGGATCGTTTACAAGATCTAAAAGTAGTAAATTGTCGTATTTTGCGGCCGCAACGAGACTAAATTGATAATATTACCATGAAGATTAATAAGAAGGAAAGAAAAACCATTTAAAAACATTAATGCATCTGATGTGCAACTATCAGAATTAACAAAAACCAGAAAGAAAGAAGTTTCAACAGCTTTTTTGAGTAAATGTCATGAGGTCTTTTAGTAAGTTCATATATTGTTTGTCACTGAAACGTTTTATTCTTGCATACGCCAAGTCCCAAATTGCGCACGGCCGGAATGGCCAAATGTTACCGAAAATTTATGCGTTAAACTTAATGCGACTGAAAGTGCGGTGAAGTCGGGTATCATTCCCGGTAACATTTGGCCTATCCCCTCCTAACTATGTACATGTTTTGTATTTTTCACCGAATGTTTTTCGTGATATTTGGCTGCATTGAAATTTCGCGCATATCCTGGGCTTGCTTTTCGAACATTAATTTTCTCTTAAGTTTCAAATTAAAGGTAATTTATTTGAGAATCGATTCCTGTGGCTAAGTTTTCCAATAAGATAATCAAAATCATATAGCAATTTACGTCCTCCTGAAAGCATTTTTTCAATCCATATCGAATTTGAATAGAAAAAAGTTCACTCACTGAAGCTAATGACGTCACAGCCCGCTTACTATACGCTTGGGCTACCTGTGATTCAATATTCCCTTCCAACCTTAACCCAACCTTATTTATAGCACATGCACAACAACTGCACGGCAATTTATATAATTCTTACCTCACTCCTGGTTCGTGTCCGTTGAACTTCCAGTGAACATCAGGGAAAATTATTTCTGTTGAAAAGCGAACAACAGACTCAATTAGAGATTCGATTCAGGTCATTCACGTGTGACCAAAAAACAATTAATTCCACTGAACATTATCAATATACACTCTTTAGCTTTGTCGTAATGATTTTCCATTTCACACCACGTGTTGTATTCCCTTGAGAATAAGATTCTTTGTTTGAGTTGTATCCATAGTCATGTGTCTTCTCGTGTGCAACCATTAAACAAAGAAATGATACTCTATAGAATGACACGTGGTCTGAAATGGGAAAACATTACTCCCAAAATAAAGAGATATATTCCCAGCAAAAGCGTAATATCCATTAAGCTATTACGTTACCTTTTTCTCCAGTCAAATTCAATCCTTTTACAAACACATCGTAGACGAAGTCATTTTCGTGTGAGCTTGTTATGGACACAATATCTCCTCCAAGCGACTGACAAAAGATACGAGCATTGGTCCAGTTTTTCATCTGCTGGAAGAGTTTGATGGCTGCTTTACCATATCGAAACCATCCATCACCCAAATCTACAAACACAGAATTAGTATTACTATAGAATAGAGGAGAGTCAAGTCAAAAGATCAAATGAATCAGACTTCATAAATACCTTCCTTTCTTTTACATTGGTACGTCCTGCAGTACTGATCATCAACTGCCTGAAAAACACAAGTATTCTTATTAGAACATGCAATACTTGATTTGTAGGATGGGTCAATCTCCTACCCTCACCCCGCGTATAGTACCAGTCCCACTCACCTCCATTTCATGGTACTGGGATCCCTGTCTAGATACCAGTCCTACTCACCTCAATTTAATGGTACTAGGATCCCTGTCTAGATACCAGTCCTACTCACCTCAATTTAATGGTACTAGGATCCCTGTCTAGATACCAGTCCTACTCACCCCCATTTAATGGTACTGGGATCCCTGTCTAGATACCAGTCCTACTCACCTCCATTTCATGGTACTGGGATCCCTGTCTAGATACCAGTCCTACTCACCTCCATTCAATGGTACTGGGATCCCTGTCTAGATACCAGTCCTACTCACCTCCATTTAATGGTAATAAGATCCCTGTCTAGATACCAATCCTACTCACCCCCATTTCTTGATACTGGGATCCCTGTCTAGATACCAGATTTCCAGGATTGGCTCTTTTGCTGGAATTGTTCAAATCACATTCAACTGTTCCGTGATTGGTGGGACGTACGTTGATTGACATGCACCTTGACAACCAAACACAGTCTCTCCAGCATAGACTTATGAAACTGTGGAGTACAGTCTTGATCACGTGACCTTGTAGTGTTTGATTTTGGCTTGGAACAAACTTGTAGATTTCACAGGAATTGCTCGTTGACAGATAGAGAGTAAACAACAGGAATACGAATAGGAAGACTAGTCTTGTAGGGTCCATACTGAAATGAATGTTACATGAATTTTTTGTATATTTATAAGTTTTCTATTTCATAAAAGAAAGTAATAAGAAAATTAAATTACAAAAATTGAAAAACTAAGTTGACATTTGAGATTGAGGGGTAAAATAACTTTCGTTTTCTAGTAAGCCCCCAGCCTTTTTATGTTGCTATGAAATAAACAGTAGAAGGTAATGATACAAAAAAAAAAAAAAAAAAAAAAAAAACGCATTCTTGAGAAAACTGAGGATGTCCCATTACGATCCCCAGTAATTGGATAGTTTCTCTCAGCCAATCCAAACTCGAGTTTAACAATAGCAATTACCCTTCAACCAATCAGCGCGCAGCTTAAGCTTGTCGGCTTTATTTACTTTATCCTGGATTCAAGATGGCGGATCGAGGAAGAAGAAAATTGTTCTTTGTCCTTAACGATGTTTTAGTCAAGAATTATGAAAATTTCCTTAACAAGGAACTGCAAGAAGCTTTTTACTAGACTCTCAGAAGTATCTTCAGAATATTATATTTGAACTATTTTCTAACTTTTTTTCGTGTGTTTTTATGATCGTGAGATTGTCATGATATGATTAATTAGAGAGACTATATGCTTGTCTAATTTGGAAAAAATTGATTTGGAATTGGAATTTGCCTATTTCATCCAATCATTTCCAAGTCTCACGGACAGCATGTAGTCCTATTATAATTACCTATACTAAGAGGTTCTTTAAAGGTTTAGCACTTTCGGTTTCCTTTCCATAAGGTGTGGTAAAGAAAATTAGTCTAATAATGTGATTCTGTTTAACCTGAACTTTTCGAAAGTGGGTTTTAAGTGTACTGCCCCACGGTATAAGTGCGCATGCGTACGACATGTACGGAAAAAATAAATTGTAATTGAGTTGTTTTAATTTTTTTATAGAGAGGTAGTGTCTCAGTTTAGATATTACTCAAGTATTGTGCGATATTTGGACACAAATGTAAGACATGTGATATTTCCATGACATGGAGTCATCTATCGTTACACCTAAATATTTGATGTGGTTTTTCCTTTCTAACGAGTGACATGTACGGTCTATACTTCTAAATTTGATATCTAAAGAGGTATCTTTTTTCTTTGCGGATTTTACTATCATAAAATTGGTCTCAGATTAGCTTATGGATAGCTTGTTTGTGTCACATCACTCCTTAACTTTTTCTACTAGTGATTTCAGGTCACTATAATAAACGTACTGGTTCTAGAATATATTTTAATGAGAGTAAGCAAATAAGGTTAATGCATGCACTCACCTAAAGGCTGTGTGTTACAAGAATTTTCAAAACATCACTCGTATCTATTAATTATGAATTGTATTCGAGATCGTGTGAATTCCAAATACAACAGGCAGCCACACACAATTTATATCACAAGTAATCTTCTACGAAGTTTCAACGATCTTTTTTTAGAGAGTTTTAATATATTTTTCTCAATATATTCAGTAAAAAGTTTTAACTAAACAAAATCCACAATTCTGTAATTTCTGAAGTTTGTCAACAAGCTAAGGGTTTTGCTACGATCTATTCTTCATATACATCGGAAATAATAGGACGATTTCACGAACTGCGAATAATATCTTATGCTAATGCGCTGAAAACGTGACCATGAAACGATAAGCATGCTGTGAACACGCAGACAAGCTGAATAGAGCTTCAAAAATCGGTATTGATTTGTTATAATTGAATCACTAGCTCACCGAACAAACTCCCTCCATTGCCTAGTCCGTACGTTTTACATTAATATAGCTGTGTTGACTTTTCCCTGAAAGCTAGATAACGCAGACTGTATTCTTTCTTTGGTTATTGAAAAATAACTAATAACGAAAATCGAGCGGGCAGAGGGAGTTAATGTTAAAGTTCAGTTGCAAGTTGTTGAAATTTTGGACGACGCTCATTTCATGACTCACATTATCACAAGAGAAATAAAATCTAACATTCTCAACATTTTGATTAATAATAACCATTTTGTTTCAATTTGATTTTGATTTGATGTATAGCTTTAGACACTCAGTTTAGTTTAACAAATATATTTCGCTCTGGTCGAGTCACTGACGAGGCTCGACCAGAGCGAAATATATTTTTTAAACTAAACTAGAGTGTCTAAAGCTATACATCAAATCAAAATCAAATTGAAACAAAATGGTTATTATTTCAAAAGCTTTTCTGGTATCAGCATATTGAATTAGTAAAACATTTTGATTAATGTTTTCAACTAATTGCCCATAGGATATATATCATGCGTAATCACATACCTGCTTTTAGGAACAGATTTCTTTTGTTGAGATAAGTACTCACTTTCTTTCCCTCAGTCGGTGTACTATGTATTTACTCTGATCGAAGAATCGACGGATCAAGAAATATTGAACTTAAAACGACAAATGTTCATCAATAAGGAACTTTCACCATGCAAAGAAAATCAGCCACTGATTATTATTATTTTAACTCGACTATATCTAGAAACATCTTGAGATTGTTCAGCCAATCAGATTTCACTATTTCCCTAGCAACACACAATAAACAGATGCTCGTTTTGTTGGAAAACAGCAAGAAACATGTATGTTTACGTTGGCTGATAAAGTGATAATAAACTTGAGTTAACCGAAAATATTTTTAAATGTTTTAATGTTTTGATCCCAATAGTAATTTAGTGCAAAAGATCTATTCAAAAAAAACTTTGACTCTGTAAAATTAAATCGTATTTTTGAACAGCTTTGAGAAAATAGTCCAAAAATTTGTAATAAATTAAAAAAAAAAAGATGAAAAAGAATAAAACATTCTTAATTAAATTGAACTAAAAAACCTAGCTATTTATTTTTTACGACGTTTTTCGAAAGCTTTGTTAAAAACATCCAAGCTCACACTGACGGGTCTATGTTGATATCGAGATTTAGAATCACGTTTTCTAGTCAATCAGAGTGCAAGTTATATCGTCCTTAATTTATGTGTGTCACTTTTCATTGCTCCTGAAATAAAAAACGTTCGATTTTCTACTAAATATTCGTTTGATATCCTCTCATCTACTATTCCTTCTTTACCAGGCAGGTGTTTCCATGAGAAGTTGTGCTGGTCTCTCACAGATGAATGGCTTCTTTTCCTTGCAGGTGCTTCTATGAGAGTTTCAGCTTCATTGTACTGATCT
>JALHLI010000147.1:27500-32500 GCA_023349425.1 Anthopleura sola | reverse complement strand
ACCAGTCCTACTCACCCCCATTTCTTGGTACTAGGATCCCTGTCTAGATACCAGTCCTACTCACCCCCATTTAATGGTAATAGGATCCCTGTCTAGATACCAATCCTACTCACCCCCATTTCTTGATAATGGGATCCCTGTCTAGATACCAGATTTCCAGGATTGGCTCTTTTGCTGGAATTGTTCAAATCACATTCAACTGTTCCGTGATTGGTGGGACGTACGTTGATTGACATGCACCTTGACAACCAAACACAGTCTCTCCAGCATAGACTTATGAAACTGTGGAGTACAGTCTTGATCACGTGACCTTGTAGTGTTTGATTTGGGCTTGGAACAAACTTGTAGATTTCACAGGAATTGCTCGTTGACAGATAGAGAGTAAACAACAGGAATACGAATATGAAGACTAGTCTTGTAGGGTCCATACTGAAATGAATGTTACATGAATTTTTTGTATATTTATAAGTTTTCTATTTCATAAAAGAAAGTAATAAGAAAATTAAATTACAAAAATTGAAAAACTAAGTTGATATTTGAGATTGAGGGCTAAATTCACTTTCGTTTTCTAGTAAGCCCCAAGCCTTTTTATGTTGCTATGAAATAAACAGTAGAAGGTAATGATACAAAACACACACACACACACACACACGCACCGCACACGCACACGCACACGCACACGCACACATACACATACACACAAACACACACACACACACACGCACACACACACACACACACGTATACAAACGTAAAGGAAAAAGAGAGAAAAAATATAATAAGTTTTATATGAAGAGAATTAAATATTGAATTGAGATATTATAAGCAGTAAGTTATGAACATTGCTGGCATATTTAAACATGTTGTCAGCCGGCCCTTAGTAACTTTCCGCGATGCCACATATGCATGAATTTCAAAACATGCAAGCAATATATGTTGTAAACAGATAATATATTTAACTATATCATCACTCTACAGTCCCATATAAGCAACTATCGTATTATTTTCAAATTTTCATCCTGTCGAAATTAAAGATTAATTTGGATCGTTTTCGTTCGCATTTTTCTTGAGAAAACTGAGGATGTCCAATTACGATCCCCAGTAATTGGATAGTTTCTCTCAGCCAATCCAAACTCGAGTTAAACAATAGCAATTACCTTTCAACCAATCAGCTCGCAGCTTAAGCTTGTCGGCTTTATTTACTTTATCCTGGATTCAAGATGGCGGATCGAGGAAGAAGAAAATTGTTCTTTGTCCTTAACGATGTTTTAGTCAAGAATTATGAAAATTTCCTTAACAAGGAACTGCAAGAAGCTTTTTACTAGACTCCCAAATGTATCTTCAGAAAATTATATTTGAACTATTTTCTAACTTTTTTTCGTGTGTTTTTATGATCGTGAGATTGTCATGATATGATTAATTAGAGGGACTATATGCTTGTCTAATTTTGAAAAAATTGATTTGCAATTGGAATTTGCCTATTTCATCCAATCATTTCCAAGTCTGACAGCATGTAGTCCTATTATAATTACCTATACTAAGAGGTTCTTTAAAGGTTTAGCACTTTCGGTTTCCTTTCCATAAGGTGTGGTAAAGAAAATTAGTCTAATAATGTGATTCTGTTTAACCTGAACTTTTCGAAAGTGGGTTTTAAGTGTACTGCCCCACGGTATAAGTGCGCATGCGTACGACATGTACGGAAAAAAATAAATTGTAATTGAGTTGTTTTAATTTTTTTATAGAGAGGTAGTGTCTCAGTTTAGATATTACTCAAGTATTGTGCGATATTTGGGCACAAATGTAAGACATGTGATATTTCCATGACATGGAGTCATCTATCGTTACACCTAAATATTTGATGTGGTTTTTAATTTCCTTTCTAACGAGTGACATGTACGGTCTATATTTCTAAATTTGATATCTAAAGAGGCATCTTTTTTCTTTGCGGATTTTATGGATAGCTTGTTTGTGTCACATCACTCCTTAACTTTTTCTACTAGTGATTTCAGGTCACTATAATAAACGTACTGGTTCTAGAATATCTTTTCATGAGAGTAAGCAAATAAGGTTAATGCATGCACTCACCTAAAGGCTGTGTGTTACAAGAATTTTCAAAACATCACTCGTATCTATTAATTATGAATTGTATTCGAGATCGTGTGAATTCCAAATACAACAGGCAGCCACACACAATTTGTATCACAAGTAATCTTCTACGAAGTTTCAACGATCTTTTAATTTTTAGAGAGTTTTAATATATTTTTCTCAATATATTCAGTAAAAAGTTTTAACTAAACAAAATCCACAATTCTGTAATTTCTGAAGTTTGTCAACAAGCTAAGGGTTTTGCTACGATCTATTCTTCATATACATCGGAAATAATAGGACGATTTTACGAACTGCGAATAATATCTATCTTATGCTAATGCACTGAAAACGTGTCCATGAAACGATAAGCATGCTGTGAACACGCAGACAAGCTGAATAGAGCTTCAAAAATCGGTATTGATTTGTTATAATTGAATCACTAGCTCACCGAACAAACTCCCTCCATTGCCTAGTCCGTACGTTTTACATTAATATAGCTGTGTTGACTTTTCCCTGAAAGCTAGATAACGCAGACTGTATTCTTTCTTTGGTTATTGAAAAATAACTAATAACGAAAATCGAGCGGGCAGAGGGAGTTAATGTTAAAGTTCAGTTGCAAGTTGTTGAAATTTTGGACGACGCTCATTTCATGACTCACATTATCACAAGAGAAATAAAATCTAACATTCTGAACATTTTGATTAATAATAACCATTTTGTTTCAATTTGATTTTGATTTGATGTATAGCTTTAGACACTCAGTTTAGTTTAACAAATATATTTCGCTCTGGTCGAGTCACTGACGAGGCTCGACCAGAGCGAAATATATTTTTTAAACTAAACTAGAGTGTCTAAAGCTATACATCAAATCAAAATCAAATTGAAACAAAATGGTTATTATTTCAAAAGCTTTTCTGGTATCAGCATATTGAATTAGTAAAACATTTTGATTAATGTTTTCAACTAATTGCCCATAGAATATATATCATGCGTAATCACATACCTGCTTTTAGGAACAGATTTCTTTTGTTGAGATAAGTACTCACTTTCTTTCCCTCAGTCGGTGTACTATGTACTTTACTCTGATCGAAGAATCGACGGATCAAGAAATATTGAACTTAAAACGACAAATGTTCATCAATAAGGAACTTTCACCATGCAAAGAAAATCAGCCACTGATTATTATTATTTTAACTCGACTATATCTAGAAACATCTTGAGATTGTTCAGCCAATCAGATTTCACTATTTCCCTAGCAACACACAATAAACAGATGCTCGTTTTGTTGGAAAACAGCAAGAAACATGTATGTTTACGTTGGCTGATAAAGTGATAATAAACTTGAGTTAACCGAAAATATTTTTAAATGTTTTAATGTTTTGATCCCAATAGTAATTTAGTGCAAAAGATCTATTCAAAAAAAACTTTGACTCTGTAAAATTAAATCGTATTTTTGAACAGCTTTAAGAAAATAGTCCAAAAATTTGTAATAAATTAAAAAAAAAAAGATGAAAAAGAATAAAACATTCTTAATTAAATTGAACTAAAAAACCTAGCTATTTATTTTTTACGACGTTTTTTGAAAGCTTTGTTAAAAACATCCAAGCTCACACTGACGGGTCTATGTTTATATCGAGATTTAGAATCACATTTTCTAGTCAATCAGAGTGCAAGTTATATCGTCCTTAATTTATGTGTGTCACTCAGACTTTTCATTGCTCCTGAAATAAAAAACGTTCGATTTTCTACTAAATATTCGTTTGATATCCTCTCATCTACTATTCCTTCTTTACCAGGCAGGTGCTTCCATGAGAAGTTGTGCTGGTCTCTCACAGATGAATGGCTTCTTTTCCTTGCAGGTGCTTCTATGAGAGTTTCAGCTTCATTGTACTGATCTCTCACAGATGACGGAATGGCTTCTTTTCTAGGCAGTGCTTCTATCAGAGTTTGTGCTTTGTGGTGCTGGTCTCTCACAGATGACAGAATGCCTTCTTTTCCAGGCAGTGCTTCTATCAGAGTTTGTGCTTCATGGTGCTGGTCTCTCGCAGATGAATGGCTTCTTTTCCTGGCAATGCTTGTCCAACCATTTCCTGTTGCTTCTCATTGCAATGCACTCTCTATCAGAAATCGCCGGTTGGGGGTTGTAAGTAGTTGGCAGAGGTCTGAACTGACTGACAGGGGTGCCATCAGACCACTGGAAGGTGTTAGTGTTGGCTTGATCATTCAGACCAATCCATACTCCTTGTTCGTG
The DNA here is from genome assembly GCA_023349425.1 of Anthopleura sola. NCBI lineage: Eukaryota > Metazoa > Cnidaria > Anthozoa > Actiniaria > Actiniidae > Anthopleura > Anthopleura sola. Next base: position 28,161 of record JALHLI010000147.1, on the reverse strand, counting down.
CCAGTCTGGAATATTAACATAGAAATCATGTAAAGAGTTTGGATTAGAAGATTGTTTCTTGATGACATTAGATTTCGGTAACCCTTGTAGGAACAAAATTCAGCCAATCAGAGAGATTTTTAAATGAGAATCACTGAAACAATCACACGAGTCACTTACACATTGCAGTTTGCATTTCATGGAGGCTCAGCGACCTGTTGAACAGCATGAAGTGTTTAATGGAACCATGGAAATAATTGTAACTTTCTTGGGGTGTGTATATACCAAACACAAAACGAGTAGCCTCTTTCATCTTGAAATCCATGAGAATTTCCTGCCGGTCGGTGTTTCCGTTCAGCACGAGGCGATACAAACTTTCTGTTTCATTCCAGGAGAAGGCAAAATGACACCACACATTTTTGGGGCATCTACAAAAAATAAGAATTTCCATCGTCAGACATATGATAAGATCAGGCTGGCCGTCTAACTAGGACGTTGAATGATAATTGTCAATCTGCTAAATGAAGCTCATGAATCTCATTTATAGCCTACACTGACACGAGGCAAACACTGCCCGTCATGTTCTATTAACCAGATGGTATTTTATTGCTTGGTGTGAATCAGTTGAATGAATCTCATGAATCCCATTACTCGCCCTCCATGCTCAACTATATATTTATAC
>JALHLI010000147.1:0-25000 GCA_023349425.1 Anthopleura sola | reverse complement strand
GCAGTTAATGCTTAAATCGCACACTTTTTAACCAATCAAATTGCAGGATTTGCTAATGATTTTAAAATGGATATGATTAATTTGATTATTGTGGCTAAATTTTCCAATAAGGTAATCAAAATCATATAGCAATTTACGTCCTCCTGAAAACATATTTTCAAACCATATCGAATTTGAATAGAAAAAAGTTCACTCACTGAATCTAATGACGTCACAGCCCGCTTACTCTACGCTTGGGCTACCTGTGATTCAGTATTCCCTTCCAACCTTAACCCAATCTTATTCATAGCACATGCACAGCAACTGCACGGCAATTTATATAATTCTTACCTCACTCCTGGTTCATGTCCGTTGAATTTCCAGTGAACATCAGGGAAAATTATTTCTGTTGAAAAGCGAACAACAGACTCAATTAGAGATTCGATTCAGGTCATTCACGTGTGACCAAAAAACAATTAATTCCACTGAACATTATCAATATAGACTCTTTAGCTTTGTCGTAATGATTTTTCATTTCACACCACGTGTTGTATTCCCTTGAGAATAAGATTCTTTGTTTGAGTTGTATCCATAGTCATGTGTCTTCTCGTGTGCAACCATTAAACAAAGAAATGATACTCTATAGAATGACACGTGGTCTGAAATGGGAAAACATTACTCCCAAAGTAAAGAGATATATTCCCAGCAAAAGCGTAATATCCATTAAGTTATTACGTTACCTTTTTCTCCAGTCAAATTCAATCCTTTTACAAACACATCGTAGACGAAGTCGTTTTCGTGTGAGCTTGTTATGGACACAAGATCTCCTCCAAGCGACTGGCAAAAGATACGAGCATCGGTCCAGTTTTTCATCTGCTGGAAGAGTTTGAAGGCTGCTTTACCATATCGAAACCATCCATCACCTAAATCTACAAACACAGAATTAGTATTACTATAGAATAGAGGAGAGTCAAGTCAAAAGTCCAAATGAATCAGACTTCATAAATACCTTCCTTTCTTTTACATTGGTACGTCCTGCAGTACTGATCATCAACTGCCTGAAAAACACAAGTACTCTTATTAGAACAATACTCAATTTGTAGGATGGGTCAATCTCCTACCCTCACCCCGCGTATAGTACCAGTCCCACTCGCCTCCATTTCATGGTACTGGCGGATCCCTGTCTAGATACCAGTCCTACTCACCCCCATTTCTTGGTACTAGGATCCCTGTCTAGATACCAGTCCTACTCACCCCCATTTAATGGTAATAGGATCCCTGTCTAGATACCAATCCTACTCACCCCCATTTCTTGATAATGGGATCCCTGTCTAGATACCAGATTTCCAGGATTGGCTCTTTTGCTGGAATTGTTCAAATCACATTCAACTGTTCCGTGATTGGTGGGACGTACGTTGATTGACATGCACCTTGACAACCAAACACAGTCTCTCCAGCATAGACTTATGAAACTGTGGAGTACAGTCTTGATCACGTGACCTTGTAGTGTTTGATTTGGGCTTGGAACAAACTTGTAGATTTCACAGGAATTGCTCGTTGACAGATAGAGAGTAAACAACAGGAATACGAATATGAAGACTAGTCTTGTAGGGTCCATACTGAAATGAATGTTACATGAATTTTTTGTATATTTATAAGTTTTCTATTTCATAAAAGAAAGTAATAAGAAAATTAAATTACAAAAATTGAAAAACTAAGTTGATATTTGAGATTGAGGGCTAAATTAACTTTCGTTTTCTAGTAAGCCCCAAGCCTTTTTATGTTGCTATGAAATAAACAGTAGAAGGTAATGATACAAAACACACACACACACACACACACGCACCGCACACGCACACGCACACGCACACGCACACATACACATACACACAAACACACACACACACACACGCACACACACACACACACACGTATACAAACGTAAAGGAAAAAGAGAGAAAAAATATAATAAGTTTTATATGAAGAGAATTAAATATTGAATTGAGATATTATAAGCAGTAAGTTATGAACATTGCTGGCATATTTAAACATGTTGTCAGCCGGCCCTTAGTAACTTTCCGCGATGCCACATATGCATGAATTTCAAAACATGCAAGCAATATATGTTGTAAACAGATAATATATTTAACTATATCATCACTCTACAGTCCCATATAAGCAACTATCGTATTATTTTCAAATTTTCATCCTGTCGAAATTAAAGATTAATTTGGATCGTTTTCGTTCGCATTTTTCTTGAGAAAACTGAGGATGTCCAATTACGATCCCCAGTAATTGGATAGTTTCTCTCAGCCAATCCAAACTCGAGTTAAACAATAGCAATTACCTTTCAACCAATCAGCTCGCAGCTTAAGCTTGTCGGCTTTATTTACTTTATCCTGGATTCAAGATGGCGGATCGAGGAAGAAGAAAATTGTTCTTTGTCCTTAACGATGTTTTAGTCAAGAATTATGAAAATTTCCTTAACAAGGAACTGCAAGAAGCTTTTTACTAGACTCCCAAATGTATCTTCAGAAAATTATATTTGAACTATTTTCTAACTTTTTTTCGTGTGTTTTTATGATCGTGAGATTGTCATGATATGATTAATTAGAGGGACTATATGCTTGTCTAATTTTGAAAAAATTGATTTGCAATTGGAATTTGCCTATTTCATCCAATCATTTCCAAGTCTGACAGCATGTAGTCCTATTATAATTACCTATACTAAGAGGTTCTTTAAAGGTTTAGCACTTTCGGTTTCCTTTCCATAAGGTGTGGTAAAGAAAATTAGTCTAATAATGTGATTCTGTTTAACCTGAACTTTTCGAAAGTGGGTTTTAAGTGTACTGCCCCACGGTATAAGTGCGCATGCGTACGACATGTACGGAAAAAAATAAATTGTAATTGAGTTGTTTTAATTTTTTTATAGAGAGGTAGTGTCTCAGTTTAGATATTACTCAAGTATTGTGCGATATTTGGACACAAATGTAAGACATGTGATATTTCCATGACATGGAGTCATCTATCGTTACACCTAAATATTTGATGTGGTTTTTCCTTTCTAACGAGTGACATGTACGGTCTATACTTCTAAATTTGATATCTAAAGAGGCATCTTTTTTCTTTGCGGATTTTGCTATCATAAAATTGGTCTCAGATTAGCTTATGGATAGCTTGTTTGTGTCACATCACTCCTTAACTTTTTCTAGTTCTGAATTCACAGTTTCTACTAGTGATTTCAGGTCACTATAATAAACGTACTGGTTCTAGAATATCTTTTTAATGAGAGTAAGCAAATAAGGTTAATGCATGCACTCACCTAAAGGCTGTGTGTTACAAGAATTTTCAAAACATCACTCGTATCTATTAATTATGAATTGTATTCGAGATCGTGTGAATTCCAAATACAACAGGCAGCCACACACAATTTGTATCACAAGTAATCTTCTACGAAGTTTCAACGATCTTTTTTTAGAGAGTTTTAATATATTTTTCTCAATATATTTAGAAAATAGTTTTAACTAAACAAAATCCACAATTCTGTAATTTCTGAAGTTTGTCAACAAGCTAAGGGTTTTGCTACGATCTATTCTTCATATACATCGGAAATAATAGGACGATTTTACGAACTGCGAATAATATCTATCTTATGCTAATGCGCTGAAAACGTGTCCATGAAACGATAAGCATGCTGTGAACACGCAGACAAGCTGAATAGAGCTTTGATTTGTTATAATTGAATCACTAGCTCACCGAACAAACTCCCTCCATTGCCTAGTCCGTACGTTTTACATTAATATAGCTGTGTTGACTTTTCCCTGAAAGCTAGATAACGCAGACTGTATTCTTTCTTTGGTTATTGAAAAATAACTAATAACGAAAATCGAGCGGGCAGAGGGAGTTAATGTTAAAGTTCAGTTGCAAGTTGTTGAAATTTTGGACGACGCCCATTTCATGACTCACATTATCACAAGAGAAATAAAATCTAACATTCTCAACATTTTGATTAATAATAACCATTTTGTTTCAATTTGATTTTGATTTGATGTATAGCTTTAGACACTCAGTTTAGTTTAACAAATATATTTCGCTCTGGTCGAGTCACTGACGAGGCTCGACCAGAGCGAAATATATTTTTTAAACTAAACTAGAGTGTCTAAAGCTATACATCAAATCAAAATCAAATTGAACAAAATGGTTATTATTTCAAAAGCTTTTCTGGTATCAGCATATTGAATTAGTAAAACATTTTTATTAATGTTTTCAACTAATTGCCCATAGAATATATATCATGCGTAATCACATACCTGCTTTTAGGAACAGATTTCTTTTGTTGAGATAAGTACTCACTTTCTTTCCCTCAGTCGGTGTACTATGTACTTTACTCTGATCGAAGAATCGACGGATCAAGAAATATTGAACTTAAAACGACAAATGTTCATCAATAAGGAACTTTCACCATGCAAAGAAAATCAGCCACTGATTATTATTATTTTAACTCGACTATATCTAGAAACATCTTGAGATTGTTCAGCCAATCAGATTTCACTATTTCCCTAGCAACACACAATAAACAGATGCTCGTTTTGTTGGAAAACAGCAAGAAACATGTATGTTTACGTTGGCTGATAAAGTGATAATAAACTTGAGTTAACCGAAAATATTTTTAAATGTTTTAATGTTTTGATCCCAATAGTAATTTAGTGCAAAAGATATATTCAAAAAAAACTTTGACTCTGCAAAATTAAATCGTATTTTTGAACAGCTTTAAGAAAATAGTCCAAAAATTTGTAATAAATTAAAAAAAAAAAGATGAAAAAGAATAAAACATTCTTAATTAAATTGAACTAAAAAACCTAGCTATTTATTTTTTACGACGTTTTTCGAAAGCTTTGTTAAAAACATCCAAGCTCACACTGACGGGTCTATGTTTATATCGAGATTTAGAATCACGTTTTCTAGTCAATCAGAGTGCAAGTTATATCGTCCTTAATTTATGTGTGTCACTCAGACTTTTCATTGCTCCTGAAATAAAAAACGTTCGATTTTCTACTAAATATTCGTTTGATATCCTCTCATCTACTATTCCTTCTTTACCAGGCAGGTGCTTCCATGAGAAGTTGTGCTGGTCTCTCACAGATGAATGGCTTCTTTTCCTTGCAGGTGCTTCTATGAGAGTTTCAGCTTCATTGTACTGATCTCTCACAGATGACGGAATGGCTTCTTTTCTAGGCAGTGCTTCTATCAGAGTTTGTGCTTTGTGGTGCTGGTCTCTCACAGATGACAGAATGCCTTCTTTTCCAGGCAGTGCTTCTATCAGAGTTTGTGCTTCATGGTGCTGGTCTCTCGCAGATGAATGGCTTCTTTTCCTGGCAATGCTTGTCCAACCATTTCCTGTTGCTTCTCATTGCAATGCACTCTCTATCAGAAATCGCCGGTTGGGGGTTGTAAGTAGTTGGCAGAGGTCTGAACTGACTGACAGGGGTGCCATCAGACCACTGGAAGGTGTTAGTGTTGGCTTGATCATTCAGACCAATCCATACTCCTTGTTCGTGCCAGTCTGGAATATTAACATAGAAATCATGTAAAGAGTTTGGATTAGAAGATTGTTTCTTGATGACATTAGATTTCGGTAACCCTTGTAGGAACAAAATTCAGCCAATCAGAGAGATTTTTAAATGAGAATCACTGAAACAATCACACGAGTCACTTACACATTGCAGTTTGCATTTCATGGAGGCTCAGCGACCTGTTGAACAGCATGAAGTGTTTAATGGAACCATGGAAATAATTGTAACTTTCTTGGGGTGTGTATATACCAAACACAAAACGAGTAGCCTCTTTCATCTTGAAATCCATGAGAATTTCCTGCCGGTCGGTGTTTCCGTTCAGCACGAGGCGATACAAACTTTCTGTTTCATTCCAGGAGAAGGCAAAATGACACCACACATTTTTGGGGCATCTACAAAAAATAAGAATTTCCATCGTCAGACATATGATAAGATCAGGCTGGCCGTCTAACTAGGACGTTGAATGATAATTGTCAATCTGCTAAATGAAGCTCATGAATCTCATTTATAGCCTACACTGACACGAGGCAAACACTGCCCGTCATGTTCTATTAACCAGATGGTATTTTATTGCTTGGTGTGAATCAGTTGAATGAATCTCATGAATCCCATTACTCGCCCTCCATGCTCAACTATATATTTATGCAGATATATCTATCGATAACTTTCGTTCAAACTCATAAGAATTCATAACAGGAACCTACTTTTCAACTGATACAAATGTTATGAAACAATGGGCGAAAACGACGTGGACATGCAGTTAGTAAGTCTATAATGCAATAACAATAGAGATCCCATGTTCTTCAATCCAAGATGATGAATAGATAGGTGTCAATATAATTAAGTGAATCTCATGAATCTCATTTCAATCAAGATGGTAAAAAATTCCTCACGTGACCAGAAATGACGTCAATATTTGATAATAATAACCTATTTCACAATGATTTAAAAGTGTAGATCCCGGATGGAGTGTCCACACAATACTACATAATGCAATGAATATCATGTTTACTTACGTGCAGATTTCAACTTGTTTTAGCTGATATGGTGAATAGGTGTAGGTTTTTGTAGTAATACATCCTTTCGGGATAATAAAGACGTGTAGATACATTTCACTCGATGAGCCAGTGAATGGAGTGGCATAATATGCAGAAGGGTCGAGACGTTTAAACCATAAAGCGATTGTGAATCCCTTGAGATTGAGAGGGACAGCCGGGACCTCAGCAAACCCACCATTTCCACTGAAGTACAAAGCATTCTCTCCGTCATCTGACTGATATCTCACACCACCTGGCGTACCACCAAAGCTTTGTTAAGATAAATAAAATGATTTGATATGAGATTTGAATTTGGAACGTTTTCGAATTTAAAAAAAAATGCAAAGTTGTAGTGCGACCCTTGTGTTTAATGAGGTTAACATTTGTGCGTTTCTTTCTTTTGTCAAGCTATAGAAATCCGTGAGTGTATATGTGCCACATAAAATGTAGTAAACCTGTATCAAATATTAAAATAAAAGATCAATACAAACCAACCAACCAACCAACCAACCAACCAACCAACCAACCAACCAACCAACCAACCAACCAACCAACCAACCAACCAACCAACCAACCAACCAACCAACCAACCAACCAACCAACCAACCAACCAACCAACCAACCAACCAACCAACCAACCAACCAACCAACCAACCAACCAACCAACCAACCAACCAACCAACCAACCAACCAACCAACCAACCAACCAACCAACCAACCAACCAACCAACCAACCAACCAACCAACCAACCAACCAACCAACCAACCAACCAACCAACCAACCAACCAACCAACCAACCAACCAACCAACCAACCAACCAACCAACCAACCAACCAACCAACCAACCAACCAACCAACCAACCAACCAACCAACCAACCAACCAACCAACCAACCAACCAACCAACCAACCAACCAACCAACCAACCAACCAACCAACCAACCAACCAACCAACCAACCAACCAACCAACAAACAAACAAACGAAACCTGTGCCAATAAAGGAAGGATCGTTTACAAGATCTAAAAGTAGTAAATTTTCGTATTTTGCGGCCGCAACGAGACTAAATTGTTAATATTACCATGAAGATTAATAAGAAGGAAAGAAAAACCATTTAAAAACATTATGCATCATTATGCATCATTAACCATTAATGTTTATTGTTTTATTGAATTTTATAAATAGTAAAAAGCACAAATAAAAGTTTTATCATAATTTACTTTAGATACAAGTACGCCAGTAATCATATAGTAATTTAAATTTTAGTTAAGTCTTAACCATTAATGTTTTATTGAATTTTATAAATAGTAAAAACTCAAATAAAAGTTTTTATCATCATTTTGTAAAGCGCTGTTGCAATCCCTAGATGAAACAGCGCTATATAAATCTTCTTTATTATTATCATTTTTATCTGATGTGCAACTACCAGAATTAACAAAAACCAGAAAGAAAGAAATTTCAACAGCTTTTTTGAGTAAATGTCATGAGGTCTTTTAGTAAGTTCATATATTGTTTGTCACTGAAACGTTTTATTCTCCCATACGCCAAGTCCCAAATTGCGCACGGCCGGAATGGCCAAATGTTACCGAAAATTTATGCGTTAAACTTAATGCGACTGAAAGTGCGGTGAAGTCGGGTATCATTCCCGGTAACATTTGGTCTATCCTTTCCTCACTATGTACATGTTTTGTATTTTTCGCCGAATATTTTTCGTGATATTTGGCTGTATTGAAATTTCGCGCATAACCAGGGTTTGCTTTTCGAATTTCAAAGAATAATATCTCGGCATCGCGTGGACAAACATTAATTTTTCTCTTAAGCTTCAAATTAAAGGTAATTTATAATGGTAATAGATCTAGAACTGGGTGGAGTGCAATTTGGGCTGAAATCGCAAGAGTGATTACAAGAATACACGATTGCAATTTGTTAATCACGAGTGTGATTTCTACACAAAATTGCACGACACGAAGTTCTATTACCTATTAAGCATATCTATTTTGAAATCTCAATACAAATACTCAACAGCTATTTATCTTTAAAATTGTTTGTATGACAAAGCGATTGAAAATAGTGCAGTTAATGCTTAAATCGCACACTTTTTAACCAATCAAATTGCAGGATTTGCTAATGATTTTAAAATGGATATGATTAATTTGATTATTGTGGCTAAATTTTCCAATAAGGTAATCAAAATCATATAGCAATTTACGTCCTCCTGAAAACATATTTTCAAACCATATCGAATTTGAATAGAAAAAAGTTCACTCACTGAATCTAATGACGTCACAGCCCGCTTACTCTACGCTTGGGCTACCTGTGATTCAGTATTCCCTTCCAACCTTAACCCAATCTTATTCATAGCACATGCACAGCAACTGCACGGCAATTTATATAATTCTTACCTCACTCCTGGTTCATGTCCGTTGAATTTCCAGTGAACATCAGGGAAAATTATTTCTGTTGAAAAGCGAACAACAGACTCAATTAGAGATTAGTAAAATTCTACTACTATACTATTGCAAATCCTGCATTCTGATTGGCTAACGTACTCACTATCTATAAGCCGATAGATAGTGGGTAGAGAAAGCCGGACTTGTTTTGAAAAAATGGCGGCTTTTCCTTCGCGCTTTTGTGAAGTTTAGTTTAGTTTAGTATAGTATAGTTTAGTTGAGAATTTTACTAAAACAATTAGAAGACTCACTCTCGATTTCTATCGGCTTTGATAGTTGACTCGGGGCAGGAGCCCCTCGTCAACTATCAGCCGATAGAAATCTCGAGTTCGTCTTCTAATTGTTAATTAGATTCAGGTCATTCACGTGTGACCAAAAAACAATTAATTCCACTGAACATTATCAATATAGACTCTTTAGCTTTGTCGTAATGATTTTCCATTTCACACCACGTGTTGTATTCCCTTGAGAATAAGATTCTTTGTTTGAGTTGTATCTATAGTCATGTGTCTTCTCGTGTGCAACCATTAAACAAAGAAATGATACTCTATAGAATGACACGTGGTCTGAAATGGGAAAACATTACTCCCAAAGTAAAGAGATATATTCCCAGCAAAAGCGTAATATCCATTAAGTTATTACGTTACCTTTTTCTCCAGTCAAATTCAATCCTTTTACAAACACATCGTAGACGAAGTCGTTTTCGTGTGAGCTTGTTATGGACACAAGATCTCCTCCAAGCGACTGGCAAAAGATACGAGCATCGGTCCAGTTTTTCATCTGCTGGAAGAGTTTGAAGGCTGCTTTACCATAGCGAAACCACCCATCACCTAAATCTACAAACACAGAATTAGTATTACTATAGAATAGAGGGGAGTCAAGTCAAAAGTCCAAATGAATCAGACTTCATAAATACCTTCCTTTCTTTTACATTGGTACGTCCTGCAGTACTGATCATCAACTGCCTGAAAAACACAAGTACTCTTATTAGAACAATACTCAATTTGAAGGATGGGTCAATCTCCTACCCTCACCCAGCGTATAGTACCAGTCCTACTCACCCGCATTTCTTTGTACTGGGATCCCTGTCTAGCTACCAGTCCTACTCACCCCCATTTCTTGGTACTAGGATCCCTGTCTAGCTACCAGTCCTACTCACCCGCATTTCATGGTACTAGGATCCCTGTCTAGCTACCAGTCCTACTCACCCCCATTTCTTGGTACTAGGATCCCTGTCTAGCTACCAGTCCTACTCACCCCCATTTCTTGGTACTAGGATCCCTGTCTAGCTACCAGTCCTACTAACCCCCATTTCATGGTACTGGGATCCCTGTCTAGCTACCAGTCCTACTCACCCCCATTTCATGGTACTGGGATCCCTGTCTAGATACCAGTCCTACTCACCCCCATTTCTTGGTACTAGGATCCCTGTCTAGATACCAGTCCTACTCACCCCCATTTCATGGTACTGGGATCCCTGTCTAGCTACCAGCCCTACTCACCCGCATTTAATGGTAATAGGATCCCTGTCTAGATACCAGTCCTACTCACCCCCATTTAATGGTAATAGGATCCCTGTCTAGATACCAATCCTACTCACCCCCATTTCTTGATAATGGGATCCCTGTCTAGATACCAGATTTCCAGGATTGGCTCTTTTGCTGGAATTGTTCAAATCACATTCAACTGTTCCGTGATTGGTGGGACGTACGTTGATTGACATGCACCTTGACAACCAAACACAGTCTCTCCAGCATAGACTTATGAAACTGTGGAGTACAGTCTTGATCACGTGACCTTGTAGTGTTTGATTTTGGCTTGGAACAAACTTGTAGATTTCACAGGAATTGCTCGTTGACAGATAGAGAGTAAACAACAGGAAAGCGAATATGAAGACTAGTCTTGTAGGGTCCATACTGAAGTGAATGTTACATGAATTTTTTGTATATTTATAAGTTTTCTATTTCATAAAAGAAAGTAATAAGAAAATTAAATTACAAAAATTGAAAAACTAAGTTGATATTTGAGATTGAGGGCTAAATTAACTTTCGTTTTCTAGTAAGCCCCAAGCCTTTTTATGTTGCTATGAAATAAACAGTAGAAGGTAATGATACAAAACACACACACACACACACACACACACACACACACACACACACGCACCGCACACGCACACGCACACGCACACGCACACGCACACGCACACGCACACGCACACGCACACGCACACGCACACGCACACGCACACATACACATACACATACACATATACACAAACACACACACACACACACGCACACACACACACACGTATACAAACGTAAAGGAAAAAGAGAGAAAAAATATAATAAGTTTTATATGAAGAGAATTAAATATTGAATTGAGATATTATAAGCAGTAAGTTATGAACATTGCTGGCATATTTAAACATGTTGTCAGCCGGCCCTTAGTAACTTTCCGCGATGCCACATATGCATGAATTTCAAAACATGCAAGCAATATATGTTGTAAACAGATAATATATTTCACTATATCATCACTCTACAGTCCCATATAAGCAACTATCGTATTATTTTCAAATTTTCATCCTGTCGAAATTAAAGATTAATTTGGATCGTTTTCGTTCGCATTTTTCTTGAGAAAACTGAGGATGTCCAATTACGATCCCCAGTAATTGGATAGTTTCTCTCAGCCAATCCAAACTCGAGTTAAACAATAGCAATTACCTTTCAACCAATCAGCTCGCAGCTTAAGCTTGTCGGCTTTATTTACTTTATCCTGGATTCAAGATGGCGGATCGAGGAAGAAGAAAATTGTTCTTTGTCCTTAACGATGTTTTAGTCAAGAATTATGAAAATTTCCTTAACAAGGAACTGCAAGAAGCTTTTTACTAGACTCCCAAATGTATCTTCAGAAAATTATATTTGAACTATTTTCTAACTTTTTTTCGTGTGTTTTTATGATCGTGAGATTGTCATGATATGATTAATTAGAGGGACTATATGCTTGTCTAATTTGGAAAAAATTGATTTGGAATTGGAATTTGCCTATTTCATCCAATCATTTCCAAGTCTGACAGCATGTAGTCCTATTATAATTACCTATACTAAGAGGCTCTTTAAAGGTTTAGCACTTTCGGTTTCCTTTCCATAAGGTGTGGTAAAGAAAATTAGTCTAATAATGTGATTCTGTTTAACCTGAACTTTTCGAAAGTGGGTTTTAAGTGTACTGCCCCACGGTATAAGTGCGCATGCGTACGACATGTACGGAAAAAATAAATTGTAATTGAGTTGTTTTCATTTTTTTATAGAGAGGTAGTGTCTCAGTTTAGATATTACTCAAGTATTCTGCGATATTTGGGCACAAATGTAAGACATGTGATATTTCCATGACATGGAGTCATCTATCGTTACACCTAAATATTTGATGTGGTTTTTCCTTTCTAACGAGTGACATGTACGGTCTATATTTCTAAATTTGATATCTAAAGAGGCATCTTTTTTCTTTGCGGATTTTACTATCATAAAATTGGTCTCAGATTAGCTTATGGATAGCTTGTTTGTGTCACATCACTCCTTAACTTTTTCTAGTTCTGAATTCACAGTTTCTACTAGTGATTATAGGTCACTTGAATAAACGTATTGGTTCTAGAATATCTTTTCATGAGAGTTAGCAAATAAGGTTAATGCATGCACTCACCTAAAGGCTGTGTGTTACAAGAATTTTCAAAACATCACTCGTATCTATTAATTATGAATTGTATTCGAGATCGTGTGAATTCCAAATACAACAGGCAGCCACACACAATTTATATCACAAGTAATCTTCTACGAAGTTTCAACGATCTTTTTTTAGAGAGTTTTAATATATTTTTCTCAATATATTCAGTAAAAAGTTTTAACTAAACAAAATCCACAATTCTGTAATTTCTGAAGTTTGTCAACAAGCTAAGGGTTTTGCTACGATCTATTCTTCATATACATCGGAAATAATAGGACGATTTTACGAACTGCGAATAATATATATCTTATGCTAATGCGCTGAAAACGTGTCCATGAAACGATAAGCATGCTGTGAACACGCAGACAAGCTGAATAGAGCTTTGATTTGTTATATTTGAATCACTAGCTCACCGAAAAAACTCCCTCCATTGTCTAGTCCGTACGTTTTACATTAATATGGCTGTTGTGACTTTTTCCTGAAAGCTAGATAACGCAGACTGTATTCTTTCTTTGGTTATTGAAAAATAACTAATAACGAAAATCGAGCGGGCAGAGGGAGTTAATGTTAAAGTTCAGTTGCAAGTTGTTGTTGAAATTTTGGACGACGCCCATTTCATGACTCACATTATCACAAGAGAAATAAAATCTAACATTCTCAACATTTTGATTAATGTTTTCAACTAATCGCCCATAGAATATATATCATGCGTAATCACATACCTGCTTTTAGGAACAGATTTCTTTAATTGTTGAGATAAGTACTCACTTTCTTTCCCTCAGTCGGTGTACTATGTACTTTATCCTCTGATCGAAGAATCGACGGTTCAAGAAATATTGAACTTAAAACGACAAATGTTCATCAATAAGGAACTTTCACCATGCAAAGAAAATCAGCCACTGATTATTATTATTTTAACTCGACTATATCTAGAAACATCTTGAGATTGTTCAGCCAATCAGATTTCACTATTTCCACAGCAACACACAATAAACAGATCGTTTTGTGAGAAAACAGCAAGAAACCTGATGCATGTTTAAGTTGGCTGATAAAGTGATAATAAACTTGAGTTAACCGAAAATATTTTAAAATGTTTTAATGTTTTGATCCCAATAGTAATTTAGTGCAAAAGATATATTCAAAAAAAACTTTGACTCTGCAAAATTAAATCGTATTTTTGAACAGCTTTAAGAAAATAGTCCAAAAATTTGTAATAAATTAAAAAAAAAAAAGATGAAAAATTCTTAATTAAATTGAACTAAAAAACCTAGCTATTTATTTTTTACGACGTTTTTCGAAAGCTTTGTTAAAAACATCCAAGCTCACACTGACGGGTCTATGTTTATATCGAGATTTAGAATCACGTTTTCTAGTCAATCAGAGTGCAAGTTATATCGTCCTTAATTTATGTGTGTCACTCAGACTTTTCATTGCTCCTGAAATAAAATACGTTCGATTTTCTACTAAATATTCGTTTGATATCCTCTCATCTACTATTCCTTCTTTACCAGGCAGGTGCTTCCATGAGAAGTTGTGCTGGTCTCTCACAGATGAATGGCTTCTTTTCCTTGCAGGTGCTTCTATGAGAGTTTCAGCTTCATTGTACTGATCTCTCACAGATGACGGAATGGCTTCTTTTCTAGGCAGTGCTTCTATGAGAGGTTGTGCTTCATGGTGTTGGTCTCTCACAGATGAATGCCTTCTTTTCCAGGTAGTGCTTCCATGAGAGTTTGTGCTTCATGGTGCTGATATGTCACAGATGAATGGGTTCGTTTCCAGACAGTGCTTGAATGAGAGTTTTTGCTTCATGGTGCTGATGTCTCACAGATGAATGCAGATGAATGGGTTCGTTTCCAGACAGTGCTTGAATGAGAGTTTTTGCTTCATGGTGCTGATGTCTCACAGATGAATGCAGATGAATGGGTTCGTTTCCAGACAGTGCTTGAATGAGAGTTTTTGCTTCATGGTGCTGATGTCTCACAGATGAATGCAGATGAATGGGTTCGTTTCCAGACAGTGCTTGAATGAGAATTCCTGCTTCATGGTGCTGATGTCTCACAGATGAATGGGTTCGTTTCCAGACAGTGCTTGAATGAGAATTCCTGCTTCATGGTGCTGATGTCTCACAGATGAATGGGTACGTTTCCAGAAAGTGCTTGAATGAGAATTCCTG
The DNA here is from genome assembly GCA_023349425.1 of Anthopleura sola. Lineage (NCBI taxonomy): Eukaryota > Metazoa > Cnidaria > Anthozoa > Actiniaria > Actiniidae > Anthopleura > Anthopleura sola. Next base: position 10,069 of record JALHLI010000147.1, on the reverse strand, counting down.
CTTCATGGTGCTGATGTCTCACAGATGAATGGGTACGTTTCCAGAAAGTGCTTGAATGAGAGTTTCTGCTTCATGGTGCTGATGTCTCACAGATGAATGGGTACGTTTCCAGAAAGTGCTTGAATGAGAATTCCTGCTTCATGGTGCTGATGTCTCACAGATGAATGGGTACGTTTCCAGAAAGTGCTTGAATGAGAATTCCTGCTTCATGGTGCTGATGTCTCACAGATGAATGGGTTCGTTTCCAGACAGTGCTTGAATGAGAGTTCCTGCTTCATGGTGCTGATGTCTCACAGATGAATGAGTACGTTTCCAGGTATGCGCAGGTGCTTCTATCAGGGTTTGTGCTTCATGGTGCTGGTCTCTCACAGATAAATAGCTTCTTTTCCTGGCAATGCTTGTCCAACCATTTCCTGTTGCTTCTCATTGCAATGCACTCTCTATCAGAAATCGCCGGTTGGGGGTTGTAAGTAGTTGGCAGAGGTCTGAACTGACTGACAGGGGTGCCATCAGACCACTGGAAGGTGTTAGTGTTGGCTTGATCATTCAGACCAATCCATACTCCTTGTTCGTGCCAGTCTGGAATATTAACATTGAAATCATGTAAAGAGTTTGGATTAGAAGATTGTTTCTTGATGACATTAGATTTCGGTAGCCTTTGTAACAACAAAATTTAGCCAATCAGAGAGATTAGAAATTAGAAAGGAAACAAATTTTTCAAAATTCAAAACGGCTTTGAAAAGCCACTTCAAATCTTTGTAATCAGTTCTTTTCGTTTCTCCTTTTCGTCTTGTGTTACAATTATTTGTATTTAATGTTATATTGTTATTAGATTTAGCTATACAGGTCTCCATTTAAACCAGCTATGCTGAATTGGACAACCTGTTTAAATATTATTAAAAAGAAAGAAAAAAAAAAATTTTAAATGCGAATCACTGAAACAATCACACGAGTCACTTACACATTGCAGTATGTATTTCATGGAGGCTGAGCGACTTGTTGAACAGCATGAAGTGTTTCATGGAACCATGGAAATACTTGATACTTTCTTGGGGTGTGAATACACCAAACACAAAACGAGTAGCCTCTTTCATCTTGAAACCCGTGAGAATTATCTGCCGGTCGGTGTTTCCGTTCAGCACGAGGCGATACAAACTTTCTGTTTCATTCCAGGAGAAGGCAAAATGACACCACACATTTTTGGGGCATCTACAAAAAATAGAAGTTTTCATCGTCAGACATACGATAAGATCAGGCTGGCCGTCTAACTAGGACGTAGAATGATAGGTGTCAATCAGTTAAGTGAATCTCATGAATCTCATTTCATTCAAGATGGTAAAAAATTCCTCACGTGACTAGAAATGAAGTCAATATTTGATAATGATAACCTATTTCACAATGATTTAAAAGTGTAGATCCCGGATGGAGTGTCACACAATACTACATAATGCAATGAATGTCATTTTACTTACGTGCAGATTCTAAAGTCTTCTGTCCGAGCGGTTGAATAGATGTAAGTTTTTGCAGCAATACATCCAACTGAATTAATATAGATATTCAACTGTATTTCACTCGATGAGCCAGCGAATGGATTTGGGAATTAAAGATGTAGAAGGCTCGAGACGTTTAAGCCATAAAGCGATTGTGAATCCCTTGAGATTGAGAGGGACAGCCGGGACCTCAGCAAACCCACCATTTCCACTGAAGTACAGAGCATTCTCTCCGTCATCTGACTGATATCTCACACCACCTGGCGTACCATCAAAGCTTTGTTAAGATAAATAAAATGATTTGATATGAGATTTGAATTTTGAACGTTTTAGAATTTTAATGCAAAGTCGTAGCGCGACCCTTGTGTTTAATGCAGTTAACATTTGTGCGTTTCTTTTTTTAGCCAAGTTAGAAATCCGAAAATTTTATATGTGCCACATAAAATGTAGTAAACCTGTATCAAATATTAAAATAAAAGATCAAAACATACAAACAAACAAACAAACAAAACACGTAATACTAATAATTAAACAAGTACTAAAGCAAGAATCGTTTACAAGGATTAAAAGCAATAAATTGACAACAGAAAATGTATCGGAAGGTAAAACTAGTTAAAAAATGAAATCTTGTTTTTCATAATTCACCACTTTCACAACCAGTACCCATAATGCTTTGCATTTCGGGGGCAGCAAAGAGACAAAGTCGTTAATATTACCATGAAGATTAATAAGAATTGAAGAAAAACCATCTAAAAACACTGATGCATCTGATGTGCATCTATCAGAATGAACAAAAACCAGAAAGAGAGGAATTTGAACAGCTGTTTTTAGCAAAAGTCATGACATTTCTTAGTAAGGGACCGTTCATTATTTATGGGGGGGAGGGGGGTGGGTGATTAATTAACAAAGGCACCTTTTTTTTTCAGAGCCCCCCCACAATAAACATATTTTTTTTCAATGACCCCCTTATTTCAAAAACAAATATTTCGGAGCCCCCCCCCCCCCCCCCCCCCCCAAAAAAAAAAAAAAATTTTCAAAATGTGCCATATGCTATTTTGCTTATTTATTTCATTACTATTTTTATTTCAAGTCCCCCCCTAACAGCTCAAAAAGATTTTCAAGACCCCCCTTTTCAGGCTTAAAAAAATTTCGAGACCCCCCATTTAATCACCCACCCCCCCCTCTCCCATAAATAATGAACGGTCCCTAAATCCATACATTGTCTGTAACACCAAACGTTTCATTCTCCCATGCGCGTGGAATTAACTCTGATTTGTTACTGATACTGGATTTTTCAATGAAAAAAGCAAATATAGGCTTAGCATCTGCACGAAAACTTTTGATTTCCAAATAGTTGTATTTCTAGTTGCCCCTAAAGCGCAAAGTATTATGGGGGATGTGAAAGTGAAGATTAGACTTTTCCCGAATTCGCTTGATAATGTTCTTCACGAAACAATGGCTGCGAGTCAAGGTTGTGTTCATACATTTAATATATTTCTATATCAAGTCCAACCTCGACTTGGAGCCATTGTTTGTGGTCACTAAACGAAATCAGAAAGGGTCTATTCATTATTCCCTTCCACTGATAACACCACCTAATCATATCCATTTTGAAATCATTAGCAAATCCTGAAATTTGATTGGCTAAAAAGTGTGCGATTTAAGCATTAATCACACTATTTTGAATCATTAATAACATCATTTTGTCAACCAATCACTTTTGAAGCTACATATAACTGTTGAGTATTTGAATATATTAAGATTTCAAAATGTATATGATTAATAGGTAATAGAATTTCGTGTCGTGCAATTTTGGGCTGAAACCACACTCGTGATTAACAAATTGCATTCCCGCTACGCGGTTGTGCGATTTTGTAATCACTCTTGCGATTTCAGCCCAAATTGCACTCCACCCAGTTCTATTACCATTATTTATTTATTTTGTTGTTACATCAAAATCAAATATTCTGCTGTCTACATAGCCGGTACTACGACCTCAACAGCACATGCACGGCAAGTGGACGGCAATTAATATAATCCTTACCTCACTCCTGGTTCATGTCCGTTGAACTTCCAGAGAACATCAGGGAAAATTATTTCTGTTGAAAAGCGAACAACAGACTCAATCAGAGATTTGATTCAGGTCATTCACGTGTGACAAAAAAAAGACAATCAATTCCACTGAACATCATCAATATACTTTAGTCTTGTCGTAATAATTTTCCATTTCAAAAGTTAAGTTGTATCCGTATTCATGTGTCTTCTCATGTGCAACCACTAAACAAAGAAATGATACTCTATGGAATGACACGTGATCTGAAATGGGAAAACATTACTCCCAAAGTAAAGAGACATATTCCCAGCAAAAGCGTAATATCCATTCAGTTATTACGTTACCTTTTTCTCCAGTCAAATTCAATCCTTTTACAAACACATCGTAGACGAAGTCGTTTTCGTGTGAGCTTGTTATGGACACAAGATCTCCTCCAAGCGACTGACAAAAGATACGAGCATCGGTCCAGTTTTTCATCTGCTGGAAGAGTTTGATGGCTGCTTTACCATATCGAAACCATCCATCACCCAAATCTAAAAACATAGACACAGAATAAGCCAGTTCGGAGTTTCAGAATCGTTTTCAGTGCGCATGCGATTTTATCCCGAATTTCTTAATTAAACAAAAGAATGTGAGAAATTCGGGATAAAATCGCATGCGCACTGAAAACGATTATGAAACTCCGAACTGGCTTATTGCTATATGTCAGAGGAGAGCTGTCTTAATGATAAACAAGGTCAAAGTCCAAATGAATCAGACTTCATGAATACCTTCCTTTCTTTTACATTGGTACGTCCTGCAGTACTGATCATCAACTGCCTGAAAAACACAAGTACTCTTATTAGAACAATACTCAATTTGTAGGATGGGTCAATCTCCTACCCTCACTCCGCGTACAGTACCAGTCCTACTCACCCCCATTTCTTGGTACTGGGATCCCTGTCTAGATACCAGATTTCCAGGATTGGCTCTTTTGCTGGAATTGTTCAAATCACATTCAACTGTTCCGTGATTTGTGGGACGTACGTTGATTGACATGCACCATGACAACCAAACACAGTCTCTCCAGCATAGACTTATGAAACTGTGGACTACAGTCTTGATCACGTGACCTTGTAGTGTTTGATTTGGGCTTGGAACAAACTTGTAGATTTCACAGGAATTGCTCGTTGACAGATAGAGAGTAAACAACAGGAATACGAATAGGAAGACTAGTCTTGTAGGGTCCATACTGAAGTGAAATAACAGATTAACCGATATTAGGACCAAAGTTTCAGTTACATAAGAGAATTCAACAGGACACTTAGGACGTTTAACAGAATGAAAAGAAATGTGACAGGCATAACACGATCACCACTCAACATGCTCTTAAGGTGGCTGCCTACTATAGAAAAATGAAGCTACTGCGCACGCATTACACAATCACAATGACGCCATGAAGCAGGTAATCTGACGTCACTATGTGTGCTCGCACGATTAACCTTCAAACTTTTATTGAAGAACCATACACGTTTTGAACTTCAGCAGGGCAAAACCCTCGAATTTTTTACGGGACTCTATCATTTTTTTTCGGATTTCCAAAACAGTACATTAAAAAAATGACATGGGTTTTACTAGTAATATAAAAAGCGGTAAGTGTACATTTTTTGCACTCGCTTTATACGAAATTGTCAAGGGCAAGACGAATAAAAAAGATAATTTTGACTTTATTTCTCAATATTTTATAAATCTTTTGACTTATGTTCGTTAAAAAATGTATAATTTAGTCTTCCTGAAAAAAAAAACGTCAAAAGCTTGATTACCGGTGAAGTTATGATTTTTTTCGTAGAGGGTTGGTTTTCGCTTTTATTTCTTCATAAAGTTGTTGATATGCTTGTATTTTATCGTGAATATCTCAAAAACGACCTCGGGACATCCCTTTTTTATTTCCAGATTTAAAATTAAATTTGAGTTTAAAATAATTGTGGTTTCAAAACTTTTTCATGGATTTTTTCTATAGTAGGCAGCCACCTTAATACGATTTTTTCCCTTTCTTTTGGAACGCAAACTGAGCTGAATTACAGTTCAATCCGAGAGGATAGGGGTTGTTACAGTGTTTGATCTGTGAGTTAGCCTTGCCATGGCTTATAGATCAGCACAGAGGTTGTTTCTTGGCTCGATAAAATTGATTAAAAATAAACAGCATGATCTTCAAAACAACTTATAAGAAATCAAAAGAAAGTAGTTTCTATTGTGAGGTTAGTTCAGTTCCTTGCTGAAGATGACGTAAGTAAATTCAAACCTTATTATCGGACAACTTGTTTTGTTGATACATGATTGGTGTAAACGTAATTAACTTTGACAAACTATTTTCAAATATTGTGCAGTACTAGATTATCACCAACCCGCTATCACAAAACAGGTGCAAGTTAATAGTAAGATGAAAAGTTAATTTCAAGCCTCTCTAAAAAAAAATCTTTCAACTCGAACAATTAAAATGTAAATAACCACTAAAAACTCTCCTAACAGAAGATCTAGAGAATTTGAATGATTTTTTAATACTAAAATTCAACGCTAAAAAACTATTTATAAAGTTTTGAAATCCTTTTAGGAAATAAGAAAAAAAAACTAAAGAATATGTAATGACAAGCCGACGACGTTTCGATGTTACCTGAACTTCATTATCAGGTCAAAAAGGTTAAAATAAAAATTACAGATATAATCGGTAAACTAGATCCTCTAAGAGAAAACAATGTATAAAAAGTAACTATATAAATTCTAGAGAAATCAGAATAAATAATTGTGGTTTCTACTTTTTGGTTTTCATATTGTATATATTCTTGTGGCTTTGTGAAAAGCAGTATTAATTTCAATGTAAAAGTTATTAGCCACATAAATCATCTAAAAATTAAAGAAAACTTTACCGAAAAAAAAAAAAAAAAAAAGAGAGAGAGAAAATTCGGAAACAAACAACAAACAAGGTGAAGAACGTTATCAATATCGGCCAGAAAATACTAAATTTTAAATACTCAATTATGTGTTTATGACCCAGCAGTTTGTGTTTTTAAGCAAGAGATAGGGTTGTGTTGAAGAACTCGTACCATGGAAGATTCTAACGTCCCGCCGCTGCCACCATATTGTGTGTATACTTTACATTGAGTAATAATGCTAGAAACACACTGTGGTAAGCTATTTGGGCATATCATATTTTATTATGCTACATTATATGGTACAGATTTCCACGCACTCGAATATCTAGTGGTTTTTGATATTTTCTATGATTAATAAATATTTACTATAGATATTATTTCCTTTAGTCCAAGCTTCGGTTTAAAAATTTTGAACACGGCAATTAGCTATTCTGGAAACAGATCCTTTCTAGTGACTTGAATGACAAGAAAACAATGGTTTCCTGTCGGATTGAGGTTGGAAGAGTATAGATCCCTTTATTTAATTGAGTTAAAGCGTTTCAAGATCAAGCTCATTTTTCAATACTTTTATAGTAATCTTGGTAAAGAAGTTAAGAAACAATGAGATAGACGAAAAATACTAGCATATATGTATTCATATAAATTAGCGAGTTAGACAAGAAAAAAAGGTATATGTGCTATAGTTCCATATCAGAAAGCAGATATTTCAAATATCGTACAATAATATAAGAAAAAAAAATTGGAATACGTACCTTGGACCTTGAGTTCTTTCCCTACGTACACTATCCTCTTGCAATTGCAACCGATGAAATTATTGAAATTCTTTTATAGTCCTTTGAAAGAATAATACAAGTTCCGAAGTGTCTTTCAATGGGGGTTCCTCAATAATTCATGCTTCTTGTAGTCGCGTACCAAAAACATATCACATTTGATTTAAGCCAGCAGTTTAATACCCTTATTGATGGTTTAAAACAAACTGGTACAAACTTGACGAGGACTGACTAGAAAAACAAACTTGACGTGAATTTATACTACTAATTTGAATAATCGATGGAACGGAAAATACTTAAAACTTAAAACAATGAAGAACGACAAAACAAAGAATCTTACGATACTGACAACCAATTGCAATAGAAAACTAATTAAAGACAATTCCTAGAAACAATACAAAAAAAAACAAAAAAAAACAGAAACGAAGAAATTAAGTTCCTGCATCTACAGTTCTGACTCAGACAATAGCGGACCAATCACTAATACAGTAGTTTTCCCAGTGGATTTCAAATCTTGTCCCACAAACACCTAAGGAATATTTGTTTTAAAGAGCACTACAAGGATTACGAGGCATTTTTCTTTTGTTATCACAGGGCAGTAAACAATTGAAACAATTTATAAATCAATATTCCAAAATCAGAGTTTGAAATTCAAAGATTATATTCTAGCAAATTTGTTGAGGTTGTGGGACATAGCAACGGTAACTAAGGGGAGTTGGAATCATCAATTCAACAGTCATCAGGATGGCGTTGCAAAACAATTCTATTTTTGTGGGATCAAGCTCAGGAGTCACCTGGGAAATTCCTTGATTAAATAAATAACTTGACAAACGACACCACCGTGACGCTGATCAAAGACAACCGCTTCTATTTTTTCCGCATCTTCGTTCCTAACTTATTGAACTTAACTCTAAAAATATTTTTTTTAAACATTTATTCTGTTATGTTTCTGTTATTTGTTACAAGAGCTTTCGCGTCATCGAACAAACATCGGGGATGTAAAAAGTGTAGAGAAGAGCGGAAGAGAAATATATATATCAGAATCTGCAGGAATGAATGAAGGAAAATATACAAAAAGTAAGATTGAAGGAAGGCATATCAAATGAAGGAGGAAAGAAGAAAAGGATGAAGGAAGGAAGGAAGGAAGGAAGAACGAAAGAACGAAAGAAAGAACGAAAGAAAGAAACAACGAAAGAAACAACGAAAGAAAGAAAGAACGAAAGAAAAAAGAAAGAAAGAACGAACGAAAGAAAGAAAGAAAGAAAAAAGAAAGAAAGAACGAAAGAAAAAAGAAAGAAAGAACGAAAGAAAGAAACAACGAAAGAAACAACGAAAGAAAGAAAGAACGAAAGAAAAAAAGGAAAAAAAAAAAAAAAAAAGAAAAAAAAGGACGAAAGAAAGAAAGAAAGAGGTAAAAACCACTTGCCAGTATTGTAATGCCTTATAAAATTCCATTTAACATGGATAATTATTGTAGTACACTTATTTATACGTTGCTGTGGTACTCAAGTAGATAATTTTATTCGCGAATATGTTTTTTTATAATTACATTTGTTTATACTGTCATTAATTCTCCATTTCCAGTAAAGTATAAACTCTTATTACTCATACTATATTGATTGACTTAAAATTAACACAATTATTTCAAGAAAGAAATTTAGCATTTAAAATAACCAAGGTACTTAGGGCCATGCACGGAAATCATAAAAATGATGAGAGAACTTGCAGAAGTCGACGACCTGTATCAAAAATAATATTTAAAAAAAAAACATTAAACGAACGAAAAAATTAATGATTTAGGATGAATGAATAAATAAAAAAGGATGGATGGATGGATGCATGGATGGATGGATGGATGGATGGATGGATGGATGGATGGATGGATGGATGGATGGATGGATGGATAAATGGATGGATGGATGGATAAATGGATGGATGGATGGATGGATGGATGAATGGATAAATGGATGGATGGATGGATGGATGGATAAATGGATGGATGGATGGATAAATGGATGGATGGATGGATGAATGGATAAATGGATGGATGGATGGATGGATGGATAAATGGATGGATGGATGGATAAATGGATGGATGGATGGATAAATGGATGGATGGATGGATGGATGAATGGATAAATGGATGGATGGATGGATGGATAAATGGATGGATGGATGGATGAATGGATAAATGAATGGATGAATGGATAAATGGATGGATAGATGGATGGATGGATGAATGGATAAATGGATGGATGGATGGATGAATGGATAAATGGATGGATGGATGGATGAATGGATAAATGGATGGATGGATGGATGGATGAATGGATAAATGGATGGATGGATGGATGGATGGATGGATGGATGGATGAATGGATAAATGGATGGATGGATGGATGGATAAATGGATGGATGGATGGATGGATGGATGAATGGATAAATGGATGGATGGATGGATGGATGGATAAATGGATGGATGGATGGATGAATGGATAAATGGATGGATGGATGGATGGATGGATAAATGGATAAATGGATGGATGGATGGATGGATGGATGGATGAATGGATGAATGGATAAATGGATGGATGGATGGATGGATGGATGGATGGATGGATGGATGGATGGATGGATGGATGGATGGATGGATGGATGGATGGATAAATGGATGGATGGATGGATGAACAAACAATCACCATCATTTTCATCAACATTATCTACTCACCTGCCGACAAATCAAGGTTTGAAACATCGATTGATGTCCGACATGAAGCACCTGACGTCATTGTTCATACCGGTTGACGCAGGGCACAGCTTCAGTTGCTAAGAAAAAAATAAGTCTTT